>SJYA01002489.1:4771217-4949613 GCA_006410615.1 Neotragus moschatus | reverse complement strand
AGTCAAGTGGGCCTTAGGAAGCATCAGTACAAACAAAGCTAGTGGAGGTGATGGAATTCCAGTTGAGCTATTTCAAATCCTGAAAGATGATGCTGTGAAAGTGCTGCACTCAATATGCCAGCAAATTTGGAAAACTCAGCAGTGGCCACAGTACTGGAAAAGGTCAGTTTGCATTCCAATCCCAAAGAAAGGCAATGCCAAAGAATGCTCAAACTACCACACAACTACACTCACCTCACACACTAACAAAGTAATGCTCAAAATTCTCCAAGCCAGGCTTCAACAGTATGTGAACTGTGAACTTCCAGATGTTCAAGCTGGTTTTAGAAAAGGCAGAGGAACCAGAGATCAAATTGCCAACATCCGCTAGATCATGGAAAAAGCAAGAGAGTTCCAGAAAAACATCTATTTCTGCTTTATTGACTATGCCAAAGCCTTTGACTGTGTGGATCACCACAAACTGTGGAAAACTCTTAAAGAGATGGGAATGAATACCAGACCACCTGACCTGCCTCTTGAGAAATCGGTATGTGGATCAGGAAGTAACAGTTAGAACTGGACATGGAAAAACAAACTGATTCCAAATAGGGAAAGGAGTATGTCAAGGCTGTATATTGTTATCCTGCTTATTTAACTTATACACAAAGTACATCATAAGAAACCCTGGGCTAGATGAAGCTCAAGCTGGAATCAAGATTGCCAGGAGAAATATCAATAATCTCAGATATGCGGATGACACCATCCTTATCACAGAAAGCAAAGAATAACTAAAAAGCCTCTTGATGTAAGTGAAAGAGGAGGGTGAAAACTTTGGCTTACACAGTCATCAAGACAGCATGGTACTGGCACAAAGACAGAAATATAGATCAATGGAACAAAGTAGAAAGCCCAGGGATAAATCCACACACCTATGGACATCTTATCTTCGACAAAGGAGGCAAAAATATAGAGTGGATTAAAGACAATCTCTTTAACAAGTGGTGCTGGGAAAACTGGTCAACCACTTGTAAAAGAATGAAACTAGATTACTTTCTAACACCATACACAAAAATAAACTCAAAATGGATTAAAGATCTAAATGTAAGACCAGAAACTATAAAACTCCTAGAGGAGAACATAGGCAAAACACTCTCCAATATAAATCACAGCAAGATTCTCTATGACCCACCTCCCAGAATACTGGAAATAAAAGCAAAAATAAACAAATGGGACCTAATTAAAATTAAAAGCTTCTGCACAACAAAGGAAACTATAAACAAAGTGAAAAGACAGTCTTCAGAATGGGAGAAACTAATAGCAAATGAAGCAACTGACAAATAACTAATCTCAAAAATATACAAGCAACTTATGCAGCTCAATTCCAGAAAAATAAATGGCCCAATCAAAAAATGGGCCAAAGAACTAAATAGACATTTCTCCAAAGAAGACATACAGATGGCTAACAAACACATGAAAAGATGCTAAACATCACTCATTATCAGAGACATGCAAATCAAGACCACAGTGAGGTACCATTTGACACCAGTCAGAATGGCTGTGATCCAAAAGTCAACAAGCAATAAATGCTGGAGAGGGTGTGGAGAAAAGGGAACCCTCTTACACTGTTGGTGGGAATGCAAATTAGTACAGCCACTATGGAGAACAGTGTGGAGATTCCCTAAAAAATTGCAAATAGAACTGCCTTATGACCCAGCAATCCCACTGCTGGGCATACACACTGAGGAAACCAGAATTGAAAGAGACACNCAAAGAACTAAATAGACAGTTCTCCAAAGAACATACGGATGGCCAACAAACACATGAAAAGATGCTCAACATCACTCATTATCAGGGAAATGCAAATCAAGACCATAATGAGGTACCATTTCACACCAGTCAGAACGGCTGCAATCCAAAAGTCTGCAAGCAATAAATGCTGGAGAGGGTGTGGAGACAAGGGAACCCTCTTACACTGTTGGTGGGAATGCAGACTAGTACAGCCACTATGGAAAACAGTGTGGAGATTCCTTAAAAAACTGGAAATAGAACTGCCATATGACCCAGCAATCCCACTGCTGGGCATACACACCGAGGAAACCAGAACTGAAAAAGACACATGTACCCCAATGTTCATCGCAGCACTGTTTATAATAGCCAGGACGTGGAAGCAACCTAGATGTCCATCAGCAGACGAGTGGATAAGAAAGCTGTGGTACATATACATTATGGAGTATTACTCAGCCATTAAAAAGAATACATTTGAATCAGTTCTAATGAGGTGGATGAAACTGGAGCCAATTATACAGAATGAAGTAAGCCAAAAAGAAAAACACCAATACAGTATACTAACACATATATATAGAATTTAGAAAGATGATATATGTATGTGAGGCAGCAAAAGAGACACAGATGTATAGAACAGTCTTTCAGACTCTGTGGGAGAGGGTGAGGGTGGGATGATTTGGGAGAAGGGCATTGAAACATGTATAATATCATATGTGAAACAAATCACCAGTCCAAGTTTGATGCAAGATACAGGATGCTTGGGACTGGTGCACTGTGATGACCCAGTGCGATGGTATGGGGAGGGAGGTGGGATGGGGGGTTCAGGATGGGGAACATGTGTACACCCGTGGCGGATTCATGTACACATACACAATGTATGTATTCATGAATACATATAATATTGTAAAGTAATTAGCCTCCAATTAAATAAATATATATTCAAAAAACAAACAAAAAAAACTATCATAAAGCAAATATAAGAGTATAGCCAGTCTAGTTAAAAGAAGGATGTACAGAGGAATAATAAATCTGTAATAATAAGTCAGGATGTTGTCTTAAAGTAAATACTGAACTTCTACAGGGAACTGAGCAGTTTTAAACCATAGTCTATAAATAATGTGAAATGCAGCAGTCAACTTTCAAAGGTTTTTCTAAGAGAGAGGGAAAATAAAGCTTCAAAAGGAAAGTTAGAGATTATTCTAAATTTGGGAGTGACACAAACAACAGCAAAGACTGAAAAGAAAGCCAAAATTTTTTTAAGTTTAAAAGAAAGAAAGAAAAAAAAAAAAACATGAGGAGAAAATACATTTTAACTTCATAAAATGTGAATCAGTAAATTTTGAGAAAATAATTTCACACAATGAAATTGGAAAAATAAAAATTCAAAGATACCCAACTGTGATATGCAAACAGCAACAGGAAAATATGTTGACAAGATGATGGGCAAAAATGCCAGAGCCTCTGATAGAAGACTTAGCCAGGATCAGTTCAGTTCAGTTCAGTCTCTCAGTTGTGTCCGACTCTTTGCAACCCCATGAATTGCAGCATGCCAAGCCTCCCTGTCCATCACCAACTCCTGGAGTTCACTCAGACTCACGCCCATCGAGTCAGTGATGCCATCCAGCCATCTCATCCTTGGTCGTCCCCTTCTCCTCCTGCCCCCAATCCCTCCCAGCATCAGAGTCTTTTCCAATGAGTCAACTCTTCACATGAGGTGGCCAGGATGGTAGAACTCAAATGCTATTACACAGCCTCTATGGAAGTACCCACAGACTTTTGTTGTTCTAGAATTTTCTTGGTTAAACATTGTTTGAAATTTGTAGGGTATTGGTTGCTTTTGTAAAGCAGAAAATGATCCTGTTTGAAAAATAATTTTTACTTTAACAAACATTTAACATGGAGCACATTTTATATCTCTGGATCTTTTTTTTATCCCACCTCAGAGCACATATCCCCACTAAAAAGTATATTCAAGTAACTATTGGAATTTGAGTCTCCTGAGCTCTGGCCCTATAAATGGGCTTTCCTCGACAGAATCCCCTGGTCCATGCTCTGGGGCCTTTCGGCAAACACCTTGGTGCACTTCTGAAAACAGCTCCTAATTAAACAGAAGTTGATAGGAAAAGGAACCAAAACAGGTTTAGAAGGATTACACCTCCTCCTTCATCTTGTCCTCCATGTCCTCAGTTCCATGCAGTAAAACTCAAAATGCCCTTTTTTTCTTCCTAAAAACTACACTCATCCAACAGATGCAGGTCAGGTCTCACCTTCTTGATATAGGTCCCCCGACAGCCTCCTGGCACAGCAATCTCTCCAGACAGAACCATGCTTGCCTGAACCACTTTCTTTCACTATATAATCATATGGGACCTCTTTTGATTTACCTGTTTAGACAGCAATGTCTATCTGTTCAATGGCCCTGCGGGCAGGCAGGATCTGCATTTCATGTCATTTATCTCCACCCCCTGGCTGTTGGACCATTCTTTCTTTTCTTTTTACCTCCCTTCCACAAATATCTATTAGCAAGCTGCCTGTTTGGTCAAGTACTTATCTGCTAGACACTGGAGAAAAAAAAACAAATTTGAATAAACTATTGTCTCTGAATCTGAGTGAGAAACAAATTTGAATGAACCATGAGTCCTTTTTAAGATTTTGCCCCTCCTTACCTCTCCAACCTAACCTCAACACTTTCCTTTTAGCTCTAGACAGACTAAAAGATTCAATTCTCTAAATATACTATGTCCTCCTATCTCCAGGGTACTGAGTTGTTTCTTGTGTCTAAGAATGCTTTGCCCACTCTACTCTTATTCTGTCCTTGCTCCAGTTTGTACCTGAAACAACACTGACTCAATCCTTCTGGTCTCAGACTAAATGGTATTTGTTCAGGAGCCCTCCCTGATTCCCAAAGTGGAGTACCCTTTTTATGGTCTTTTTATGGTCTCTCCTGTACTGTTCCCAACATTGCACTTTCAGAAAGGAGTTACAGTTGCCTGTTTATCTGTGCATGTCACTGAAATCCATTATCTATTAGTACAGATATGTGTTGCTGTGGTGTATTAGGTATGAGTCATGTGCATGTTCATGGTATTTTTGGTACCTAGCAGGTATTTTTTACAAGGTACTGAATGAATGAATGTACAAAAGTAAGCGGGTTGAAATTCCTGCCCTTGAGAACATCACCATCTAGTGGAAGAGTGTGTATCAGTTGCTTAGACTCTGCGACACTATGGACTATATAGCCTGCCAGGCTCCTCTGTCCATGGAATTCTCCAGGCAAGAATACTGCAGTGGTTTGTTATTTCCTTCTCCAGAGATCTTTCTGACTCAGGGATTGAACCCCGGTCTCCTGCATTGCAGGCAGATTCTTTACCATCCGAGCCACTGAGGAAGCCACCAGTGGAGCAGACAGACATTCAAATAGATAACCATGTTACAAGGTGCTACATTTTACAACACAGAGGCTTTCCAGATGGCTCAGTGGTAAAGAATCCGCCTGTCAATGCAAGAGACACCCAAGACTCCAGTTCAATCCCTAGGTTGGGAAGATCTTCTGCAGGAGCAAATGGCAACCCATCCCAGTATTCTTGTCTGCAAAATCCCATAACAGAGGAGCCTGGCTGGCCCCAGTCCATGGGATCACAGTCAGACACGCACACAAGTCCCTTACATACAAACTTTCAAGTTTCAAACTTTCAAAAATGTGAACATGCATTTCATCAGCATCAGGTGTGAGTGAACTTACAGCTTGTTCTCCATCTCCTATTGCTGACAATCCTTCAGCTCTACCATCTCCAATCTCTTCTCCCTCCTCCAGTCAGAACTCTTCTTGCTTGTTCACTCAGTGCCAGCCTCTGTATGCCAGCTGTTGTACTGTACTGCTGTACTTTTCAAGGTACCATACTGTAAGATTTAAAATGTTTTTTTTTGTTGCTTTTTATGTATTACTTGTATGAAAAGTATTATAAACCTATTACAGTACTATGGAGTCAACTGTGTGTTAGTTGCACACCTAGGCTAACTTTGTTGGACTTATGAATAAACTGGACTTACGAATGCACTCTTGGAGCTTGTTCCTATGTAGGGGATTTACTGTAAATACATAGACAAATAAGCTATGGGGTTCCAAAGGGATTAATTTTTCCTGTGAAGACAAATTCTTCACTAAGGAGGTGAAATTTGAGCTGAGTTTTGAAGGCTTTCAAGATGTACTAGAAGAGAAGAGGCTCGTAGCAGATGCTCAGTGATTTAACTCCTTTTGAATGTTGCAGCATAGCTCTGTATAGGTCTATATGGTCCTAAATGTTTCAGACCTTCCAGGTGACTTTTAGTGCAAGAAAGAAAAGACCAGAGTTTGACCATAAATGAAGGACCTGACTAATCAGGACAGATGGATGGACTGTATTTGGAAAAAGACTGTGTGTGTGTGTGTGTGTGTGTGTGCGCGCGCGTGTGCGTGCGTGTTAGTCGCTCAGTAGTATCTGACTCTTTGTGACCCCATGGACTATAGCCCGCCAGGCTCCTCTGTCCATGGAATTCTCCAGGCAAGAATACTCGAGCAGGTTGCCATTTCCTTTTCCAGGGGATCTTTCCAATCCAAGAATTGAACCCAGGTCTCCTGCACTGCAGGCAGATTCCTAACATCTGAACCACTGAGGAAGCCTAGGAAAAAAAAAAAAGATTCAATAGTATCAAATATAAATCAAATCAGTGACTTCTGGCAAGACTATTAACACTGACTACATCCACTGGAAAGAAACTGCATCAGGAAGAGTGAAATAGTCGATTGCCTATGCCATTCAATGTAAGGAACACAAAAGGCTTGAGAGAAGGGAATTCTTCACTGAACACATAAGGGAAAGTTCCGCAGTTCTGGAATCTTATAACCTGTGAAAGTTTTAACAACGATGAGTAGAAAGCCAACATCCAACATGAGTCTAGACTCCAGTGGAAACCATCAAGCATGCCATGTGGAGCTGGGCCAGATGAACATGTATGACTCCCAACATATAAAACCTTCCCTCCACAGCCGTTAAGAGTGCAAGCAAGATGTGAAAAATGGTATCAGTAAAGACCAAAAGGAGGCTTTTCTCATTTGTAGGCAAACGAAGAAATATTGATTAGTCCTTAATTTCTGGAGAAATTAGAGTAAGTTTAAAATTACTCAGGCTATCGTTCTGGACTCACCCCTGACCATGATGTCACAATTCACATACCAGAAACAGCTGCTTGTTTGTCTGCACACACAAATCATCACTATGCCAAAGCCTTTTGTGACATTATTGCGTTTGCCTGGGCTACTTTCTCCTATCTCCCTTCTACATCATTAACCAGCTAAAATCTATTCTACTTTCAAGACAAAGCTTAAACATTACCTCCAAAAAGCCTTTTCTGAATCCCAAGGCTGTGGTATTTGCCCCCACTCTGTGTCCTTGTAATATTTTTGCCTGTTTTTGTTTTGGTAACCTATCAACTCTACCAGTAGAAGGTCTTACTTATATTTATGTTCATAGGGTCTCTAGCCATTCCTAGGACCTAATGGGCACCCAGAAAATGAATGAGCAAACAAATTAAAAGAATATATTAAAATGTTACTGGAAGATTTCTAACATGATTAGACATGGGGCTTCTCGGATGGCTCAGACAGCAAAGAATCTGCCTGCCATGCAGGAGATCATGTTTGATCCCTGGATTGGAAAGATCCCCTGAAGAAGAGAATGGCTACCTACTCCATCACACTTGCCTGGAGATTTCCATGGACAGAGGAGCCTGGCTGGCTACAGTCCATGAGGTTGCAAAGAGTTGGACACAACTGAGCGACTAACACTTTCACTTAACTTCTACTTTTTCATGATTAGACCTATGCCTCAGGAGGACAAGTCTGAAAGCAATGTGCAGGATGATTAAAGTGTGAAGACATCAGAACCAGAGGCAAGAAGAACTGGGGGCTATAAAAAGAACTCAGGAAAGTGATTATGTAGATCTAGATTAAGGAGATGGTAATGAGGACTGTAAGGAGGGGATCAATCTGGGAGGCCTTTGGAAGTTAAACCAATGGAGTCTTAACAAGGGAGATAAATCATATTTTCAGTCTTTCTGTTATTAAGTGACCCACCAACAGAAGAATACCATTAACAAAAAGAAAGGAGTCTAGACTAAGAGTGACTTTGAAGAAAGGACTAGAGGAGGGGAGAAAGATGGCAAGAAGCTAATAAAATATCCAGACATAAAATGATTAAACGGGAAGAAAGGGGCCAGGAGGATGCAGCTACACTGAAGCTAAGGTTTGGGAAAGCTTTAGGAAACTGTGTCTGGAGTAAGAACGCTGCCATAAAGTCAAGAAAGATGTCAGGGAATTTCCTGGCAGTTCAGTGGTTCAGTTCAGTTCAGTTCAGTCGCTCAGTCGTGTCCGACTCTTTGCCACCCCATGAATCGAAGCACCCCAGGCCTCACTGTCCATCACCAACTCCAGGAGTTCACTCAGACTCACGCCCATCGAGTCAGTGATGCCATCCAGCCATCTCATCCTCTGTCGTCCCCTTCTCCTCCTGCCCCCAATCCCTCCCAGCATCAGAGTCTTTTCCAATGAGTCAGCTCTTCGCATGAGGTGGCCAAAGTACTGGAGCTTCAGCTTCAACATCATTCCTTCCAAAGAAATCCCAGGGCCGATCTCCTTCAGAATGGACTGGTTGGATCTCCGTAATTCCACTGCAAGGGGCATGGGTTCAATCCCTCTAGGGGAACTAAGATCCTGCAAGCTGCATGGTGCGGCCAGAAAAAAAAAAAAAAGAAAGATGTGCCTCAGTTATCTTAGCTCACAAACCCCAAGGCAATGGCTTTTGGGATTCAGGGTCTCAGATTTAAATACAACTCCTTCCACCAGTTCCCCCTCCTCCTAACCTGCCCTTGATTTTACATTATGAAAATTGATGAGTGAAACTTACCACTCAGGTACTCAACAACACTAGGAATATTCCTTTATTTCACAGAACCTTTTAAGGATCAGTTGTGCCAAAAGTAACATGAAATATTCAGTCATTTGGAGCATATTTTTATGTACAAATAAAACCATCATATTTAAATAATTAAACATGTCCTGTTAACTAGTTTAATCTCTTCTGAACGGTGCTAAGGAAAAAAATCAGAGAAATAAAAATGCTTTTATTTCAACAACACAGATGGAAGAGACCAAGCTTCCTCCTTGAAAAACTTCTTTTTTGTTACTTGGGTCATGCTGTGTTGGGATTAGGTGCAGCTACAGTAACAGAAAACCTAAAATAATAGTAACTAAAACATAGAAAGATTTATTTTCTTCTGTAACAGAAGTCCCCATGTCGTACTCCAAGCTTAGATGGCAGCTCCAGGCAGCAAAGAAGCCTGAAGCCTTGCCTCCATGCTCTGCCATACTTTAAATCACCTCATGGTCTAAAATGGATGCTGCAGCTACAGCCATAACGTCAAATTCCATGAAAGAAACAGAAAAGGGGAAAGAAAGACCAGAGAGTTGTCCTTAGCTGCCTGTTCCTCTTTAAGGAAACTTTCTGGAAATCCCTCCCAACAATTCCAACAATTTATGCTCCATCTCATTGGCCAGCACTTAAGTCATTTGGATCCACCCAGTCAGTGAAAGTAAAAGTGTTAGTCGCTCAGTCACTTCCAACTCTGTGGCATTCCATAGACTGTAGCCCATCAGGCTCTTCCGTCCATGGGATTTCCTAGGCAAGAATAGTGGAGTGGATTGCCATTCCCTTCTCCAGGGGATCTTCTCGACTCAGGAATTGAACCCAGGTTTCCTACATTACAGGCAGATTCTTTACCATCTGTGCCTCAGAGAGACTGCGGAATGTGATTCATTTTTAAATCTGAACACATAGCTTGCCCAGTAATATAGGGGTTCTCTTGTTAAGAAAAAGGGGGTACGGATAATAGGCAGCTAGTAATCTCTTCCACGTGTCTTCTCGCTGTTTTAAATATTGTGACCTCCTCACCTAACATGTCTTAAATGCAGTAAGGTGAAGAAGAAGGAAACTTACAAGTAGAATTAAACAATAAATAAACAAAACCAAAAATGAGCTTTTAAAGAACAGAGTGGTGGTTGCCAGAGGCAGGAGTGGGGGATGGGCAAAAAGCATGAAGGGAGTCAAAATAAACTCCATTCATAAAATAAATAAATCAAGGGGATGTATTGTACAGTACTGATGTAATGTACATCAAGGGGATGTAATGTGCAGCATGGTGATTTAATAACACCTTAATAACAGTGTAACAATATTTCTAAGTTGCTGAAAGTAGAGCTTAGACGTTCCTAGTGCAAGAAAAAAAATTTGTAATTGTGTATGGTGATGCAGGTTAACTACTTATTGAGATGATCATTTCACAATATATATAGAATCATTATGTTTTACACCTGAAACTAATATAACATTATATGTCAATTATATCTCAAAAAAGTTATCAATAACATACACACTCAAACTATGGAGACTTAAAAGCACTACAGCATTCAAAGTTTTTAGCTATTTTTAATTTTTCTTTCTTATGCTATTTAAGTAGATTTTGCCCTCATATAAAAATTGGAAAATATTAAAAACACATATTTTATATTCAAAAAACAAGTTTTTTTCATAATTGATAAATGTCAGCAAAACAAACAAAAGCACTTCTCTTTCCCTCAATAAAACATTTTCCCTTTATGTTGTTGCTAAGTCGTGTTTGACTCTTGGCAAAACCATGGACTGTAGCCTGCCAGGCTCCCCTGTCCATGGGATTCTCCAGGCAAGCATACTGGACTGGGTTTCCATTTCCTCCTCCAATTTTCCCTTTACCCAGAGTTAAAGACTGCCATAGCCAGCCTCTGTGGCTGCTGGAAAAATAACCTACTTTTGAAGAGAGGTTATAAATTTTCTTCCAAGGATAGAGTTTGGTTGATCCATAAGCTGATTACTTGTGACTTCCTACCTACTAAATGCCATCACTTTGTCTCAGCATTCACTGCCCTTAAATTCTTCATTGAATTCAACACAGTAGATTCAACTGTTCATGAAATTTTCTTTTCCCTCCCTTGGCCTCTCTGACATGGTTCTATTACGCCTGGTCAATTTCTTTGACTGCTTCTTTTCAATCTCCTTTTCGAGAGCTTCTTCCTCCAGGCACTCCTAAAAAAGTAATGCTCTCATTTTCTTTCCAGGACCCAATCCTTCTCATATCCCATGTGAAGTCCAATGACACTTTCCTTCCCACCCTTCAGTATAATGTTGTGTGAATGACCTCTCCAATCCCACATTTCTGTTTATAAAAAATGTGTGTTTTTTTAACCTAGATCTTCCACAGACACTTTGAATTTAAGGAATCCAAGACTAAATTCATCCTATTCATGTTAGCACTCAAGTGCATTCCTCTTCTTGCTTTCTTTTGGTTGCTAACATGACATTGCCTTTGCCTTCTTGGGTCTCACCTTCGCTCCTCACTATCCATTTGTATCTAATAATAATTTGTAATGGATAGATACCACTATCGATTGGTATCTAATCACATACCAAAAATCCAGCTCCAAGGCAGCACCACTTTTCCATTGTCATTACTTCTCACTTATTTTAGAATAATGTTATGCTGGGACTTCCCTGTTGGTCCAGTGGCTAAGACTCTATGCTCCCAATGTAGGGGACCTAGGTTCAATCCCTGGTCAGGGAACTAGATCCCACATGCTGCAACTACTGATCCCTCATGCCATGACAGAGATCGAAGATTCCACGTGCCACAACTAAGACCTGGCACAGTCAACTACATAAATAAAGTTGAAACCTTTAAAAGACAGAATAATGTGCTGTTATCTTGAGGTGTTTCTCTGCTGTCAGTCATGCATCATACATACTGTTATCCATCATGCCATACCTCTTCAAAATAGTATCTTCAATCGGCTATACCTTGCACACAGAATAAAACTCAGATTCTATTTGGACTTTGCAGGTCTCTAAAATTCAGACCCAATCTGATTACTGCCTTTCATATTTCTTCCCCACTATTCCTTTTCCATAAGACAACCTAGCAATCAAAATGAATCTCCCCCTTACTTCTCCCATGGCCCTTTATGACTACCCAAAGTCACCCAAGGCACTCATTACACTCTGTTTTTTAGAGCTATCTGTGCTTGTCTGTTTCCCTGCTTAGGTGGTGAATCTCTGGAGGGCTTCTTCTTATCACCCCCCTGTGCTCACAGGAGCATCTTTAGCGGAATAAGATAGATGTTATCTTTTGTGGATGTTTACTGAATAAATATGAGTTGTATATAGCCTCCGCTTCTGCTCACAGAATTTGAAGTTCAATTGAAGGATAACCCTCAGCACAGCTATGAGGTAAGCCTTCGGTGCTTCAAGATATCCCCTTTAAGGGACTTCTCTGGCAGTCCAGTGGTTAAGACTCTGAGCTTCCACTTCAGGGAGCATGGGTAAGATCCCTGGTTGGGGATCCTGCATGCCACATGGCATAGCAAAATAAAATAAACTTGGGAATTCCTTGTTGGTCCAGTGGTTAGGACTCTGCACTTTCACTGCTGAGGATGTGGGTTCAATCTTTGGTCAAGGAACTATGATCCCACAAGCTGTGCTGCCAAATTTTTTTTTTTAATTTTAAAAAGGGATTTCCCTGGTGGTCCAGTGGTTAAGACTCCATGCTTCCACTGCAGGGGGCATGGTTTTGATCCCTGGTTGGGGAACTAAGGCTGTGAGGTGCAGCCACAAATTTAAATACATATATATATGTAGCCTCTTTCTTTTACTTATAGATGCTCAGTGCCCTCTCATTCACTTCTGCCTTCCTTAGACCCCTTATTGGGGTGCCCGCATAGACCCCTCCTTTTGAGCAAGTTGAATGCCCAGATCTTTTCCTTCCCAGTTTCTTACCAAAACTTACACTTCCGTCAGATGCACTTCAGACTCCAGTCTTCTCATTCTGTAAATCAAGAGACTAAGGCCCAGCAAGGCGACATCAATTGCCCAAGTCCAGGTGACTTACTAGCAGGCCTAGCTGAGATGGAAACTAGTCTCTTGACTCTAAGTCCATTGCTTGCTCTTTCACACTTTGCTGTCCACCCTGTTTCTCAGCCCCTCCAGTCTCTGGCTGCTGTTACAGATTGGCAAGGACTGGCCTCTGGTGCTCCATGAACATCTCTCTCTTTGCAACAGTTACCAGTGCTCTAAACTCTCAGGAACAGATCCNATCCTTTTTAGGATAACCTAAAGTCATGGACTCAATTTGGAATATTATAAATAGTATAAAGTACCCATTTTTTTATACTGAGTGAAATGCTTTCATTTGTTTGTGATCATAGTAGGGAGAGAAAAGTATCTGAAAGTAGAATATTTATAAGAATTTCAGAAAATTTTTAGTTACTGGACTTCAGTAGCTGTTTAAGGTTGGAAGAGGGTCTTAGGAGATAAATTTCTGTTGATGACAAAACTGACATATGATGGGTTAATTCCTTTTTTCAGCTGGTACTTATTGAACATCTACTACATACAAAGTAGTCCTAAATGTAAATAAAATAGGTCCCTCTCCTCAAGGACCTTTGAGCCAATAAAGGAGATAAATATGTAAAAGAAGTGTTAGAGGTGCTGTGCTGTAATTTGGCATAGGATAGTTGGAGAATGAAGAAGTGTTGGCTCATGTTATATAGTGGACTCAGAAAAGTCTTCATGAGGGAACTGTTTTCACTATGTCTTAGTAGTTTCACAGAGGTTCAGGTGGAGAGAAAATGGCCTGGCAAGGGATGTGAAACAGTATGGGGTTCAGAAAGAGGCAGATGGTAAATTCTGGTGGAAAAGTGGGATATGATAGGGTAAAGAGGGAGATTAGCAGAGGAATTTAGATTTTATGCAGTAGAAAGCAATAAGAATACTTAGGAATTACAAGGAAGTTTGCTCAGGGTTACTTGGGAACAGATAGTTTTAAATAGATTACTTTCCAGATGCACCTGTGTAAATGCCTACTTTCCCACCCTACCTTCTGCTTTACTACACAAAGGCTTACTTCTCACATTTTAAATATTATTATAGCAAGTTGCTTCCAACGCATTAAGCAGAAATTTGTGTTTAAGTCTCTGTAAGCTCCCCCCCATCCATCTCAATAAGAGATTTCCAAATAATATTTGCTATTTGTGTTTAATAATTATTTCTCAAAGTTTGTGATAATGTATGTTTTTTCAGTTATCTGCTTCTAATAGTAATTGTAATAAAACAAGTAAGATAGCTTAATATTTAGAGCCTTAGATCCCAAGAAAGTTTTTTTGTCAATTCTTAACTCTTTTTGCAGGGAAACTTTCAGACTGATGATACATATCTGTATTACATTAAAATAGCATTCTGTGGAGGAAATAGAATGGAGATAAGAATTCAGTGAGAAAAAAGAACTTATAAAATTATTCTTAGAGATACTAATCATAGTTTTTAAATGTGTATTTGTGGATATTATTTCCCAAAAGTATTTAGGATCCAGTGAATAAATTTAAAAGGATGATATAAATACTATATTAAAATATCCATGTTTAGTATATCAGAAATTACATTTTTGTCCAGTAGGTACATATTATTGAAAAATTNATTATTCTTAGAGATACTAATCATAGTTTTTAAATGTGTATTTGTGGATATTATTTCCCAAAAGTATTTAGGATCCAGTGAATAAATTTAAAAGGATGATATAAATACTATATTAAAATATCCATGTTTAGTATATCAGAAATTACATTTTTGTCCAGTAGGTACATATTATTGAAAAATTCTTTTGAGGTGTATATAACCAGAAAGCATGAAGACATTCTGTGGAGCTGTTATTCCCAGTTTTTTTTTTCTTTTTCATTATAACATGCATAAAAGATGAGACCTAGGCCCTGAATAGTGAAAACAATTTTGAAGAAGGAGGAAGAAGTTGGAGGACTTTACTTTTTTATTTTCAAAATGTATACAAAGCTATAGCAATCAAAAATGTGGTACTGGTGNAGTTTTTTTTTTTCTTTTTCATTATAACATGCATAAAAGATGAGACCTAGGCCCTGAATAGTGAAAACAATTTTGAAGAAGGAGGAAGAAGTTGGAGGACTTTACTTTTTTATTTTCAAAATGTATACAAAACTATAGCAATCAAAAATGTGGTACTGGCATAAAGACAGAGTAATGGAATAATGGATTAGAGAGAGCTCAGAAATAAACCCTTGCATATATGATCAGGTGCCTTTTGACAAGGGTGTCAAGACCACTCCAGGGGGAAAGGACAGTCTGTTCAACAAATGGTGTTGGGAAAACTGCATATCCAAATACAAAAGAATGAAGTTGGACCCTTATCTTATACCACATTCAAAAATTAACAAAAGTTAATTTTAAGTTGGATGGCAAAAAAGCAGAAATAGGTAAATGGGGCTGTATCAGACCTTAAGACTTTTGAATTGAAAGATGCAGTCAACAAAGTGAAAATGCAGCCTACAGAATGGGAGAAAATATTTGCAAATCATATATCTGATAAAGGGTCTATATTCACAATACCTAATTTCTACAGCCTAGTAACAGCAAAATATAACAAATAAAAACTGAGCAAAGACTTGAATAGATTTTTTACCAAAAATGTTATAGACATGACCAGTAAGCATATGAAAGATAGTACCGCAAAACACGAGAAATGCAAATAAAAACCACAATAAGGCATCACCTCACACTCACTAGCTTGGCTTCTATTTAAAAACTCAAAACAGAATAACAAGTGTTGGCAAGGATATGGAGAAACTGGAACTCTCTACACTGTTGCTAGGATTGTAAAATTGTGGAACTGCTATGGAAAACCGTATTTTAAAAAAAAAATAGACTTACTGTATGATTGAGCAATCTCACTTAGGGGTGTATATCCAAAAGAACTGAAAATAGTATCGAAGAGATACTTGCACATCCATAATCATAGAGGGATAGTTCATAAAAGCCAAGGAGTGGGACCAACTGAAATGTCTATTGATAGTTGAGTGGAATGGAGTGTGTGTGTGTATATATATAGATAGATAGATAGATATATAATGGAATATTGTTTGGCCATTAAAAAGAAGGAAATCATATCACATGTGACAACATGAATGACCTTGAGAACATTATGCTGTGTGTAGCCAGTCAGAAAAAAATAAATGCATGATGTCATTTATATGAGTTATCTAAAACAGTTAAAGTCATGGAAACAGGAGGTAGAATGGTAGTTACTAGGAGCTAGGGAGAGGGAGAAAAGGAGTCTTGTTTAATGAGTAATTGCAGTTCCAAATTTGCAAGATGGGAAAGTTCTGAAGCTCTGTTTCACAACATCAGTAAACATTACTGTGCACGTAAAAATGGTTATGATAGCTTTTATGTTGTGTGTTAACAGTAAAATATATAAATTAGTATGATAATAAATAGGTCGTAAAATGTGAAACAAAGCTGTTCATGGTGAGAAGTGACCTGCTAGTAGTTCCAGTAGCCCCAGGCCCTACCAAGCTATCCTGAGAGCCGAGAGGATCAATGTCTTGGCTCATCTGTAATCCATTTGCAGTTCTGTGGGCATCTCTGCTATAGGCAGAGGGTAACCACTGATGTAACGCAAAAGTATAGCATTTCAAGATTTGATTTGCAGAGAGATGGATTTGGTGGCTCTGAAAAGGGTAGGTTTTGTAGTTCAGTGTTAGAGGTAGGTATGAATTTGGGACATGAATTTGGAACATTTGGGAGATGTTCATACAACTCTAGATCAGGGTCTTCAGAAGTAAAGACAGGACTAAGGCAGAAGCAGTGGTGATGGGATTCGAAGCTTGAGAAACATGGCAGTGGCAACCTGTGCAAGGAATTTGAACTGAGAAATAGGACAACCAGGCCAATATTTGAAAGACATTTCTTTGTTAGCAAAGAAGAGAATGAATGGGAATGGTGGGTGAGAGTGGAAATAGAATGACCAGTTGGGTAGCCTTTGTTCAGTTCAGTTCAGTCGCTCAGTTGTGTCCGACTCTTTACAACACCATGAATCGCAGCACACCAGGCCTCCCTGTCCATCACCAACTCCCGAAGTTCACTCAGACTCAAGTCCATCGAGTCAGTGATGCCATCCAGCCATCTCGTCCTCTGTCATCCCCTTCTCCTCTTGCCCCCAATCCCTCCCAGCATCAGAGTCTTTTCCAGTGAGTCAACTCTTCGCATGAGGTGGCCAAGGTACTGGAGTTTCAGCCTCAGCATCATTCCAGTGTCTGTCAAAAAGGGAGGTAATCTTTTCCTTAGATGGATATTCTTCAGATGGTATTTAATGGTCTACACAATGACAGTTCTGGATCTGTACGACGGCAAGTGTTTTTGTATGACTACTGTGTTAATATCATTTGGGACTATCGAGACCCTAAATGAACTTTCCTCATGAGAGGGAATTCTTGAAATTCTTATGTGTCTGCCATACCATATTGCTCCTTTGAAAAAGTGACCAAAAACAGTTCTTTGAACACAGATCATTGTTCTTTGTATCATGTGAGCCTAAGCCTCACATATAAATTCTTCAGAAGAGAGACTCTGAGGTCAAGAGAGATAATCACTTATTATTCCATCGCCTCTATTTTTTTTAAGTGTATAAAGTCAGGCATAAAATCTATCTTCTAGCTACTCATATTCTCCCTTCCAGATGTTAAAACTTTAGTCTTAAGCTTTTTAGTATAGTAGCCACTAACTACATGTGGCTGTTTAAGTATAAGTTAATAGAAATTAAGTAAAAATAACAGTTCAGTTTTTCAGTCATACTAATTACATTTCAGTGGCCACATGTAACCTACCTAGTGGCTACCTAATGGACAGTGCAGATACAGAACACCACCATCATTATGGAAGATTCTTTCATTATAAAGTGCTGCCCTAGCGAAATCTTCCAGACTTTCTGCTTAGACAGTAAACATACATGCTGCTGGGATGTTTTATTTCTCTATTTTACATTTTATATTACAGCCTCAGTTTTGTAAAATGTACATTTTGGAACTTTTTTGGTTAATTTTTAATGTCAACTCTTGTGACAGTGTCAAAAAAATGTCAATTTCTTTTTCAACCTGTGTATATAACTGTAGCACTTTTTTTCTCTAATGTCTGTACAGTTATCTCAGTGATGACTACCAGGTTTTAAACATTCCCCTATCAATGAACATTTAGAATATTTCCAATAATTTTGCTATAAGAAAATGTTCCAGTAAGCATCCTTATACATGCTTTACCTATGATGTTAATATTTCTGTAAATAAATCCTGTAAAATTTCTGTAAATAAATCCTGTAAAATTTCTGTAAATAAATTTACATTTACATAANACTGTAGCACTTTTTTTCTCTAATGTCTGTACAGTTATCTCAGTGATGACTACCAGGTTTTAAACATTCCCCTATCAATGAACATTTAGAATATTTCCAATAATTTTGCTACAAGAAAATGTTCCAGTAAGCATCCTTATACATGCTTTACCTATGATGTTAATATTTCTGTATGTAAATTTATGGGATTGGAATTGCTGGATAATAGAAATTCACATTTTAGTTGTTGAGCACAGTCACATAGTTAGTCTAAAAATTGGTCAGGTTTATTCCTGTCCATGGTAAACAGAAATGCTTATTTATACCCAAACCTGTCATCTTCTTTGTTATCAGTTTGTTTGATTTTTGCTCTTCCAATAAATGAAAAATGGTTCTTAGGCGATGCTAATGTTATTATCAGACTTTATCTGTATTTTTTTAAAAAGCAACAAGTAATAGCAAGAGTAAGCTGGTATTGGTAGAATTTACCTTAACTATAAGGAAAGTTTTCTCACAAGGACAATCATATTAGAATTGAATAAGGAAGATACTGAAATGACTTTAGAATTTGCAGAAATTAGCTTTGGTGAGCAGTATTTATATACCTTCACCCTCACTTATGTTCCCTGTTCACTTCAGTTCAGTCACTGAGTCGTGTCTGACTCTTTGCAACCCTATGCAGCACACCAGGCCTCCCTGTCCATCACCAACTCCCGGAGTCTACCCAAACCCATGTCCATTGAGTCAGTGATGCCATCCAACCATCTCATCCTCTGTTGTCCCCTTCTCCTACGTTCCCTGATCTTTTATTATTTTCTGCTGATTTGGATGTAGTAAATTCGTAACACATGAAGTTGTAGGAAACAACTATAAAAGATATAGAAGTTCTATCTAATATACAAAATATTTTGTTGCCCTTAGTAACTTCCTCTAAAAAATAAAATGAGTAGAAAGAAGAATAGGGCATATTAAATTTCTTCAAGTCTACAGTTTGTTTTTATCATTTTTATTAGGATCAGTCTAAAGATTTCTTATATTTGGAGCAAAAGAAACATACTTGTGTTTTTTTAACTTTATTTAGAGCAAGAAAAATGAAAGTGTTAATTGCTCAGTTATCTTCAACTCTTTGCAAGTCTATGCACTGCTCTTTCCATGGAATTCTCCAGGCAATTCTCGACCCCAGGATCAAACCTGGGTCTCCTGCATTGCAGGCAGATTTTTTTTTTTTTTTTTACCATCTGAGCCACCAGGGAAGCCCTTAAGAGCAAGAGGATACACTCTGTTTCTGCTTAAAGATATTTTCAGTTCTGTCCTTTTTTGAACTGACTGTCAAAACACTCTCTTTGAGTGATAAAGAAGGCCACTTATTTGCTAACAGGAGTCTTTAGAAATCTGGAACTGGAAGGGGCCTTACAGACCTAATCTGATTTAATCATGGTGTTTTGAAAGAAACTCCTGTTTGTTGAAAATGGCATGGCCGCCTCATTTTAGAGTGCTGCATATTTTTATGTGCTGAGACGAATATGCTAATATAAAATTTATATTCCCATTTTCTATTTCTTTAGAAATAGAAAAAGATGAATAATTCTGAGGTATAGGAAATTAAGCAGCTTCTCTATTTAGTCTTTTTTTTTTTTCCTTTGTATTGCTATGTGATGCTTTCTGTGGCTTGGCCAAGAAGAGCCAACTAAAATTGTTGAACCTACGAATTATTTACAAGTTACAGGTTCTGGAGGTTGATGCTCTTTATAGATACAAGTACATTTTCTTTTTCCTGTTTTAAAAGAATGGAAATGAATTTGCTTCAGTTCTAGTAAGATCTTTTCTTAGACCATAGAGATTAAAATTTCTTTTTCCTAACATTTAATGATTTCAGTTTCCCATTTAGTTTTCGATCTTGACATACTCATATTGAGGAAAGCAAATACTGTCAAATTAATTGCCCACTTCTAGAATTCATTTTCCTTTTTAGCTTCAGGTTCTTTTTAAATGTGAAACTATTACTCAGTTTTTGAGGACAGACTGTTCAGAAGCAAATTGGAATAATGTGTATTTTAAATTAAATAGAACTGTGAAAAGCAAAAGTTGAATTTCTCATTTAAGCTTTTGTTGGTAAAATAATTCATTCGTTGGAAATATACCTTAAAAGACATCTATTATTTTTTGGTGCTTGAATTACAATGTTTTCTCCATAGTTTGAAGGTTTCAATGACTATAAATGACTGATGATATCAAGTTTTTTAATACTAGTATAATCTAATCTCTTCAGGGAAAAAATTCTCCCTAGAGGAAGTTGTAGTTACATTTTATGTTTTAAAGTCATTAGTTTTATTCATTTACCTGATCAGGATAAGAACAAGAGTTTATGTTGCCAGTTTTTCTAGACAGTTCAAAATTGTCCTCTTCAGTGATATGTATTAAAAAATGATAGAAAAGTCAAATTACTTGTCAATGAGGAGGTTGTTGCTTTTTATTACTAATACTTATAACTTCATTTTGTTCATGTTTATTTTCTCTACATCATATAAGTTGATTGGAGATAAGCTTAGGAATTTTGTTTAAATAGAGACCAAGTATGATTCAAGGTGTGGTATAAAATATGAATGAGGGGTAATTTTAGCAAATGAGGTAGTAATGACACAGTAATTATGACTAATATAGTAATCTAAACTGGCAAACTTCTTTTTATTGTTACTGTTTATTTTTATGTTTTTAATTTGTTTTTGGCTGCACTGGGTCTTCTTGCTGTGCAGGCTTTTCTCTGTGGTGAGCAGAGGCTACTCTCCAGTTGCAGAGTGCAGGCTTCTCATTGCAGTGGCTTCTCTTGTGGAGCACGGCCTCAGAGCACAAGGGCTTCAGTAGTTGGGGCTCCCCTGCTCTCAAACACAGGCTCAGTAGTCGTATCTCATGTACTTGAGAGTGCCTTTTTTTTCAGTAGGCAGTACTGGAAATGAGGTGGGAAAGCCCAGTTGAAACATGGACATTTGAAATATTTGGCTTAAAGCTGATGCTGTCCTGCTGTGCTATAGTTGTAAAATTACTGCTTTAGGAGCAACATGTGGCAGGTGAGTCATAGCACTAAAGTAACAAACCTAGGGAAGCAGTCTCATGATCTAATTTTAGATGTCTCCAATAGGCAACATTTGCCATTTCTTAGCTGTTTTGAATATAACCTCTTTTATTCACTGTTGGCAAAAAGAATATTTGCATAATAGAATACAGACACATTTTGAGAATGATGTGGGCGTTCTTTTTTGCCTTCAAAATGATATGGTGTTTATTTGGGAACTCAGTGTTCCTTCTAATTATTTTTCCTAGCCTACCAAAAAGTCAGGTTTAAAGTAAATGCTTAATTGAATGAATGTATGAGTTTTTCTTTACTGATGCAAAATCTTTTTAAAGTAATGATGCAAGTGTTGTTTTGAAATGTTGAAATATACGTTGTGTGTGTGTGTTTATCTATCAAATACAAAGATCCGTTAATCCATATTAGGCCAACTATATTCAACAGTATTTCTAGAGGATCTTTTTATATAGTTCAATTCTGCCATTTAGACTTGAATTAGAACAAAAATACTGTTTCTCCTGTTCTTAATCAAAACTAAAGCCAAAGATTGTTAATTATTTTTTCTGACTAAAATGGAATAGAGAATTATCAAAATTTGTCAATATATATTTATAATTTAACATAGAAAACTTATTTACGAAAGGTAGTTTTGATTTGGAATATAAAGTCTTTGTATATAAAGTTTATAAAAATAAAATGTTTTTGTATTTCTGTGGAAATGTAAAATATTTAGAATCAACATCTGATTTGCTTACTATATTTAAATATGTTAATTTAAATCCTACTTCTTTTATAGGGATATATGGGGAAAACTTGGGGTAAGAAGGTTATTTTCAAAGACTTGATATCCTAAATGGATATAAATATTTAAGTACCTACAGTGTTCTTGAAGATGTATATATGTGTGTGTAAGAGTTTGAGCACACACAGTGTGTATATTCCTTGTCCTCCAAGGCTTAAATGGTTAGCTGTATTGACATGGTATACATTTATCATCAACCAGACAAGTTAACAGTGCAACAAATGACCCAACGCAATTTATAATTCTGAAAGGAAAATATAATCAAATGCTGTGGTTTCACAAGAGGGAAAGATCATTGATAGATGCAGTAAAACTTCATAAATAATTAACCCAAGTCCTGGAGGAGAAGGTGAATTTGGAGAGGTGGAGACAAATGGGAATACTTAAATTAGTTGACAGATACGGGATAGGCAAATGCACAGAGTAAGACTGAAGAAGGAGGGTACTGTGTTTGGAGAGTAATCATTTTAACAGCCATCAAGGGTATGTATGTGCCAAGCACTGTTCTTTTAACTCTTAACAAAAATGGATACAGTTATTAACTCCATTTTGCTAAAGAGNATATTTAAGTACCTACAGTGTTCTTGAAGATGTATATATGTGTGTGTAAGAGTTTGAGCACACACAGTGTGTATATTCCTTGTCCTCCAAGGCTTAAATGGTTAGCTGTATTGACATGGTATACATTTATCATCAACCAGACAAGTTAACAGTGCAACAAATGACCCAACGCAATTTATAATTCTGAAAGGAAAATATAATCAAATGCTGTGGTTTCACAAGAGGGAAAGATCATTGATAGATGCAGTAAAACTTCATAAATAATTAACCCAAGTCCTGGAGGAGAAGGTGAATTTGGAGAGGTGGAGACAAATGGGAATACTTAAATTAGTTGACAGATACGGGATAGGCAAATGCACAGAGTAAGACTGAAGAAGGAGGGTACTGTGTTTGGAGAGTAATCATTTTAACAGCCATCAAGGGTATGTATGTGCCAAGCACTGTTCTTTTAACTCTTAACAAAAATGGATACAGTTATTAACTCCATTTTGCTAAAGAGGAAGCTGAGAGGGAAGAGATTAAATTGCCTAAGGATATATGAACCTTCACGGGTAAAGCTGGGTATCAAACCCAGGCAGGCTGACACCAGACACGTAACAGTTGTTCTAGACCTGTGCTGTCTCGTACTGTGTGGTGGAGCACTCGGAATGTGTCTGGTCCCAGCTGAGATGTGTTCTGAGTGTAAAATACGTGTTGGATCTTGAAGACTTACAGAACCAGTGTGAAATATCTCATGAACAACTTAATAGTGATTACATATTGAAATGATGTTTGGGCTATACATATTAAATAAAACATATTAAAGTTAACTTCACCTGTTTCTACTTTTTAAATATGGCTGCTAGTCAGTTTAACAGGGCATGTGTGGCTTGTGTTAAGAAGCCAACTTCACAACTTTAAGCCAACTTAAATTCACAACTTTGATCAGTAATCAATTAAAATACACTGATAATGACATGGATTGAAGAAGAGCATCCCTCATAGAAAAGTTTTTGGACAGTGCTGCTAAAGACTGCCCTCCAGTAAGTGAAGAGGCTAATGAAGTGAAAGAATAGAAACAAGGAGGGCAGGCAGAGGAAAACAGGAGATTTTAGATCAGATTAGATTGGCATTGAAGTTTATCCTTGAAGCTAGTATTCTCCCCAGCATCATCCATGGACAGCGTGCCTGACATTTTCAGGATGGGATCAACCCTGAAACTTCAGTCACCCCTAATTCATTGTTTTAATCTCTTTGAAGATATTTTAAAGCTCCCTGTCGTGGACGTGAGTTTGAGTGAACTCTGGGAGATGGTGATGGACGGGGAGGCCTGGCGTGCTACAATTCATGGGGTCGCAAAGAGTCGGACACGACTGAGGAACTGAACTGAACTGAGAGAGGCCATGCTGCAGAAGAGACTGTAACTCCAGTTTTGTAAAGGCAGTGGATGTGGATGCCTTTTCTTAATATTCTGATCAGTGTTGTTGAATTGAACCTAAGCCAGATAAGGGATACAAATGGTTGATGACAGTGTCATTTAAAGGATTGCTTTCTGGAGATTAGGTGGTTACTACTTGCTTATTTAATAAATGGGGAGTGGGGGAATACATACAATTACCCCATAATTTGTAGCCTAGGCTTTGACTGAAAAGCATGCCACTTGGCTCATTAGGTGAACTGGATGATTTGGTGATTTGTGTGGTTTTTGGAATTCTACACTGGATCCTGATCACCCTAAAGAAGTTTATGTCTTGAGTGTCCATCCTTGATAGTACATTTTGTTAAACTGACTTGAGTTCAGTTGCTCAGTCATATCTGACTCTTTGCATCCCCATGGACTGCAGCACACCAGGCTTCCCGGTCCATCACCAACTCCCGGAGCTTACTCAAACTCATGTCCATAGAGTCAGTGATGCCATCCAACCATCTCATCCTCTGTCGTCCCCTTCTCCTGCCTTCAGTCTTTCCCAGCATCAGGATCTTTTCAAATGCATTACATCGGACTTACATCTTTTCAAATGAGTTTCAGCTGACTTACATCTTAACATATACAAGAGTTAGGGCTTTCAAATCACCCTGGCTTATAGAAGGTTTTGATCGATTTATTCTAACAGACCATCATCGTTTGATGTCTTATTTCTTCCTGTTATGTAGAAATTTATAGACCTTAAAGTTTTGTAGTAAATGTTTCTTATTGACATTAAATGGCCCAGTTCTCAAATGTTAAACACATTGCTCTTGTTATTCACAACTTTGATCAATAATCAATTAAAATACACTGATAATGACATGGATTGAAGAAGAGCATCCCTCATAGAAAAGTTACCAGAAGGAAAGACCACCTGAATAAAATTTTGTATATGAATGGCATCTTTATTAGACATTCAGCAGCTGTTTTTTCAATATAAACTTTTTGAAGATTGTGCTTGACCTGCTTTCATATTTGAGGACATAAGAAATAACCTTGGTGAGGTGCTAAGATTCTGATACTTCAACAGTAGCTGTCAAATCAGCCTGCAAAACAGTATCAGATGAATTTTAAAGTAAGTCAGAAGGCTACAAACTTTACATCACTGACACTGAGTAACAATAGCCAGAAGGTAGCACCTTATTTACTGGTGTTTCCATCTTTGATTTTTTTTTTCTTTTATGTTTCTCATTTTTAAGTTGACTAAAATTTGGACTGCATTTTCTTACAGTATTATAAATTATACAGAGAATTCTAAACCGACCTTCAAAAATATCTTTAACCTCTCCAAGTAACAGTTCTGTTTTTCACATTCACCTTTCTTTAGCCTGTTTGTACCATGACCCCTTGGGGAAATGTATTCCTGTGATAGTGGGAGGTGCCTGATTAATTTTTCTTTCCCTCCAGTTAATAGAAATTCCCCAGTCAGATACATTGAAACGGGTAAACTGTCATGAGCACCGCCGTTTTGTTTAAAAAAAAAAAAGGTATTTCTCAGAGTTTTTTTCTCCCTGGAATGTTTTGAATTGTGCTTTATGGAGGGAACTGGGTTTCTGCAGGGGCTGATAATCAAAATTTCNGATAGTGGGAGGTGCCTGATTAATTTTTCTTTCCCTCCAGTTAATAGAAATTCCCCAGTCAGATACATTGAGACGGGTAAACTGTCATGAGCACCACCGTTTTGTTTAAAAAAAAAAAAAAAAGGTATTTCTCAAAGTTTTTTTCTTCCTGGAATGTTTTGAATTGTGCTTTATGGAGAGAACTGGGTTTCTGCAGGGGCTGATAATCAAAATTTCTGCTGCCTTCTGCTGATTGAATGAGTCATTTGTGAATGGAGCTGGGTACTTTTTTACCAGTATGGAGGAGAAATATCACATTTTTTATAGTTTTCTTTTGAACAGCATTCAACAGAGGTTATGTGCACAGACTAAGCTCTTTGAAGGCTTATTTTGCTTTTGTATGTCACATAGCACAGGGCCCAACACAGAAGTGATGCTGTATTGTGTTTGTTGAACGCATGAATGAATACATGATTAGCTGACCTTCATGAAGTACTTTAAATTCTGCACGTTTTTCCAGAGAGTGTGGTAATTTGATAAATATTTTTATAGCAGTTTTAACATTGAGTTGTGGACCTTAGAGCAATAAGCTTTACTACACATTTTGCTTTCTTGTACAAAAGACATTATCAGTTGGATGGCCTAGTTACCATCAACCCATAAAAAGACAGTTGCTTGCTACACAGTAGAAAAATTAGCAGACTAAAGGGATTGCCTAACAAATATAAATTGCCAAAGAGCAACTGTAGTTTTCCAAGTTACAAAAAAGAAATTTCCAAGTCTCAATATCAGGGGAATATTTCCATGTTAATGTAATGAAATCTTGCTTTTGGTCTTACTTGTAAAGCCCCACTGTTTCCTAATCTTACTCTTATTCATAGGCCATAGGAATAAGTATGGAAGAATACTAGGCAGCATGGGCTCTGGAACTCGGGTAGAACTGAATTCAAACCCCGCCCCTCCATTTAATCCTCTGAATCTTAGGCAAGTGATGTAAACTAGGCAATCTGCTTTTCTCTGTACAAAGAGGGAGATAGGGGATCCTTGTCATGCTTATGTGAATGTCAGTAATGCATTAATGTTATTAATGTCAGTAAAGCATTTATGCATATAGAAATGCTGAATACATGTTAGTTGTTACGTGTTAACCTCTGTCTGAATGGCTTTTTTTTTTTTTTGCCTCTTTGCCTTTGAAAAGTTTCTAGCCACTTAAAAACAAAATCTGTGGATCATTTTTAAAGTCTTTATTGAATTAGTTAAAATATTTGGCCCCAAGGCACGTTGTCATCTTAGCTCCCTGAACAGGAATCATACCTGAAGCCCTGCGTTAGAAAGTGAAGTCCTAACCACTGGATCACCAGTGAAGTCCCTCTAGCCACTTTTTATAAGATTTCATTTAAGATAACTCCTCCCTGTAGTTTTTCATCTCTTTTATGGCCTCATCTGAGTCTCCATAGTAGTCAGTTACAGCCATCACCATGACGATTACTTGTTTGTCTCTCTCTTACACTAGATCACAGATTCTTTAAAAAGAAAAGGAGTTCATATGTTTGTATTTTTCTCTGTTTCTACTACAGGATTTGGCACAGGGTATTTAACAGAACATTTGTTAAATTGTTCAATTGATATGTCTATGGAAATCTTCTATTAGTTGTACAGTGTTAATCAAATGATTAGTACTGTTAGGACTTAGTATATGCCTAGCAGTGTGCCTGGCACATTATAAAGTAGCTATTTGGTGTTTAAGTACCAAAGACGGGGATATTGCCACAGAGCTAATTGAGCAATGATTTCAAGTACCAGACTGTAACTTTTTTCTTTTTAGCAAAAAAGACGCTTACTCCTTGGAAGAAAAGTTATGACCAACCTAGATAGTATGTTCAAAAGCAGAGCCATTACTTTGCCGACTAAGGTCCATCTATTCAAGGCTATGGTTTTTCCTGTGGTCATGTATGGATGTGAGAGTTGGACTGTGAAGAAACCTGAGCACCGAAGAATCGATGCTTTTGAACTGTGGTGTTGGAGAAGACACTTGAGAGTCCCTTGGACTGCAAGGAGATCCAACCAGTCCATTCTGAAGGATATCAGCCCTGGGATTTCTTTGGAAGGAATGATGCTGAAGCTGAAGCTCCAGTACTTTGGCCACCTCATGCCAAGAGTTGACTCATTGGAAAAGACTCTGATGCTGGGAGGGATTGGGGGCAGGAGGAGAAGGGGATGACAGAGGATGAGATGGCTGGATGGCATCACTGACTCGATGGACGCGAGTCTGGGTGAACTCCGGGAATTGGTGATGGACAGGGAGGCCTGGCGTGCTGCGATTCATGGGGTGGCAAAGAGTCGGACACGACTGAGCAACTGAACTGAACTGAACTGAATATATAGTTGATTTTAGCAGCTTTTGGAACGTTGTAGATAAGTGGAAGTTCTTTTTGCTTCCTTCCTCCTGTCAGTCCCATCTTTTAAGTTGCTTCTTCCCCCAGAATTTTGAGGTTGATTGGTTTAAATACAATATTCTATTTATATTTTGTAGTATTTTAATAGCTAAATCCTGATCACTGGCATTAAGTACATATTATGTTGGGGGAATGACATTGAAACATGTATAATATCATATGTGAAATGAATTGCCAGTCCAGGTTCGATGCATGAGACAGGGTCCTCGGGGCTGGTGCACTGGGATGACCCAGAGGGATGGGATGGGGAGGGAGGTGGGAGGGGGGTTCAGGATGAGGAACACGTGTACACCCGTGGTGGATTCATGTTGATGTATGGCAAAACCAATACAATATTGTAAAATAATTAGCCTCCAATTAAAATNATGCATGAGACAGGGTCCTCGGGGCTGGTGCACTGGGATGACCCAGAGGGATGGGATGGGGAGGGAGGTGGGAGGGGGGTTCAGGATGAGGAACACGTGTACACCCGTGGTGGATTCATGTTGATGTATGGCAAAACCAATACAATATTGTAAAATAATTAGCCTCCAATTAAAATAAATTTATATTAAAAAAAGAACTTACTAAGTATAGGGCACTGGGGACTTAGCATGCTGACGGCAATCCCACTAACTGTAGGTACTGTCATTTTCCATGATGTTATGGTAAGAGAGCTAAAGCTTACAAATATGGGGGAACTGTTCTGGGTCACAGAGCTGATAAGGGCTGGATCCAGGGTGAACCTAGGTAATCTGATTCTGGGGCTAAACTTATAATTAGACAACTGTCTGCTCTTTTCACACTTAAGGAAACTTTTGTNTTTTTTTTTTTTTTTTGACTGCTCCTCCACTTTGGAAGGAGTAGATGGTTGGGGATTGGGAAGGACTGAACCTGTTCTTCCACCTTTATGCCCTTATCCTATCTCCCACATGTGCAGGCTGCACAGGATGGCAGCCGAAATGCATGCAGTCAGCACCTTCTCAGATTCAGCACAAGTTGCCCCCGGTCCCCAGCCCCTTCTCTTTTGTTTCTGTCTTTACGCCACAGGAGGGCATCTCTCTTTTTTTTCTTTAAGCTTAAACCTATGAAAACAAACAGTTCATTAGGGATAATGTTCATCTTTGTATCTCTAGGACACATTGTCCAAATTTTGCTTATTAGCAACGTTTTCTTCCTCAGCTTCACAAGTCTAATGAGACCAACTCCTGTCTGTGAGTTGGTTGGCATAACTCAACTCTACTAGTTTAACATGCATGACTCAATTACACAAGAGTTAGCTAATGAGCAATGGGGAAGAAGTTACAGGTTAAAACAAATGGCGCCTAAATGAATCAAGCATAGCCTTTCAGATGCCCACCATTCAACAAAGACCTGGCAAGACATTTTCTTCACTGGGTATGAATCATCCGGATAAAAAGGAGAAACCAGGGCCACCTACATTCAGAGCTTGTACATTATGACCTCGAGGCCCAACATCTACCAGGAGCTTCCTAGCAAAAGGCCAGGCTCCAGAGAATAAAAGGGCTTACACATTAGCATTAAATAATTCTCTTAGAGATGCAAATTTCTAATTAGTTACTGTGGCAACTGTAGAGGCCTAGAAGTAAGCCCTTTACACAATGAACCTGAGAGTTTACTTTTTTGATTTACTATAGGCCTGGAAGAAGCAGAGAGGAGGAAAATAAATATTGCTTTAACGGTGACAAGAGAATAAAGTACAACAAGCGAAGGGATTTCATCCTTTTGTTGGCATTCCTACAGGTCTAAGAGGAGCATTATACTTGACACACAGTCTTGCTGCAAATAGAAGCCAAATTCTCAAAGGCTTCATAAAATCATGAATGTTAGAAACATGATCCAAACATTAACAGACTATTTTTTAACTGATGTTGATATTTCTACTTCTTTAAAGTAAATACGGTCTGACTGCTATTTCAAAACAGCATGTTTTGATGGAGTGCTTTTGTTGTTTATTTTTTATGTTCAATTTTTATTCCTTTAAAATTATATGCAGTTCTTACAAACTTTTATTCGATATGGGGAAAACAAAATCTTTATGTTTTTATGGCAAATTGATTCTCTGCGACCTACTTATTGGAGAGTGATCTATATCCCAAACTTGAATAATACATGAAGAGAAAAAAGTATTCACAAGAAAGTCTGCGACATCAAGGATAGAATATTAATTTTGTGGCTACACGAACTGAAAAGAAAATTTATCCCAGTAGGACTTTTTAAATTTTTTTGGAATAATTATTTAAATGAAAGTTCAGGAGATAAATGCATAAATGTTCTTTTCATCTTTCACAGGCAAAGAAGAGAAAAATTATTGTCAACAAACTCGGGTAATATTTCCTCTGTGTAATATATTACTTTCATCTATCTTCTTTCCTAAATGTTGTAAGTCAAATTTAGAGACCTAATTCTTGCTCAAAATAATTTAAACGTGGTTCTTTTCCATTTTATCCTCCTGCTTCCCTCAGACCATGTCAAAAACTCTCCTGAATCTTGTTGGNAGAGAAAAAAGTATTTACAAGAAAGTCTGTGACATCAAGGATAGAATATTAATTTTGTGGCTACACGAACTGAAAAGAAAATTTATCCCAGTAGGATTTTTAAAATTTTTTTGGAATAATTATTTAAATGAAAGTTCAGGAGATAAATGCATAAATGTTCTTTTCATCTTTCACAGGCAAAGAAGAGAAAAATTATTGTCAACAAACTCGGGTAATATTTCCTCTGTGGAATATATTACTTTCATCTGTCTTCTTTCCTAAATGTTGTAAGTCAAATTTAGAGACCTAATTCTTGCTCAAAATAATTTAAACGTAGTTCTTTTCCATTTTATCCTCCTGCTTCCCTCAGACCATGTCAAAAACTCTCCTGAATCTTGTTGGGTGATTTTAATAAGCTTATCACATCTGTATGTATTCCTAACAAATATGTTGCATATTTTTTCAAACTTTAAAACACTGTATTTCATCTCTGGAAACATGCTTTTTCATTGAACATTATCTTGCTAAGATTTATCCATAATACTACAATGCTGTAATTCACTCATTTGACTTATATAATTTACATATGACACAATAAATTTATTAACATATAATTTATTTGCTTCGTTTTTATAAATAATGCTAAATACNAATATGTTGCATATTTTTTCAAACTTTAAAACACTGTATTTCATCTCTGGAAACATGCTTTTTCATTGAACATTATCTTGCTAAGATTTATCCATAATACTACAATGCTGTAATTCACTCATTTGACTTATATAATTTACATATGACACAATAAATTTATTAACATATAATTTATTTGCTTCGTTTTTATAAATAATGCTAAATACATTTTCTACACATTTCCAGGTGTGCATGACAATTTATTAAGAGAGGAAATGCCAAGGCAAAGGATATGTGAATTTCAACCTTACAAAATAGTGGTAAACAGCTTTCCAAGNAAATCCAGCTAACTCGTTTTATATAGATGTGGAAATTTGGGTCAGATGTTTCTTGAATATTATTACGTATAGCAATATCCTGACCTAGTATAGTTTACTATTTTCTTCCTTAATATGAGGTTGGTTCTATTATGTTTAGAGGAAATGTTTTTAAAATAACTTAAGCTCTATATTTTACATAGTAAGCGCTTTTCATCTTTTTCAAAACAGGTAAATCAAACTGGGAAGATGATGGTTGGGGAGCATGGGAAGAATCAGAACCCCAAGAACCTGTAAGTCTGCAAAAATATGCATGTTTTTTGATAGTGGCATTTTCCTTTTGTAATGATGGTGACACATTTCAGTGTTAGGTCAACATTTAAAAATCGTTACCAAGAACATTTTTTGCTTACTCAGTAGTACTTAAGTAGATGCCTTTTCTTAAGGATTTGATGACTTTTTATAGCTCAGTCAGTGGGCTCAGTGGAGAATAATTGTTTTAGGATTCTTTCTCCTTCATTGGTTATTCTTTCAGACTCTTGAATTTATTCATTCAACATCGATTTATTAAGAGCCCACCACATTCTAGGTGTTGGGAGTGTAGCATTGAGCAAGTAAACAGAGTCCCTGTGTGTGTAGTGCATTTTCACCTATGCTGCTGCTAAGTCACTTCAGTGTCCAACTCTGTGCGACCTCATAGACGGCAGCCCACCAGGCTCCCTCGTTCCTGGGATTCTCCAGGCAAGAACAGAAAATCTAACCTGCACTGGCTTAAATAAGAGGGACACTCATTAGCTGACATAAAAGGAAGTCAGAGATACTGTGTATTCCCAGATGGGTTGACGAGGCCATTCAGCTATGTCAGCAAAGACTCACGTTCTATTCTGCATACACCATGTTGACTTCATCCTGAAGCTTGTTCCTCTCACAGGAGTGGTGGGGCAACTTGTTTTTTCACTTCTGACCAGAGAGAGGAAAAGGCTGGGGCTTGTCATAGCTTTCTTCCTTGCCTTTTATCTCCTTGGCTCATTTCTGAACTAGCCACTAGCAAGGTATATGAAATTTTCATCAGTCAGTCATATCACTTCCTGCAGTTGGAAGATAGAGGGTCAGCTTTTCCTGAGGCCCATGGCTGCACAGGGGAGGAGTTGATACCTGAAAAAAATCAAGGTTTTGTTTTGTTTTGTTTTTTAAGAAAGAGAAATGAACCTATATACTGGATAGGTCTTAGCATCCCTGTGCCCAGCTGGGGAGAGAGGGGAAAAAAATTTTTTTAAGATATATGAAAAATATCAAATGGTGGTAGTAGAGAATGCAGATGGTGATGTAACAACTGTAGATTGGGTAGCCTGGGAAGGTGGTTAGGAGGATGTTACTTTAAGCTGAGGTTTGAAAGATGGCAAGGAATCAGCTAGGTATAGGTCTGGTGAAGAGCTGCGCAGGCCAGGGCAAGAGCTCATGCAAAAGCCCTGCAGCAGGATGGGCTTGGTATTAGAAGGAAGGTAGAGAAGGCCAGTGGGGCTTGGCAGGACTGAGATGGCCACAAGAGGGGGTTAGGGAAGCAAACCGGCCTGCTTAAAGACTTCATGAATTTGAAGTTTATTCTGAATGCAATAGGAAACCACACTGATCTGATTCCTTATTGTTCATCTTGCTGCTGTTTAGAATAAATCGAAGTAGGGAGCAAAAGTGGAAGCAAGGGAGACCAATTAGGAGGCTATTAGAGGAGTTTAGTTGAGAAATGATGGTGACTTGCATTAAGATAGAGAAAATGAGAAATTGGTAGATTCAGGATGAGTTTGAGAGAGAATGCTAAGACATTCCTGTGAATTGGCTGTGAGGTATGAGGGGGGAAGGAAGAACCTAGAATTAATTTCTTTGATCTAGGGCATGGTGTGTAGTAGATAAAGTATAACAAGATATTGCTGTTCCCTAAAGCTGAGTAATAGGTACCCTTCTCTTTGTTTTTGTCAATCTTTGAAACTATCCATAATAAGGTCTTTGAAAATCCTTCCAGATATTTGGCTTGAGCTACTGAATGCATGGTGTATCACTTACTGTGTTGGGAAAGACAAAAAGAATAGATGTGGAGGAGAAATGAGAGGGCATCGTGTTGGGAGCAGCAGAGCATGTTAATGTCACATAGAGCTGTAGCAAAGCTCCAAGGGGCGATGCAGAACGGCACCGTTTCAGAGGGCCTCGAGGAGGACTGGGATGTGCTGCATAGGATGCAGTGCAGCTCAAGGAACTTAGTTATCCCATCACCTCCGCGGACACCACCTTGTCCCTCTCTGCTCTAGTCCTGTGCCAGTCAACAGGGAGACTCAGTTATACTGTCTCTGCATTTGCTAATAAGACTGACTAGTTTCTGCTTACTCGTAACTTAGACTCTAGATTGTCTTCAATTCTTTCTCCTTTTCATTTCCCCCTCAGAGCTCATAGGAGGATTTTACTGAGTCTGTTCATCATCATCCAGTGTAGGATATTTGGGGTTGGGGGGTGCGGTACGTAGATTTATATGAGGTCAGGGACTTCGCTGGTGGTCTAGTGGTTAAGACTTCTTGCTTCTGCTGCAGAGGGTATGGGTTCTATCCCTGATCTGGGAACTAAGATCCCGTATGCCACATGGCGTGGCCAAAAATACAAAAGAGGAAAACTACGGAAAAATAAGCTGGTGCTGAGTTTTGGTACCTATTTAGAGGCCCAGAGGCCCTCATCTTAAAGAGTCTACTGGTCCATTTGGAATGGATTTTTGCTTGTGAATGACGCAGTTGGGGATTTGTGTGCAAGGCTAGTTCTGCTTACAAAGATCTGCTACATCTTCCCTGATAGTATTACAGGGGCGGGTTCACTGACTGTGTGTCACAGACCTGCTTTTTGGTTTTGCCTTCCTTAGCTCACAGTTTCTCATGGTGTATAAGCCAACATAGGAGAAAATGGGACTTCCCTGGTGGCTCAGACAGTAAAGAATCCACCTGCAATGTGGGAGACCCGGGTTCAATCCCTGGGCCCAGAAGATCCCCTAGAGAAGGAAATGGCAACCCACTCCAGTATTCTTGCCTGGAGAATTCCATGGACAGAGGAGCCTGGTGGGCTACAGTCCATGGGATCACTACAGGCTGGGATCAGAGAAGCAAGCAGGCCTGGTGTAAGGCTTTGTGAATTTGAAGTTTTTTCTACATGTGATCAGAAACCACACTGATTTCTGGTTTTTGAAGCTCACCTTGGCTGTTCTGTGTGATAGGTTGCCTCCCATACTCATAAAGGTCATGGGTTGTTTATTGTTCAGTACTTCATTTGGATGTTGCACTGTCCCAGCTGATCGTGGGACACAGACAATGACAGCTTAGTTAGACTGTGTAAGTGTTACCAACCTCTTTTCAATCTGACATGTAAGTATGTTGTCTTCTCTTTATTAGGAAGATGATCCTAAATCTAGGGGTGACATATTTTAAAAGCCAAAATATGCTTCTACTCCTTCTGAAAACACATGAAATTACTCACATGTGGAGCATGGCTTGATTCAGATAAAAGTTGAGTATTCGCAAGTGACCCTTGGGAATCAGGGTGGCTTTTTCTCTTTGTCTTGATGGATTTGCTCACACTGTGGACTTGAAATGCAGCAATAAGGCAGTATTGTTAGGCCTTGTTGACAACAGCTTGGGGGTACCAGTCATTCCTGTTTGAACCCTTTGCCCTGTCATAGTCTCACTATATATGGTGAGGGAGAAGGTATTTTGATGACAACAAAAATGGGCTAGAACACTGAGGCAGCTATTCAGATGTTCAAGTCATCCTGCAGTGTTTAAGAGAGCTTCTTTGAATTTGGATCCAGTGTTCAAAACAAGATAACATGGCACTGTGGCCATGTGCCTGAAAAGGACGTGACCTCTGCCTGACACAGCAGCATCATCCAGAACTTTCTCTGTGTAACATCATTATGAAGTTCTGCTGAGAAAAATTTTATAACCAGGACTATTAGTAACTTTACTCAGCTGAAGCAAGAGATTTCTGTTACTTCTGCTGCCGTCTACAGTGATTAACAACTCCAAAGGCACAGCCAGCTCCAGGGGCCTAGCAAGAATCAAGAGTGCATTTTGTCAAATGCATGAAATGTAGAAGTGGCACACTGTAGTCAGGGTAGTAGATATAACCACCTAGTGGGAATGGAGAGGGGCCTTCCTACCCTCTCTTGTCATGTACAGACAGCAAACCCAAAACCTGCCTTCCATGAGTCCCCTGAAAGTTCTTGTCCACATTAAAGATGAGTGAAGTGAGAGTCACTCAGTCATTGTCTGATTCTTTGCGACCCCATGGACTATGCAGCCCATGGAATTCTCTGGGCAAGAATACTGGAGTGCGTAGCCTTTCCCTTCTCCAGGGGATCTTCCCAACCCAGGGATTGAAGCTGAGTGTCCCACATTGCAGGCAGATTCTGTACCAGCTGAGCCACAAGGGAAGCCCAGGAATACTGGAGTGGGTAGCCTATCCCTTCTCCAGGGGATGTTCCTGACCCAGGAATCAACCCGGGGTTTCCTGCATTGCAGGCAGATTCTTTACCAACTGAGCTATCAGGGAAGCCCTTAAAGATGAGAGAGACCACTTCTTCCATCCTTAAAGATGAGAGAGAACAGGATTGGAAGAAGTGGAGTGGCTTTATGTCAGGATGCTATCACTATCAAAACAATGAGCGGTCTCTCTACCAATTGCCATTGGCGGTTTCTGTGACTAACAGAGGAAAGTAGGCTTTCATTCTTGTTTAGTCTGACGTTAAGAGACGAGTAGTGTTTTGGTCTTTAGGAGGCTGCAGTGGTGTGTCAGTGAACCACAGAGAAGGGTACCTAAGAATAAAGTGTGGCAGCCTCTGCTACTGACTGCCGACCTGAAGGCCAGCTCACTGCTACTGAGTCCAGCAGAAGAACTATAAAAAGTCAGAGTGATTTTTATCTCCAGGAGACTGTCAACTCTTTGATAGTAGTTTCTTATTTTTATGGCAGAAGGGAGTAAAAAGCTTTTGTAATCAGAGAGATTTAGTACCAGGGGTCTGGATAAGGCTTTGCTAAGGAAGGAAAAAAACCTCTTTAATTTTGCTTCTGGAGTGTCAAGTAGAATGAGGACTCAGTGAAGAAAGCATAATCTAGTATCTATTGCATAATCTAGTATCTATTATCATCAATAGCCAGCCGCATCCAAGAAGGCATTTATCTGTATGGCAGGCTTTGGAACTTTAAGCATGACTTCCATTATAGAAAAGGACAAATGTCCTTTTATGTAGATATTTCATGCCTGTGTTAGTCTCTTGGGCCGCCATAACAGAATACCACAGACTGGGTGGCTTAAACAACAGAAATTCATTTTCTCACAGTCCCGGAGGCTGGAATCCCAAGGGCAGGGTGCCATCTGGGTTGGTTTCTGATGAGACTCTTCTTCCTGGCTTGCATCCTTACCTGGCCTTTCCTCTGTGTGTGAAGACAGAGAGTGGGTTCTGGTGTTTCTTCCTCTTATAAGGATACCAATCTAACAGGTTGGGGCTGTGCCCTTAAGACTTTATTTCACCCTGATTGCCTCATTAAAGGCCCATCTTCAGATACAGTCACATTGGGAGTTAGAGCTTGTGAATTTGGGGGTGGGGTACAAATCAGTCCTAACAGTGCCCCAAATAACAGATCCATGTCGGCTATAACTTTTATGTCTAGAAGTGCAATGAATAATGTTAAGAAATTCCTCCTCGCCCGTGAGTAAATACACTAAAGGATTGAAAGACAAGCAGAATAGGTTTTCAGGATGGAAGAAAAGGCAAAACAAAGATCTTTCCCCGAATTGAATTCTAAGCTGACATCGTGACAGATAGTACCTGACTAGGGGAAATGGGGACAGAAGATATTGTACGATAACACCTATCACTTAATGATGTATGACAGATTGTAAATTGTATTTTTTACAGTGTTGTAATGGGCTTCCCTGGTGGCTCAGATGGTAAAGAATCCACCTGCAATGTGGGAGACTTGGGTTCGATCCCTCGGTTGGGAAGATCCCCTGGAGGATGGCAACCCACTCCAGTATTCTTGCCTGGAGAATCCCCATGGACAGAAGAGCCTGGTGGGTTACAGTCCATGGGGTTGCAGAGTTGGACACGACTGAGCAACTGTGCACAGCACAGCACAGCACAGCACAGGGGCTTTTAGTTGGGGTATAGTTTTTTACTTTGGGAAGGAGGTGATACTTTGCTGAGCCTCACGCTGTAATGGGAATTGATCTTCCCAGGTGGTGCTAGTGATAAAGAACCTGCCTGCCAGTGCAGGAGACAAAAGAGACACGAGTTTGATCCCTGGGTCAAGAAGATCCCCTTGAGAAGGAAATGGTAACCCACTTCAGTATTCTTGCCTGGAAAATCCTATGGACAGAGAAGCCTGGCGAGCTATAGTCCATGGGGTCACACAGAGTCAGATATGACTGAAGTTACATAGCATGCATGCAAGGGCTTTTAGTTGGGGTATAATTTTTTGCTTTGGGAGTAAGGTGCTATTTTGCTCAGCCGCATGCTATAATGAGAGTCGAGGCAGTGGGAAGAAACTTGCCAGGTTAATTTAATTTAAACTAGCAAGGCAGATTGAATGAGCTTTCTTTCATTAAAACCAAAGGGTTGAAAGAATCAAGGATTAGCTTGACAGCAGTTTCTGGAACAGGAACACAAAAGGTCTTGGGTTAAGGTCCTTAGTTAAGGTAGGTAGCATGGGAAATTTTCATTCAAAAAGACACTCTAGGACTGTGTTCCATCTGTTTTACAGAAGGTGATAGCATGCCGTTTACAGAGGCACTACTGATTTCACACGTTAATGGGAATATGAGCATGCTTGCCAGATAGAGGCCCCAGAAAAATGTTCATTTACAGGCTGAGAGATAGGAGACAGCACAATCTGATTAGAGATTCTTAGAGCGTTAGTGAAAGTGTTAGTTGCTCAGTCCTGCCCGACTCTTTGTGACTCCATGGATTGTAGCCTGCCAGGCTCTTCTGTCCATGGGATTCTCCAGACAAGAATACTGGAGTGGGCTGCCATTCCCTTCTCCAGGAAATCTTCCCAACCCAGACCTCTCACATTGGAGGCAGATTATTTACCTTCTCAGGCAATAATCTGGAGTAATGCTGGAAAATATCTTGCCTTATTTTAGTGCCAGTGGACTCTGGTGCCGTCTGTCACAGAAGAGACGTAAGCACGGGCTCGGCCAGAGGCAGGAGAGCACCCACAGAATGCTGCGGGCATGCCCCAGGCTCTCCTGTGAGGGGTGTGGTCGCAGAGGGTCTCTTTCCTAAGGTGGGCCTCATCAGGACTTTGGACTATTAGAAACACTTTTGTTTCCCAGTGACCTTCCTCTCCATGTTAACATGAAGCTGGATTTAGCCTAGTGCTTCTCAACTGGGGCTGATTTTGCCACTGAGGGGACATTTGGCAATGTCTCGAGACACTTTTGCTTGTCATAGCTTGGGGGGAGGTGCTAACTGGAGGGATGCTGCGAGGTATCTTACAGCAGTGCACAGGGCATCCTCCAAAACAGGATTGGCCACCCAAAATGTTAGTCATGCTAGAATTCAGAAATTGAAATCGTGGAAAGCCCATGGTTTTTTGTGTAACTCTCTGAGCCTTTCTTCCCACCTTTTCCTCCTTTTGTTCTCTAAAATTTCCTGGCCTCATTTGTGGGCCTCTAAGCTTTTAGTCTTGTAAATCAACCATATCTCAATTTAAAAAATAAAGTTATTTAATTTTTTTAAAAAAGGAGGGGGGAAAAAAACCCCTTTTATCTTTATGGCCATGAGTTTGGTCCACTCCTGTGGAGTGGTTTGCTAGGATGAAAAGTACAGCTAAAGAACTGTTTACAGCAAACAGTGTAACCTGTTCCTGGGTCTTTGGCCACAGACCAACCAACAGTCCAGGCTCAGTCTTAGTGGCAATATTAATGCCTAAATATTTAAGAGCAACCTATTTTTAGTCTCCATATTTAGTCTCCATAGTTTAGTCACCACTTTTCCTTGCTCTCGACAGTTCATTTTAGTTCAATTTGGGACTCCTCAGGCATTCCTGCAGGTAGATTCAGGGAGTTGGTTTTGCATAGTGATGGCCCTCTGGTCTTCTGGCAGGGAGAGAGGGACAACGACTGAATGAGGAGTCAGGGAGGGGATCTAGGGACCTGCCTCCCTAAAGTTGAAAAGTGCCTAAGCACTTTTTTAACCAAGCCTTCTGACTTTAGCCACTCTTTGCTCTCACTTCCACAGGGAGCTGGCACCAATTCCTAAGCCTGTTGGCAATTTTGCAGTGCAAGTGGAGTTGCTTCTCAGCTTTCCCTGGCATCACTTTAGTGGGAGTTAGTTTCCTAACGACTGTAAAATCAGTTACCTCCTGTCCATCTGCTTTCTAGTTCTCAAATTTTAGTGGTTTTTCTCCTCTTGTTCTTTTTGCCCATACTTGAAGCAAACTCTTTTCCTGCTTGTTTTAGTGGGGTTGAGAGTGCTGAGAAAGGGAGAGTAAAATTTATGTGTTTAATTCTCTTTATGTCAAGTCCATATAGACTTCATTTTCACATACTGTTCTAAGTCTTGCCTTTTCCATTTAGTGTAATATGGAGGTTTTTCTGTGTCTCTATATATAAATCATCTAGTTCTTTTAAAGTAGTACTGTTTCATTGTCTAGATGTACTGTGATTGATTCACGCACACCCCTATTGAGGGACATTTTGTTTTTGTTATCTTTTCTGTCACAGGCAGCGCTGTAATCATCTTCACATCTACTGTGCATCTTTGGTTACACGTGTGTGCAGTGTGATGAATGAAAGTCAGACTGCCAGAATTTCTATCCTATCTTTGCCACTCAGTGACTGTAGAACCTTGGACAAGTTCTATAACTTCTCTCAGTCCAGTTACCTCATTCCTAAAGTGGGACTAATAGGATTATTAGTCAAGGGATTAAAATTATAGGATTATTGAAAGTGAAAGTGAAGTTGCTCAGTCGTGTCCAACTCTTTGTGACCCCATGGACTGTAGCCCACCAGGCACCTCTGTCCATGGGATTCTCCAGCCAAGAATACTGGATTGGGTTGTCATTTCCTTCTCCAGGGGATCTTCCCAACCCAGGGATTGAACCCAGGTCTCCTGCATTGCAGGCAGATGCTTTACCCTCTGAGAAAAGATGAAATGAGATGTGCTTAAAATAGTACCTGGAACATAACATAGTATGTGCCTCAGTAAATGTTAGCCATTCTTATTTTTCCTTTAGAATAAATTCCTAAAAGGTATACATGTTGTTGTTTTAGTTATTACTAAGTCATGTCTGACTCTTTTGCAATCCCATGGTCTATAGCTCGCCAGTTTCCATCCATGGGATTTCCCAGGTAAGAATACTGGAGTGGGTTGCCATTTCCTTCTCTAGTTGACCTTCCTGACCCAGAGATGGAACCCATGTCTTCTAGATTGGCAGGCAGATTCTTTACCACTGAGCCACCAGGGAAGCCCGAAAAGGTATACATGTGTATTTCAAACTTTAATAGAAATTGCCGAATGGTGCTTCCAAAACCCTGCCACATTGTATATTCCAAACATAGTGAGACTGTCTTCCTTCACTCTCTGTGTCACAGAAATGAAAACATCTCTGAGCTAATTGCTTTCCATCATTGTCTGCTATTTATTTTGTAAAAAATGAAATATTTCACTGTATGCCTATTTTTATCAATCCTGGGAAACTCAAGACTATGAGAGATGGATGTGTTTTCTTACAGCGGTACTTTTTGAAATCATTGGCCCCTAGTAGATTATCAAACTACATACTTTGCAAAATCAGAATGATGTGAAATGCTATTTCAATGTTCTAATTTGTATTTTAAAATTTATGAGTGACATTGGTCATCTTTGCATTGGTCATCTTTTCGCTCAGATATTTTTGAGGGAATGTGTACTTGGTGTGTGTGTGTGTGTGTGTGTGTGTGTGTGTGTGTATGTGTGAACACTAATAGCAGTTTAAGGTCCATAGCATAGTTCAGCTGTCAGATCTGTTCTTACTTATGTTAGATGGTGATTATTTCTTGTTTATTGAGTCTTATTTGTCCAACTAGATAGTAAAGATTTTGAGCAATAATTGTTTAGTATTTTCTTATATCCCAGGAAGCACATAGATTTTAGTATCAAGTGTTCTCTCAAAAATAAAGAAGCTTGATTTTTATGTTTGGTATTTTGTTGTAATTATTTGTGAAGTGATTTTTGTTGTGAGTAATGAATTTCTTTTGTAAAAATGAAGTTTACAGAAAATTCAGGTAGGGAAAAAAATATAAAGAATATGATACTCAACTCTCTGACATCTAAGAATAGTCATCATTACTAACTTTGAGAAGTAATTGTGGGCATATTTGGCTGAGTGGTTGGATGAATGGGCACACAGATAATTCTCTAAAAATGGGATCATGTATATACAATTTAAAATAATAGCAGAATTAATCCTGTTGGAATTGACAGCTGAAATAAAACTGGAAGGGTTACTGAATTATCGTTAAGTTACTCTAAGGTTAGAAATAAAAATAATTTTAAAAACTGAAAGATTGAAGTCAAGAGGTTTTTGTGACTAATTGTGTTTGTAAATTTTTTTCCTTTGGGTTATCTGTAATGAAATTTGTAACCAACTTTATAGCTCTTGCCTTGCCTCATTTTAATTTTGACAAGACCTTAATTTAAGATGTTTGATTTGAGAATTGTAGTCTGTGATCTGGAAAATGGCCAAGACCAATACTTTTCATGCTGTGTTAGAGAAAGCTCTAAGGTTCTGCAGAGATGCTTCCTCATTTCTGCTTTTATCTATTTCATATATTAAAATACTGTATAAAATTTTGTTTGGGAATAAGAAAGTCCTGCAACCTAAAAAAAAGTTTGAGAAGCATTGGGTAGTACATACACTAATAGGAAACTAGGGGGAAAAAAAAAGACAACTTATATAGCATTGTTATTTACTTCCTTGTGTTTCAAAATTGCCAAGCATTTACATCTCTTGGTTTAGAAAGTGTAGTTCAGTTCAGTCGCTCAGTCGTATCCGACTCTTTGCGACCCCATGAATCGCAGCACACCAGGCCTCCCTGTCCATCACCAATTCCCGGAGTTTACCCAGACTCATGTCCTTTGAGTGGGTGATGCCATCCAGCCATCTCATCCTCTGTCGTCCCCTTCTCCTCCTGCCCTCAATCTTTCCCAACATCAGGGTCTTTTCAGATGAGTTAGCTCTTCATATCAGCTGGCCAAAATATTGGAGTTTCAGCTTTAAATCAATCAGAAAGTGTAAATGACTAGTTTATTCCCATGAATTAGGAAGTGAAATACTGNGCCATCTCATCCTCTGTCGTCCCCTTCTCCTCCTGCCCTCAATCTTTCCCAACATCAGGGTCTTTTCAGATGAGTTAGCTCTTCATATCAGGTGGCCAAAATATTGGAGTTTCAGCTTTAAATCAATCAGAAAGTGTAAATGACTAGTTTATTCCCATGAATTAGGAAGTGAAATACTGAGAATTTACGCTGAATATGCTGACAGTCCCTTATTTGTAATGGATTCAGTTGGCACCACTGTAACGTGTACGGGTCTGTGACAGCACAATGACAGTGACAGTGAAAACCGCAAGTGATGGACTTATTAACTAAAGCTGAAAGCTTTGAAAAATTACTCTGGGCTACTGCAGGGGCTCTCTAGTCATCATAGTGGTTGATACACCTCAGAACATTTGCCAGTCTTCACAGAGTGATATTTACCAGCTATAGTGAAAGGTTGGTTAAATTACTGCATTTTCCATCTGTTGCCTTGTGAAAGACTAATTGTTTGATGAATTTGTGGGATTAACATCAAAAGAAATAAAATTTTAAAATATGTATTTGTTACAGTCCTCGTGTTTAGAATGGATTCCCTTTCATAATCCATGTTGAGGGCTTCCATATTTGTGCAGATTAAGAAAATATTTTACTTATCTTGAGGCAAAGAAAAAACTTCGAAGTTTAGGATATGCTAAAAGAAAATTATACAGTCTCTCTTCTCACCCCTAAACAGAAGCTGTGTTTTATAGCTAATGGATGAATTCAGTGTTAGCTTTACTATCTGAGTGCATGCTGATTTTTGTGGAAAGCCAAGGTAGTCCTTGATGATGCTGTTTTTGTGNCCAAATCATTCCTGGAATGGTCCCTATGTGAGATTCTTTTAATGTCTTGCTATCTGTTTTATTTAAAATTTTTACACGAATTTTCAAAACTGAGATCTGATTGTGGTGAGTATTTTTTTATTGGTCATCTTTGACATGTTTTGATAACAAATATTATTGAGACTATAAAAGAATTGGGAAGGTTTCTTTTCCCTTGCTTCTCAAGGTGGACACGGTGAGTTGAACTGTTCTTGATATTTTTCCATGGAAGTAATTGTAGTTTTATTCACAGGAAGAAGAAGGAAATACTTGCAAACCACAAAAAACTTACTGGCTTCAAGATTGTATTTTATCATTATCTCCAACCAATGATCTTATGGTTATAGCTCGGGAACAAAAAGCTNTGGACACGGTGAGTTGAACTGTTCTTGATATTTTTCCATGGAAGTAATTGTAGTTTTATTCACAGGAAGAAGAAGGAAATACTTGCAAACCACAAAAAACTTGCTGGCTTCAAGATTGTATTTTATCATTATCTCCAACCAATGATCTTATGGTTATAGCTCGGGAACAAAAAGCTGTATTTCTAGTGCGTAAGTACTCTGTAATTTTCATTTATTTTAATGCGTAGAATAGAAATGAATTAGGTAGAAAGAAAAAGTGTCACTTCTCCATTATATGGTAGCATTTGATAGGTTGATATGTTGCACAGCACTTTTGATTCTATTTCTTTCTCTTCCCCTTTCTTTTCCTTTCTTTTCTGTTTCTTCCCTCTCTATTTTTCATTCTTGGCTGCAGATACTCTAGCTGTCTCTCTCTGGCACTTCAGAAGCAGTTTTGGGCATTGCCCAATTCTCACAAGGGGCAGTTAAAGCTAAAAAGGCCACTGATCCTTTCTTAGCAATAATGTGAATTGGGTGACTTTCAACTCTAATTTGAAAGCTCACAGTACTGTTGTTTCCTATTTGGGGTATAAGCTTAGCTTACAATTTTTACTGAAGATTAAATTTAAAGTTTGGCTATATATAGAAGATGGAAACCTCACTGACCAAAATAAGGTCTTGTATTAATTGGGTACAGAGTGGTGCTATTAAGCAGATTTGCTCTCCAATAGCATAAATCTATTAGAAAATTTTTCTTTGCCAATTGAAAATAAAAGTTTTATAAATAAAAGTTGATGGGGTAATACATAAGAATTAATAACTTTATTATATGGATTGAATTGGAAGAAAGAGAGACTAAAGAGAGTTTTATAACAATCTTATAAAAATTTTTAAACATTATCTTATATAGCAACTTCACTTTCACTTTTCACTTTCACGCATTGGAGAGGGAAATGGCAACCCGCTCCAGTGTTCTTGCCTGGAGAATCCTAGGGACGAGGGAGCCTGGTGGGCTGCCGTCTGTGGAGTCGCAGAGTCAGACACAACTGCAGTGACTTAGCAGTAGCAGTATATTTACTTATAGAAAGACCCACATAAATTAATATAGAACTGTTACATTCTGCACCTATCATTCTAAAGGAAAAGAATGAAATTAATAAATTTTCTGTTTTAGTATGCTGTAATTAAAGTTATTTTGTGTGATGATGTTTGTTTTTGTTTTTGTTTTTGTTTTTCAGCGAAATGGAAACATAGTGATAAAGGGAAGGAAGAAATGCAGTTTGCTGTTGGTTGGAGTGGTTCTTTAAGTGTTGAAGAAGGGTAGGTACCAGTTAGCTCTTTTTGTCTCTCCATATGTTAAATGTATATGTGAAATTGTTTGACTTGTATATCAGTCTGCTAAGACGTTTCGTCATTTGGAATGTTGATTAAACGTATATTCATTGGAGCTTTAGAGATTGTAGAGCATGATTTGGGCAGTAAACTTAATTTTATTAACCATGTAATTATTAATCAAAGAACCAAAAAAAAAAAAAAAACCCTTGTGTTTGGAGAGGATTTACAGGAGAGTTCAGAGAGACTTCTGTAATATCCTGTCTAGATTTTGTCTTTTCCTTCAGTTCAGTCACTCAATCGTGTCAGATTCTTTGCGACCCCCAGACAACATGTGGTCCCCTGGAGAAAGGAATGGCAAACGACTCCAGTATTCTTGCCTTGAGAGCCCCACGAACAGTCTTTTCCTTAGGTCTTTATTATTATTATCTTTTTTTTTTTTTTTTAGCATACCACAGGGCATATGAGATCTTAGTTGCCCAACCAAGGATCAAACCCGTGTCTCCTGCAGTGGAAGTGTGCACTTTTAGCTTCTGGACCACCAGGGAAATCCCTCATTGTTAATTTTTATTCAGCCAAAAAGTCAAGGGCTGCCACGGTCCTCTCTGCTTTTTTAGCACTGGGCTTGTACTTAAAGGGGACAGTGCTACATTAATTCCTAAAACTCATAAATACTTAAGAAATGCAAGTTAGTAAATTCAAGTTTCCTACCGACCCAGTTAAAGTTTTAAAACCAGATCTCTAGCATGGTTCTGTGATGGAGACTGGAACCTGCAGCCAAAAATTGTTTTCAGTTAAATTTTTATGACTAAAAGTTATCTAGTTGGAATGAATAAGGTTCTTTAGACTTTCAATTCAGATAAAAGACAATCAAGTAGAAATCCATAGCACATGCCTGACACTCTGTAGAGACTCGGTGAAATGAGATTTCTCCTTGAGTCATTTAGCCTAAGCATTTTGAAGACCTTTAATTTCTGTTGGAAATGCATGTGCAAGGTTCAGTTACTGTAGGGCTTCCCGGATGGCTCAGTGGGTAAAGAATCCACCTGCAGTGCAGGAGACACAGATGTGGGTTCAGTCCCTGGGTTGGGAAGATCTCCTGGGGAAGGAAATGGTAATCCACTCCAGTATTCTTGCCTGGTAAACCCCATGAACAGGGGAGCCTGGCAGGCTACAGTCCAAAGGGTCACAGTCAGACACGACTAAGCATCCAGGCATGACAGGAGGGCCCGAGGCTGTCAAGACCCTCGCCCACTTATGCTAGTGTGTTACTTTAATATGTTTTCAGTTACCTTAGAGACAACAACCAACCAAAATGATTCATTTCGTTTGGTGTCTAGTTTGATATGTGGGGAAGAGGATTTATACTTTGTTGAATAAACTGGTGATGGTCCTGAGTTTTGACAGTTTAAGGAAGAAGTCAGTAGGAATTATTTTAGTTTTGAGGCTTGTCTCTGGGTGTGGGACAAATTTTTCTCAAATCTGCATATCAGAAAAAAAAAGAAAATCTTTTAGGGACCATCCAGCACAGCAGGTGCTTAGAAATAGATTATCAGCAGCAATTTCTGCAAAATATAAAAAAAGAAGCCAGCCATTGAAATATGGCAAGTCTCCAGAATCATATTCTCAACAGAAATGCAGTTTGCCTGTTATATGATTGCTAGTTCCTCCCACCTTCTGCCCAAGTTCTTCACTGATGTGGAGGAGAGGGGAACAGTGGGAAATGACTGCTTGGTGATCCCTTGATGTTTTCTTACTTTTGTGTATAATCAGTTGTATAAGGTAAAGTTTTCCTTTTTTTTACTTTTATGCTTTTCATGACAATACAGAATGAAAAATACTGTTTTTTATTAACCTCAAATGAATGTGACATTAGCTTTTATGTGAATGGGTTTTATTACTCTCCTTATGGTAGAGTTTTGCTCATTTTTAAAATTTATGTTTTGGATACAACTGGTCCACAGAGCTCATCTCCCACTTAATTGTCCTTTAACATCCAACAAAGAGATAGAAAGGTCATTGGTAAATTGATTGGGTAAACATATGATTTTGTCTTTGTTTTTAGGGAATGTGTAACCAGTGCTCTGTGCATTCCACTAGCAAGCCAGAAGAGGTAAGGATAAGAGAGTAAGTGAGGCTTTATTTTTTTTTTTGGTTTGATGTATGAACTCTTAAGATCATTGATTTTGTTTGTAACAGGAGTTCCACTGGACGTCCAGACTGGACCTGCATTGTGGTGGGCTTTACTTCGGGTTACGTACGCTTCTACACAGAGGTGAGTTGAGTGTTACGCAGTTAAAAGGCACCATTTGACTGGAAAACCTGGTTCCGCATTCCCATTACACTCCTTTGTGACTCACTCTCTGCCACTTGAATGTGTAGCTATTACTTACAGGGGTGAAGGCTGGAACAGGGGAGCCGTGGTGGTGGAAAGTTCTGCTGTAAACTATAGAGAAGAGAAGCCATTTTCTTGTGCAGACAGACCACCTGGCATCCATGGAAGACTTGTGGGAGAAATGCCGCTCTCTGCCCAGCCACACCTGTTCAGGTATATTGGTAAGAAAACAAGCAGGCTCATCTCTGTGCTTCCTCCTAGAGCGGCGTCCTCCTGCTCGCACAGCTCCTGAATGAGGACTCAGTGCTTCAGCTTAAGTGCAGGACTTACGAAATCCCACGACATCCTGGCGTGACTGAGCAGGTAGCGTAAGAGATTGTGTCCAGAGGGACAGTGGCTTTACTCTGAAGTTGTTTCTTCCTTCTTGTTAGGTGGAAATTTTAAGGTATCTTCCCATGGCACAGTAAGCTCTGCTCTCAGACTTTAGAAATAGAAGCTATTCATAGCTAAGTAAGGAACACCAATCTTGCCTTTACTTACTTATTGAAAATTTTGTATGATTTGCTCTACAGTGAAATAAAACACTTAAGTTAGAAACCAAAAGGTTTTCTCATTTTTAGAACTTAACAGTGACTTAAGGTAAAAAATGGTTTTATATAACTTTATATCTCTTTTATTTGGATGTAGGTGTTAAAAGTATGTAGAGTAAAAGAAAAAAGATTTAGCTGTGTTGTTAATAGTGCTACTATATTGCACTAACCTATTTCTCAGAAAAGGAATTATTCAGTTTTTATTTACTGTGGAAAATATTTTATATTGATTGAAAATTTTGATAGAGAAAATACTATTGAGTGTCTTAAGGCACTCCACGGTTTTCACTTCTTCCTAGATGCTGTGTGAGATTTTGGTTGTCTCTCAGTCAAAAATTTTGACTGTGTCTACAGTAATTGTTGAGCCGCATGAACTAATATGCTCTTGTTCAGCACGTCTTATGTGGTACATCATCAAAACTATATACNTGATAGAGAAAATACTATTGAGTGTCTTAAGGCACTCCACGGTTTTCACTTCTTCCTAGATGCTGTGTGAGATTTTGGTTGTCTCTCAGTCAAAAATTTTGACTGTGTCTACAGTAATTGTTGAGCCGCATGAACTAATATGCTCTTGTTCAGCACGTCTTATGTGGTACATCATCAAAACTATATACTATGCCTTCTCTCTTTGTGCTGTCCGGCTTCCAAGAGGTTTGAAATAAGCAGATACATATATATTGTGTTCCTTTGTGGACGTAAATTGTGTGATAGAGGTACTGGAGAGAAATTTAACCAGTAAGAAAGACTAGACTAATATCTATTAATACTGGTGAATGAGTTAATCAGTAGTATTAAGCATTACCTTATAAGTTGCTAGCTACATGAACAGAATAACTTCTGTGCAAATTTAGAGAAGAAAGAGCTCAATTAGGACTAGGGTAATAAAGAAAATTTCATTGAGGAGGTGGAGTTTGAATTAAGCCTTGAAAATGGATATAGAACTTAGAAAAGAAGGGAAAATACTTTAGGTAGTTAGGGAAAAAAATCAGGGAAGATTCAAACATGGAACTATGAGACAGCAAAGAAACTGTTAGAAACTGAGAAACTGTCAAATAGTCTGAGTGACTAGATTGTTCATAAATTTGAAAGCCAAGTGAACATCAGAATTGCTTCAGAAGATTTAGAAGCTACTAGAGATATGAGAAGGAAGTAGTATCACCAAAGGGGTCTTGAAGGACCTTGTTCCGGATAAATTGGACTTGTGAGAATCTGGAATCAGGGAGGCTAGTTATCCTGTTTTTTCAGTTATCAGTAACAGAGGGCAGTGCTGTGAACCAGGACTAGAATGGCTGTGGGAAAAGGGAGGAACATTTGACAGGACTGGGTCACTGTATCAAGATGCTGAATTTTTCTTTTTTTGACTGCATCTGGTGTTAGTAGTGGCGTGTGCGACCTTTTGCTGTGGCACACAGACTCTAGTTGTGGTGCTCAGGCTCATGGGTTGCAGCGTCTGGGCATAGCTGCTCCACTGCGTGTGGGATCTTAGTTCCCCTACCAGGTGTCGAACCTGCATCCCCTGCATTGCGAAGCAGATTCTTAACCACTGGACCACCAAGAAAGTCCCAAGGTGTCGAATTTAAGAGAAAAATGAGTTGGCTCTAAGATCTCCTGCATAGAGGCATGCCGTTGACTAAGTTGGAAGAAGGGACTGCCTTGGTAGTATACAAAGATTATTAAATTTGATTTTGTACATGTTTGAGGTGATAGTAGGAAATAAAATGAAAATACCATCATGCCTGTAGTGATTCAGAACTACCCCAGAGGCACAAAGACTAGATTGAAGATGATGATTGAAGTCACAGCTGTTGAACAAACTCTTCCCAGGACCCATTATAGGAAAATGAAACTGAAGGCTGAAGACTTAAGTTACAATGCTGGTCATAAGGAGTTGGGAGAAAATGGAACTATTGCAGGAAACAAACAAGACTGTTGGAAATCCAAGACTGTGATCTGTTTATTGAAGCTGCCTCTCAAGAGCCATTTCCCTTAAAAAAAAAAAAAAAACCTGAAAGATAAAGGTTCTTTAACTACTTTAAACTTGACTGTGTTTGTAATAATCTGTTTTTAGAGCTAGTGAAAAAAATATAACTCGCATTTAAATACTTGCTTGCTATTGGCTTTTGTGAGTCAAAATCTTTTCACTGAAAAATATTTATTAAAGACGCAGAGGGAAGTCTTTGTTGTTACTCTGTATTTTACATAAGCATCTTTCGGTCCAATATACGTCAATTTGTATATCAGAAATATCTATTTGCTGCATCTTTTGTGCACTCCCCCATCTATTAAAGATCACAAGAGCAGATTTCCTTGTAATTCAGTTCTGGGGGCAGTGAGTGTAGTAGGTGGGATGACTGATCATTGCAGGAGAAGATTCCAAAGGGAGATGTTTTTCTGGAATGCCAAAGAAACCTCTTCTGTGGTTTTTGCACAGAGATCCCTATCATTTAGCTCAATGTCAGCAGCTTTTGGACATTGATATTTATAAGAGTATCTTTTTCAGGAAAACAGTCTTGTTTTGGAGATACTCGGCTAGCTGTTGCTTAGCTCCTCCCTGTCAGGGACCTCTCTCCCCCTGCCATGCTCAGTGGACTGCGTAAGCTTAGCATTGTCAAATTGTAGTGTGAACCCCAACATCAGCTCCCACCGTTTGTGGCCCACAAAAATGTCGTTTAAAAATGGGAACACCCAACAGTCCAGTAGAGAAAAAGGACAAGGCAGTTCTCAAAAGAAGAAATATAACTGGTCAACAGCATATGATAAACTTTTGAATGTTACTGATAATCTCAGAACTATAAGCAACTACGTTTGGATAATTTTTCACCTTTCAGATTGGCAGAGATGGAGATTAACAAAACTTGGTAACAGAGGAAGAATCAGGCACTGTCATTTATTGTTGGTAGAATTATAAACTGATAGGTANGCTTAGCTCCTCCCTGTCAGGGACCTCTCTCCCCCTGCCATGCTCAGTGGACTGCATAAGCTTAGCATTGTCAAATTGTAGTGTGAACCCCAACATCAGCTCCCACTGTTTGTGGCCCACAAAAATGTCGTTTAAAAATGGGAACACCCAACAGTCCAGTAGAGAAAGGACAAGGCAGTTCTCAAAAGAAGAAATATAACTGGTCAACAGCATATGATAAACTTTTGAATGTCACTGATAATCTCAGAACTATAAGCAACTATGTTTGGATAATTTTTCACCTTTCAGATTGGCAGAGATGGAGATTAGCAAAACTTGGTAACAGAGGAAGAATCAGGCACTGTCATTTATTGTTGGTAGAATTATAAACTGATAGGTACTTTCTTGAGATAGTTTAATAATGTGAATGAAAATGAAAATTGCGAATGCTCTGTGACCCAACAGACCTCCTTGAAGGAATTTAGATCAGAGTGATGTGAAAAGATATATACAAAAGAGTGTTTACTGCAGTGATATTCATAATAATGAAAATATTTCATTCATTCATAAACACTTATTTATTGACCTTTATGTGCCCAGCCCAGTTGTAATCACTGAGAATCCATTTTTGAACCAGACATGCAAGGTTTCTGCTTTTGTGGAGCCTACAGTTTGGAGGTGATGGAGGATAACCAATGATGAACAGCTGGAGATTTCCCAGGATGTTTCCAGCCTCTGATAGGTGCCATGAGGGAAGTAATCATGTTGATGAGATTGAAATAAGACAAGGAAATGGAATTTATGTTTGAGACAGACTCAGGAGTAGCCTTTCAGAGCAACAACTGAAATTTTGGTACATACTATGCAATACAGCATTGCCACAACAAAAATTGATTTGCTAACTTACTGAAATGGAAGAATATCATAGGTATATTACTGAATGAAGAAAAACCTGTTACAGAATACTGTAAATGGTAAAGTCTTGTNCTACATTTGAGCCAAGACCTGAGTGGTCTAAAGAAAGTCAGGCAGCTACTTGGGAGGTGAAGGTGCAATGACTTTTGTGTTTAGGGTGCAAGGGGTGAGGGGTGAGATGATGTTGGAGGGAGAGGCACCATCTTGAAGCTTCGATAGAGTTCAGGTTTTATTCTAACTGCAGAAGGGAGCCAGTGGAGAGATTTAATCAAGGCAGTAGTTTGTTCTGCTGTGTCTCAGGAAGATCACTCTGGCTCTGGAGTGTGGATGGTAGAGAGGGAGATTGGAACCAGCAGGCCAAACTAAATATCCATCAGTAATAACTGAAATTTTGGTACATACTATGCAATACAGCATTGCCACAACAAAAATTGATTTGCTAACTTACTGAAATGGAAGAATATCATAGGTATATTACTGAATGAAGAAAAACCTGTTACAGAATACTGTATATGGTAAAGTCTTGTACAAAAGTGTGTGATTATGTATGACCCTATATACTGAAATACGTCTGGGATTTCAGGTGAGTATCTTTTCTCTTCTTTTTACTTTTATGTGTTGTTTGCATCCATATAGTGACTGAATTTCACTTTTATGAAACTTGTACTTTTGGGGGTTACTCCCTTTGTCTATCCTGAAAATACTCACCATGTGCAAAGGCTCATATTTGAGAAGAACTTTAAGTCCTTGACCAAAAGGCATTTTAAAAAAACAAAGTCTATTTGTTTTTTACTATTCCTCTGCCTGCCTGTTGTTGTTTTGTGTGTTGGGTGTTTGACGGTTGTTTAGTTGTAGTATTCCTTTATTTTACATTAATCGTGATATTCAGCTATAACAGAAACATAGATATGCTTATTTGGCAATAATGGAAATATTTTCTTCTTTCTTATTCCTTTAACAGAATGAAGAGTTGAGTATATTATATCCAGCTGCCATTGTGACTATTGATGGGTTTAGCCTTTTTCAGTCTCTTCGTGCTTGTCGAAATCAGGTAGCAAAAGGTAATTTGGGGCAAGAAATAGCTAACTTGTGGTGATATTTGTCTTATTTAATTTAATCTACTTAGAAAAATACGTCTTCTAAATTAAAAAGGCCTTCTGAACTAGTTCTAAAAAGAAAAGAAAAAAAAGCCCACTACTATAGAAATGGGAGTGTAGTAGATTGCTTCCCTGGTGGCTCAGATAGTAAAGAATCTACCTGCAGTGCAGGAGACCTGGGTTTGATCCCTGGGTTGGGAAGATCCCCTGGAGGAGAGCAAGGCAACCCACTCCAGTATTCTTGCCTGGAGAATCCCCATGGATAGAGGAGCCTGGTGGGCTATAGTCCGTGAGGTTGCAGAGAGTTGAACACGACTGAGCGACTAAGCACAGTAGATTGGTTAATTAGGAAGATAAAGGTAAGGACTAGACCTTCAGCTCTCATGTTGCCAGTTGAACCATTGGTTTTTTCACTAATTCAGCAATATGTCTTGGCCAGTTAAGAGAGAAGTTCAGCACTGGGATAGAGAATTCAGTTGTGTCTCACTGAGGAACCAGATTTCTCACTAGATGAGTGCTGCTTGGGCCAGCATACTAAAATCTTGTGATTCTGCCTTGCTTCCACTCTCTGGGGGTGAAGAAAGCAGTGTGCAGGGGGCGTTTTCCTCACACTAGGCCGGACTCAACAGGCAGGCAGCATAGGCTGCTTTTAGCTAACTTGAAGCACTTCTGAACAAAGAAAACTTAAGAGCCCTAAATATAATCTATGTAGGCAACTATGTCAGTTCCAGGCTTTGGCATGAAAGGTGCACTTTAACCTTCCCTACCCATAGTTTAAACTCTGAGGCTATTTTGTCTTTAGAAGAGGATATTGTGTTTCATAAAAAATCAAGATGCAACTATTATTTTCTCTTCCACTAAGAAGCAAAAATGCTGCCAGTAAGAGTCATGCCATCAGTTTTAAGATTCCAGTTTTAGAGATATTAAAATAAAAGTACAAAAAGCCCCAAGTCAGTGCAGATACCAGTGTTGGTGCTGACTTACCCCATTTTCTTCTGGTTTAAGGAGACTTCATGGCCCTAAAAAGAGCAAAGTTTAGTGTGTAAATGATTTAACTCCCTGAAAGTGAGTTTAAGTAAGATGTGCTATCCAATTCATAAAGATTGTTCATAAATCCACAACTAAACCATAAGACACAGAAGCAGTTTCTTCCAGGGAGAGAATGCAGCATCTCACATTGCAGTAGAAGTTTTCACTTTTTTTTTAAGCAGGTTGATGATATATATGATCAGTATCTTCTTGGTTATGTGGTTCTTTAGTAGTACATGCTTTTCTGTAAAGTCAGAATTTGTTTGAATTTTTATACCTATTTTCATAATCTTTTAAATTATTTAAATTTAGTCCACATAAAGTTTCAGTGTCTGTTATTTTGGAGAAATTTCAAATAGTCACCATTAATATATATGTCATTTTCTATAGAAATTTCTATAAGAATTTTCTATAGGTTTAAGAATTTTGTAATTTTCTATGCATAAGAATTCTGCAGTAAAATAAACTAGGAATAGACAGTTATGCTTTAATTGGTATCATTAGCCATTTCAGTTTTAACTATTTTTGAATTGCCATTTATTTTATTATGTATGAGATCATAAAGCCATTTTATCTCCTAGCGAGTAAGTAAGCCACTTACTGCCCTCTTAATGTAAATTGCTCTAAATATCTGATTACTTAGCTACAGATTGTTGTGACTTTTATTTCACAATATAGGAAAACTCTCTCTGCTTGGCCTTACTCTCAAATCTGAAGTGCTTAGAGGATTACTGTTTTCCTTTGTCAGAGTACTTTTCTTCACTTTCCTGAATAAATGACGAGAATCCAGCTGTGTTCTAATACATAGCCTGAGAATGTACTGACAAGTGGGGTCTTGTGCATGAACCTTGGCCCAGGGGTAACTGCTGCTTTTCTTTTCATTCCTCACCCCCTAGGTGGAAATGCCATGGCCAGTGATCAGCATTTCCTTCATTTTCCTGGCAGTGCTGTCGCTGTTAGCGTATCTTTCTGTCAAGCCTGGTCTCAGTTATTTGCATTTGAGATCTTTCTGTTTTGTTATGTGTGCTTCTGCTGGGTGTACCATCAGGTTTCACTAAGACACTGGTTGCTGCTTCAAGGATTTTATTCACTGTCTTTCTCAAGAGGGAGAAATTGAATATTTGGCTTCAGTTGCAGTTTGAATTCACCTTAATTTTTGATGGTAGTCTAGAGTTTTTAGTAGTGTTTTCTAATTCCTTAAGTGTTTCAGAATCTCTTATGTCAGCCAAGTTAGTCTTTTAATATATGCATTTTATGTATATTGTCTTGGTATGAGTAAATCTCACTGTATGCATGGTTTATATTGCTTTATTTTAATTAGTTTAGAATAATAAATCAAGTTATTATATTTTAATGATTTTTGGCAAAACTTCACTTTCTCCATTTTATTTAAGTTTGGTTTGTGTAATTTTTATCTTTGACAGCTGCAGCATCAGGCAATGAGAACATCCAGCCACCGCCATTAGCGTATAAGAAATGGGGTCTACAAGATATTGACACAATTATTGATCATGCTAGTATTGGTAAGCCATTACTAGTTCCAGTTATTTTGGAACCTACTTCTACTTTTTGATAGAAGTATCTCATTTATTGGAAGTATAGATTTATTCTCAGGGCTTCCCTGATGGCTCAGTGGTTTAAAATCTGCCTGCGAATGCAGGAGACATGGGTTTGATCCCTGGATACTGGAAGATCCCCTGGAAAAGGAAATGGCAACCCACTCTAGTATTCTTGCCTGGGACATCCCATGGACTGAGGAGTCTGGCGGGCTGCAGTCTGTGGGGTTGCAAAGAGTTGGTCCCAACTTAGCAACTGAACAACAACAGTAACATTTATTCTCCTGTGAAAAGAAAATCTTTAGTGAGACATTTGGAGGGTAGTTTAGACTTAGAGATGATCATAAGTTAATGTCTTAAGGAATGGTAGTGATTTTAGTAATTATGCCCTTAGCATAAGCAGTACTGTACAGTTTATTCATTGTTGCTTTGTTTTTATAAGATTGTTTTTTAATATGAGCCATTTTTAAAATCTTTTTTGAATTTGTTGCTGTATTGCTTCTGTTTTATGTTTTGGTTTATTGGCCATGAGGCATGTTGGATCTTAGGTCCCTGGACCAGGGATCCAGCTGCACCCCCTGCACTGGAAGGCAAAGTCTTAACCACTAGACCATCAGGGAAGTCCCTACTATACAGTCTTGGATCACCCACTATTTGACTTAAGTTTTATACAGATGAGTTTGATTGATAGAACTGCCAGATCAGTCTTCTAAAAATGTAACCTTTAGATCAACAAAGGATAGAGTAAAGCGTATGTCTTCTTGTGACCTGTATTTGAAGGCTTACTGTGTTAGGTGTGAGGAATGCAGAGATGGAAAGACTTGGTTTCTGCTGTCAGCATTCATGTGGCTGGTTGGGAGAAACATGTGAAAACAGTTACGGTCTCACAGCACGTGACAGTTGTCAGAATTGGCAAGTGGACCTCCTCCTCCAGGGTGGGTAGAGGAGGAGCCTGAGGGAATCAGGGAACTGGAGGTTGACCTCAATCTGAGATTGAAAGAATGAGTGGGACTTGACCAGGAGGACAAGCGTCAGGGAGGCACTTTAGCGAACAGGTATCACATGGGGGGGGGGGGTGGACGGGAAATGCGTTGTATGCAGGAAAGACAATGAGAACTAGCCCGAGTGAGACCAGCCTGTGAGGAGCAGCCAGATTGTGAAGGCCTAGGATACTGTGCATGGGAACTGTTATTTTTCTCATCACCATGTTGAGAGTCCTTAAAAGATTCTGAACAAGAAAATGGTACTATCACTTAGCCTGTTGGGAAAATCACTTGAATGGGTCAAGACGAGAAACTAAGTGCAGTAAGGAAGCTATGATGATCTCAGTAAGAAGTGATGGGCTTCTGAATTAAGAGAAGAAATAGCAGTAGAGAAGGAAGGAAATGTTATTTTAAAATATATTCCCATTTTTTTCTGTTTAATAATATATGCTTGTTAGATTTTTCAAATACCACATAAAATATAAAGAGAGAAAAAATAACTGGGTAAGATTTTTGCTGAGAAACTACTTATGCAGTCGTAGTATAGGAGAACCACACGGGATAGTCCAGTGTCTCAGGGCTCATTAGCAATGCGACTGTTAGCTGCTCCTAGACCTAAATTCCGGAGAAGGCAATGGCACTCCACTCCAGTACTCTTGCCTGGAAAATCTCATGGACAGAGGAGCCTGGTAGGCTGCAGTCCATAGGATCGCTAAGAGTCGGACACAACTGAGCGACTTCACTTTCACTTTTCACTTTCGTGCATTGGAGAAGGAAGTGGCAACCCACTCCAGTGTTCTTGCCTGGAGAATCTCAGGGACGGGGGAGCCTGGTGGGCTGCCGTCTATGGAGTCGCACAGAGTCGGACACGACTGAGCGACTTAGCAGCAGCAGCAGCAGCAGCAGCAGCAGGCCTAAATTCTACTCATTTGAGATAATGAGTAGAATCAGCACCTTAAGAGCAGGGTGGTTTTTGGCCAATGGTCCCAAGGAAATACGCATCCTGACTTCATTTTCTTTTCTGTCTTTGACCTCCTGGTGGGGGTTCCCATTGTCTGAGTCCAGCTCAAAATCTGGGTTCATAACATGCACACACTGGGAGGGAGAGAAGGAAGGAGTGTGAATCCAGAGGGGCGAACTGAAGATACCTGACACAGAGTGTCTTTGTTTGTTGTTGCATTTCTTCTATGGAATACAGGCAGACCTTGATTTATTCCACTTTGCTTTATTGCACTTCAAAGATACTACACTTTTCACAGATTGTAGATTTGTGGCAACCCTTTGTCAAGCAAATCTCTGGGTGCTGTTTTTCCAAAAGCATTTGCTCACTTCATGTCTCTGTGTCATATTTTGGTAATTCTTGAAATATTTCAAGTCCTCTACCAGCAACAAGATTAGGAGTCACTGAAGGCTGAGATGATGGTTAGCAGTTTTTAGCAATGAAGTATTTTTAAGTTAAGGTATGTTCATTGTTTTTTAAGACACCATACTGTGGTACTCTTAACAGGCTACAGTATAGTATAAACTGGGAAACCAAAATATTCGTTGACTCACTTTGCTGCGATACTTTCTTTTGATAGTCTGCAATTAAACCTACAATATTTCCGAGGTCTGCCTATAATCTGTAATAAGCACCTTGTTGGTAGACATTCCATATAATAATCTTTTTGTGAACACAGAAATGTTGCAAAACTCCAAAGTGTTGAGTTCAGTTCAGGGTGACTTCCTTGTTCTGTTAATTAAACTTTGGAACATTGAAACAGGCTAGGAGAAATGATTGGATAGAAAATTTTATTCTATTCATTTATCTCCCAGCCTACAAAATGGAATAATAGAAAAAGAGAGGGCATGCCATGAGCTTTATTCATTCCATGTACATCTTTATGTAAAGGTCTGATTAACTCATTCAACAAAGAAATGAATGAATACCTGTTCTGTCCCAGGTACTAGTTTTGGTGCTAGAAATACAAGGCAGACAGGACCCTTGCCCTGATGAAGTTTAGGTTCTGGTGATGGGGAGAAAAAAAAGAAATAATTAAGCCAAATGAATAAATAGGGTAATAACAAAATGTTAGTGAGCATCATGAAAATAAGCAGAGAGTTATGACAGAAGTAAAGAAACGAGGGGACTAGGTCTAACACAGGTGAGCAAAGGCCTCTCCTGAGACACGACAGATGGGAAGCAGCCACTGTGTAAATGTAGGATAAGCATTCTGGGAGAGAAAGCAGCAGAGATAGAGGCCTAGTCTAGAGGGGAGAGGGGATGGCATGCAGTCAAAACCTGAAGGGTTAGAGAAATGGAAAGGAGGTAGATGTGCCTTGATTGTAAAGTGAGGAAGAGGGACNCTCAGCAGTAATACTTAGAGTTCTTTATAGTGAGAAGGGTGAATGTGAATTTAATTTAAAAATTGAGATATGGTTATATTGGAAGAATATGGAGAGAAAAAGGACTGTAAGTTATATTTTCATTTATCTTAAATCAGTGAAAAATAATGCTAAAATTGGTGATTTAGAAAACAAAGTCACACACCTATAGTGTGTAGAGTATGAAGAGAAAGCATTTTAAAACTTAAAGTTTCAATTTATATGTGATACTATTCAGCCTTTGATTTTGTGCTGGTATAGTCAGCATATTTAATCATGTCATAAAAACACTTTGTATATTGAATCATGAATTCATTTATAAACACAGGACAGGCGTTCTAATCTTTCAGAATAGGTCAACTTTTGTAAGGATTAACATTTGATGACTTTAAATCCTAAATCCAGTAAGAGGTTTGCTTATGAACACCCGAAAAGCATTTCCTTTCCCAGGACTCTCTTTCAGGAGCAATGCATTCAAAATAGAGGCAGTATATACATACGAACATGAGAATAGCTCCTGTTCCATTCTGCAGTATATTTGTGTTCAGAACTGGCTGTTTTTATGTACCAGGAGTACCTGAGTTGGAAGGCATTGCCCGAGACGAAATCTAGCAGCAGATCTTTTTTTTTTTTTTTTTTTTTCATCTCAGGTGTACATGAGTTCCCAGTCTTGAACCCCACCCCCCCCACCTCCCACTCCACATCAACTCTCTGGATCATCCCCGTGCACCAGTCCCAAGCATCCTGTATCCTGAACCGAATATAGACTGATGATTCGATTCCCACTCGACAGCACACATGTTTCAGTGCCATTCTCCCAAACCTTCCCCCCATCTCCGTCTCCCTCAAAGTCTAAAAGTCCATTCCATGCCTAGCAGCAGATCTTTACTTGCTAGATCTCTAAGCTCACTTGCCCCCTCCTCCTCTCTCTGCCGCCCAGGTGAATTTAAATGATGTCAGTTTTTCCTCTGCTGCTCCCCAGCATTGTCTACTTTTACTCTTAGTGCCGTGGGGAAATCAGCAGTAACTCTTCATTATGGAAGCCTGGGGATTTCTGGACTACAAAGCAGGTGTTTGGAAGGGTTCTCACCGTGCGGGAGAGGATCTGGGAGCAGAGGTGCTCTACTGCCTTTCCGGTGCGGATGTGAGGCAGCACTGCCTCTGGAATGCTGTGCCACAGTACTTAATAAAAGCGTTTACAAATGTAGATCCCCTTTTGAGCCTGCACTTCTGTTGATGAGGATTTGCCATACAGATGAGCTTATATATAGGTATGCAAAGACCTGTCAAGGTCATATTTCACAGCATTATTTCTAGTGGTAAAAGGTGAGAACCAACTCAGATGTCCATCAGAAGGTCAGATCAATTATGGCATGACTACACAGTGGAATACTCTGAGTGACTGCCAAGAATGAGGCATGTCTCCTTGATATTTTATTAGATTTAAAAAACAAGGCACACATCAGTTGATTTGGTGTGCTGTCATTTATGTACCTACAACATTTCTATAAAGCAACATAAAATATTTCAGTTGTTACCTCAAAAAAGTAAACTTATACCTGGAGATATTGGTAGACTCTATACTTCTTGTACCATTTGAAGTTTTTATCTGTTTAAAAAATTAATATTTAAATTGTTTTATATATTTTATACCTTAGAGGAATTGTAGATGGCAGTTTTAATCTTATTGATGTTTTATGGCATTGATCTTGTAGCTTTTCAAAATGACTTTTATCTATTAAATGAAACTCAGCAGTTAGCATTTTAGAATGGAGTTAAAATAAAAATCTAGTAATCTAAAATGACAGTATCATTTCAGTGCATTAAAATCACATATTGTTGTTTTGTCATTAGGTATTATGACTCTGTCCCCTTTTGATCAAATGAAGACTGCCTCGAATATAGGTGGATATAATGCAGCAATTAAAAACAGCCCACCAGCCATGTCTCAGTATATCACTGTAGGGTCCAGTCCATTTACAGGCTTCTTCTATGCTTTAGAGGTAAGTGTTTCATCATTGATCTTGATTTTCAACATGTATACAAATTGGATATGGTAATAGCCTTAAAATGATTAAGCAGTTTACATTTGTAAGTTTCAGTATAAGCTGAAATTAGTCTCAACTCACTTTCTTCTAAATTTTTTAAATTAACTGAAAATGTTCTAAAGTCACTGTAAAATAAGCAGCCTTCTTTGTTTCTGTTGCCTCGAATTCTTAGTTGAGTTGTCTTAAAATATTGGTGCAGTAGTCAGAAGCTTAGAGTTGTTAGTGATGTCGGTCCACGAGGGAGTTGAGTAAGTGAGNTTTTAAATTAACTGAAAATGTTCTAAAGTCACTGTAAAATAAGCAGCCTTCTTTGTTTCTGTTGCCTCGAATTCTTAGTTGAGTTGTCTTAAAATATTGGTGCAGTAGTCAGAAGCTTAGAGTTGTTAGTGATGTCGGTCCACGAGGGAGTTGAGTAAGTGAGGAATTGTAAAGATAGAATGAGCTGCCAACTATAGCTGATAAAGTGGTGAAAACTGCTCCCTAAAATTGGGGAGATTTAGGTATTAGACTTGGCAGCTCTGATTTCTCACATAAAAAACGCCCTTCTCAGAATTGTCCAAACCGTCTTTTTACTTTAACAAAAATATATTTTTAAAAAAGAGGTGGTGGGGGGGTATAAATTAGGAGTTTGGGATGAATAGATATACACTCCAGTATATAAAATAGGTAAGCAACAAGGATTTACTGTATAGCACAGGGAGCTATATTTAGTATCTTGTAATCAGTAATGGAAGAGAATCTGAAATGCGTGTGTGTGTATAAAACCAAATCACTTTGCTGTATACTTGAAACTAACACAACATTGTAAAGTAGGTATATTTAAATTTAAAATAAATTTTGTACAATATGAAGTATTTCTAAATAAAAACTGACTGAAAAAAAATATTTTAAGAAGAGGGAAAAGAGTTAGTTCTGTATGGATGAGAAATCAATAGCCCTGCTAGAAAAAGGCCATTTTAATGTCCTAGTTTAGATTTTTTTTAATTGACTACAATTTAAAGAGGGAAATCACGAAGATTATAAACTATTAGTGATTTCACTTTTAAACTGTAGAGTTAAAACTTCTGATTATATTTGTGCCCCCTACTTTTTTAAAGTGCATCTCATTTAAAAAGTGTATTTTGTTTATTTGTCATCTTTCAAATGTTCTGTTTTTCAGGGAAGCACGCAACCACTGTTATCTCATGTTGCACTTGCAGTGGCAAGTAAACTCACTTCTGCTTTATTTAATGCTGCCAGGTAATAATGTCAGTTTAAATAATCTAATTTTCATCTCACTTAGTTTTAACTTGTATTTGGATGGTCTACACGTTAAAACACTAGAATCCATGGTTTTAGTCTAAATGCTCTTTCTTTCAGTGGCTGGCTTGGTTGGAAGAGCAAGCATGAAGAAGAAGCTGTCCAGAAGCAAAAACCCAAGGTGGAACCAGCTACCCCATTAGCTGTAAGGCAAGTCCATTGTGCTTCTCTTGCATTTTAGTATTTTTAGAAATGGACTGTTAAATGTATGTTCTTTCCACATGCTTAGCTGATTTATTGATTTCTTGAGTCTTTGGAGCTCCTATAAGTCATTAATGTGGGACTAAGGTTTTCTACCAGAATGTGAACTTCATGAGGAGAGTGGTTCCTATCTGTTGTAGTGACACTTTTCTCCCGATCATGTAGTAGAGGCTCAGTGTGTGTGTGGGTGTGTGTGTTGGGTGTGTGCTTACAAACACTGTACACTTAGATGTACAGTAGAAATATTGGGTTTTTGGTAGCTATTGAACTTCTTTCTGTAAAAAGTTTAGCTTATTGGTAAGCTGTCGAACCTTAAAAAGGACATAGTGATTTCTTTAAAAAAAAAAAAAGTAAAACTTGAATCACATATGTTCAAGCATTTTGCTTGAATAATGCTGGCTTATGCTTCCTTCTTGTTCCAGCAGTACTGGCGGATATTTAGTGGATTTGTCAGGTTTTGGGGGTAGAGGGCATGAGTTTTGCTTGATTCTGTTTTTAAATCCTTTTTTATTACTCACTATAAAGTACCACTATGAAGGAAAATAAAAATATCTCCCCTTATTTAGATGTTCTTCAACTGAAGAGATACAACTAATTGTCTGTTAGGGCTTCCCTGGTGGCTCAGAGGTTAAAGTGTCTGCCCGCAGTACGGGAGACCTGGGTTCAATCCCTGGGTTGGGAAGATCCTCTGGAGAAGGAAATGGCAACTCACTCCAGTATTCTTGCCTGGAGAATCCCGTGGACGGAGGAGCCTGGAGGGCTACAGTCCACTGGGTCGCAAAGAGTCAGACATGACTGAGCGACTTCACTTCACTTCAAAATGTATTGAAGATTATCTTCTAGCGTTTTTTCCATCTAACATATCACATCCCCAGTCACCCAAGAATGAAGAAATAAGCCAAGTGGCCCTATGTATTGCATGGATGTAACAAAGTTTCTGAGTACTTTGTCTCGGAGTTTTTTCAAAATGAGCTATTCTGGTTCTTTCTCAGTACTTCCTTACTTTTATTTTACCCACAGTTCTAATAGGATTGATTATAGACCAAGAACAGTATACAGATAACTATTTAGAAGAAGGAAAGTTCTTGCTTCAGGCAGTTACATTGATATCAGCAGGATATGCTATCTAGAGAAGAAAGAGAAAAGATTAGAAAGAAAAAATAGACAAAGATGCGAGTGTAGGAGCAAAGTATTCTAAAATTTAGTTGGTTGTTAGGGTAGTTTCATATGACATATTGCTTAATCAAGGAAATATAGTTGTACTTGATACTCTCTGAAAAAATAAGGTTGTGGGTATTCTGTATCAAATATCTCTGAGATAAGACTTAGGTATTATTATATAATAGAAGAAAGTTCCTTGTGTATTTTGTATTACAAAATGTCTGTTGTGATTAGTTAATAAATTTATTAATCCATACAAAGTTCATATTTCTTTATATTAATGTAAAATCAGATTCAGTCTGTTTTGTTGCTGTATTTCATTATTCTTTTATTTATTTCTAGATTGGACTTTGATTTCTGCTTTCTTTTTTCTTTTAAATATCAGATTTGGGCTTCCAGATTCTAGACGCCATGGTGAAAGTATATGTCTGTCTCCATGTAACACACTGGCAGCAGTAACAGATGATTTTGGCAGAGTTATTTTGTTGGATGTAGCTAGAGGAATTGCAGTACGCATGTGGAAAGGTACTTTCTTACAAAAATCCAGGACAAAAGTTAGTTAGCTTTTTATCCCAGTAGCTGAACAGTGCTATTCTTCTTCAGCTTCTCGTTGATAACAGTGTTTAATTCTTTATGCTTGCTTTCTTTTTTTATCATGAACTCAGATCATATCAACAGCATTTGACCCGTAGTCCAACTGATAGATCCTTTTAAGTTTGACCAACTCATAGGTATTTAAAAACGCTTCCTTAAGTATTTCTTTTCAGTTTTCACTGACATTGTCAGTTCCTGAATTCAGTTTCTTGCCCCTGCAAGGTTCATTCCAGTTTGCAGGGCCATGCTTGAGTCAAATCTTTCCAAAACTAGAATGCCAGGTTTTTCAGATTCAAGATGGCAAAACCTAGCAAGATTCATTTTTTTTTAATTTGAGTTCCATATCCATATGCCTGGGTCAGTTCATTTAAGTGTCTTGGTAACACTGTCTGTTAGAAGTTACATTTAGTGACAAGCAGGGCTTCCCTGGTGGCTCAGAGGCTAAAGCGTCTGCCTGGAATGCAGGAGACCTGGGTTCAATCCCTGGGTCGGGAAGATCCCCTGGGGAAGGAAATGGCAACCCATTCAAGTACCCTTGCCTAGAGAATCCCATGGAGGGAGGAGCCTGGTAGGCTATAGTCCATGGGGTCACAAGGAGTCAGACACGACTGAGCGACTTCAGAGAGAGAGAGAGAGAGAGAGAGAGAGACAGAGCTACGTACAGGATCAGTATGATATCACATGACATCCTCAGGAACTCAGTCTTATTCCATGTAGCTTCCCCATATGGTCCAAATGGCTGCTGAAGCTCCAGCCATCTTACATGCATCCCAGGAAGGAAGAAGGGGACAGAAAGTCTACCACCTTAGTCTACTTTGAAGATATTTTCAGAAGTCTTGCCAAGCTTTTTCTGCAGTACATTATTTAGGACTTACTTGCATGGCAAACCTAACTATAAGGGAGACTTCAAAATATATGGCACATTTTCAACCTGAATAAAGTAAATCCCCTTGACTAAGGAGGAGAGGAGAATTCATTGTTTGTAATCATCTTTAATATTAACATGTCAGCAGAGACTATTAGTTTGAAACAACAGTTTTGATGCAGTCTGGTCTGTTTTTAGCACTGTGAGGAATAATGGATTTGAGGGCATTAAATTTAAACTCTGGACCTGACTGAGGCCATTGTTACCTTCTTGCCAAAGAATTCCTGCAGTGTTTACTTGCCACATGTTTAAGTGTCTTTAGAAATAGGTTTCAAGGTAGCAGATACATCATTTCTCCCTGACATGGTGCTTGTCTTTGAAATAACTTCAAGGGTATGTTCTCAGCAAGACTTTTCCAGAATATATACCAGCTGGTCCAGATCCACTATGGTGATGCTGTGGCTGCCGTTGTGGCCTGTCCTTCTGCAGCTGGTGCACTCTGTCCTTTTCCTCCCCATTACTGGGGAGAGAGGGATTAGGAAGGCATGTCAGCTGTGTGTTTCTTCTCACATGCCGGCGCTGCTTCCCATTGCTCTGCAGCCCATGTCCTCTCTCTGTCTGTGTGCCACCAAGGGACCTGAATTGCAGGAAACCAGTTTGATCTTCTATTTTAATTGGATTTTTATTTTAAATCTGAACCTTAAAATCTCCCCAGAATTTTTTAAACAAACAGAGGGAGGAAAGGATGGAAATCAAGAAACCTTCCATGATAACTGATTTCTTCTTAAAAAAGAAAGTGTGATCAGAACCAGCTGTAGCAAACTGACATTTTAATGAGACTTGGCGATTTAAGATTTGTCATAATTACAATTTTTTTGTTTAATATATTTCATAATAAAAGAGAATATACGTTTATTGCTTTTCTTGAGCGCCCCTGACTAAAACATTCCAGAGTGCTTCTGAAGCCTCTGCTAAACCTAGATTCCATATCTAAGTGGCTTTCCTTTTCCTCTGTCTCTAAGGGTATCGAGATGCACAGACTGGTTGGATCCAGATTGTAGAGGACCTCCACGAAAGAGTGCCAGAAAAGGGAGACTTCTCCCCTTTTGGAAGTCCTCAGGGTCCAAGTCGAGTGGCTCAGTTCCTTGTGATCTATGCACCACGGAGGGGCATTTTAGAAGTGTGGAGCACACAGCAGGGCCCTCGAGTTGGCGCTTTCAACGTGGGAAAGCACTGCAGGTAAGCTGCCAAACCCTAGCCTTTTCCTGGCTGCAAAAAGAAATGCTTTTGTTCAAGTAGAGCTTCTGTTTAAAGCTACTTAATTAGATTGCAAGTTGGTTGAGAATTAAAATGTCCTTTGTTGTGGTTTTTCCCCATGAATGCCTGCTATGTAATTATGGATTAAGTGTTTAATAACAAAGGAATCTGACTGAGGAGGCTGTGATACACTACTGAATTAAAGTCAGCTTTGGTGCCCCACTTGTCCCCATCCCTCCTTACACTGTGAAGGCTGGAAAGGAAAGCCTCCTTCCGATTCCCCTGGTGATGGTACCAAGTCATGTGAATGCTTTGTTTGCCACTGCGACATCAGCCTGGTTGTGTTTATGTGATTTTTCTAGCAAATTTTAGCAAGGTAGAACCCTGGCAGTTAGGTTCTATTTCACTTTTTTTTAGAATATTTATTTGGCTGCCTTGGGTCTTCGTTGTGGCACCGTGGATCTTCATTGCATCACGTGGATCTTCTGTTGTGGCATATAAACTCCATGGCTTACCATATTGCTTTGTGATTTCCTCAGGCTTCTGTATCCTGGCTATAAAATAATGGGCTTAAATAACATTACTAGTCAGAGTTGGCAGCCCCAGACTTACCAGATCTGCCTGGTTGATCCAGTGTCTGGAAGTGTGAAAACAGTCAATGTTCCTTTCCACTTAGCATTGAGGTAAGTTGTATCGTGTGCCAGCTTATTAATGTCCCTCTACTGACTTTTCCTACTCCTTTTTTATATATATATATAAAACTTTTAATTTTGTACTGTATATGGCCAGTTAACACTGTTGTGATAGTTTCAGGTAGATAGCAAAGGGACTCAGCCATACATATACATGTATCCATTCTTCCCCAAATTCCCCTCCCATCCAGACTGCCATACAACACTGAACAGAGTCCCCTATGCTATACAGTAGGTTCTTGTTGGTTATTCATTTTAAATATAGCTTTGTTTTGTAGCTATTGTTTTATTTCTCTCTAGCCTGATCCCTTTAAAGTTAAATAGGAGGCGTAGAAAAGAAAAAGAAATTTGGATGTATCAGAATTAGAAGGAAAACAGCTTCACTTTCTTTAAGGATTTGTTGTATTTTTTTGTTTTAGTGATAAGAAGAGTGAACGAGCCAAGGACATGCACTTAGTGAAGAAACTGGGAACCTTACTGAAAGCAAAATGTCCCAATCTTGGTAGGTGTCCTTTAATAAAGATGAAAGATACTGTCATGGCATTTTTAAAGTTAATAGAATATTCTAAATGGAGCAAGCAAAACACTTTAGTGCACTTATGAGCTTTTGCAACTCCTTTGAGGAATAAGATGAGGTACAAATAATCATGTATAGCTTTTATTGGAATTATTCTGAAGGATGAAGCATGCCATCAAGGGAGTATTAAAATTTGTAACAATAAAATAGTAATTTCCAAGAGGACTCAGAAATCTTTCAGACTGCCTGATAGTGCAGATACATGTGTTTTTCTTTCAGAATAAAGTTTACCTGTCATAAAAGTGAACCAAAATTTTATTTCGGTTAATTTTCTTTCTAGATTTGATTGAAACAGAAATAAAGGAATTAATTCTTGATATTAAATACCCTGCAACCAAAAAACAAGTAAGTGTATATAATAAAAATCTTTCCTGCCAAGTAACTGTTACATTCCCTTCTTAATAAAATCTGTATTTTCCTATTTCCTTCCAAAAACATGACAGGCCAAAATCCTCTTTCTGTGTTTTCATGCATGTCCATCCTTTTTCTACATTCCCATGCAAAAGTTTCTCTTGTCTGTTTTGTCTTCTTTTTTGATTAAGTAATACTACTGTACATGGAAGTACATGTGTTTTATATACACATGAAAACCCATACATAACATATATTCAAATTAAGTAGTAATAATAAGACAGAGCTGTGTATGACCACCCACCTTAGGAAACGGGATGTTACCAGGAACTCTGAAGAGCCCTCCCTGCATGTCCCTTCTCCCATCCCTTCTCCCATTCCTAAGGTAACCAGTGTTTAGAATTTTGTGTTCCTCCTGCTTTTCTTTGTAGTCACAGCATTTCTGTATGACTCCTTTAAAACATAGTGATGCATTTTCCACTTTTTTGAACTTGAAGTGAATCGAGTCCTACTCTGTCTTCTTTGTGACCTACTCCATTCTCTTACCATTGTGTTTCTGGAAGTCCTCTGCATTGCTGCCTGCAGCCAACTCGTGTTATGTGAATTCCATTCTGTGACTGTCATTTATTTATTCACTCTGTCTGTGGACATTTATGCTGTTCTCAGTTTTTTGCTGTTACCAACAATGAGAGTGTGATTATCCTTGTACAATGCTTCCTGGTGCACAAATGTAAGAGTTTCTCTTGAGTTTATACCTTAGAGTGGAATCTCTAGGGTATGAGCTTCTGGCTGGTTGATGATAAATTACTTCTCAAAATACTTGTACTAAGTTACATTCTCATTGATACTATAGAAGAGGCCCTGTTGCTTCTTAGCCTCTCATGGAATAATCAAGACTTGTTACCTTTTTCAGGCTCCTGGTCGTAATATGGTAACTCATTATCTTACTACCACTTCTCTTACCCAAATCCCTGCTGTTGCTGCTTGGGTTCTGACATGGCGCGTCGGTCCTCAGGGATGCCTCTGAGCTCCGCTTTTAATCAGAACAGACAGCTAATGACTGAAGTCTCACTTGGTTCTTCGGGGGCGTTGATTCCAGGACCCCCTGTGAATACCTAAATCTGAACGTGCTCAAGTCCCTTTATAAAATTGTGTGAGGTAACAGTTGGCTCAGTCGTGTCCAACTCTTTGTGACCCCATGAACTATACAGTCCATGGAATTTTCCAGGTCAGAATACTGGAGTGGGTAGCCTTTCTCTTCTCCATGGGATCTTCCCAACCCAGGAATTGAACTGGGGTCTCTTGCATTGCAGGCGGATTCTTTACCAACTGAGCTATCAAGGAAGCCCCATAAAATTGTATAGTATTTGCATATAACCTACACACTCCCTCTTATATACTTTAAATCCTCTCTAGATTACTTGTAATGCCTAACACAGTGTAAGTGCTATGTAAACAGTTGTAAATACAGCGTTAAGTGCTGTGTAAATAGTTGCAAGTATGGGGCAAATTTACAGTTGCTTTTAGGAACTTTGTGGAATTTTTTTCTTTCCAGGTATTTTCAGTCCATGGTTGGTTGAATCCGTAATTGAGGAACTCATGGATACAGAGGGCTAATTACACTAGTTTTCTGATTATTTCATGTGTATTAGTCCTAGCTCCCCAGCTTTTTCCTCTTTACCTCTTTTAAGCTGCTTCAGATAGGACCTTACCAAATACATCATTTTCATAACACAGCATCTGAAATAGGATGATTTAGTGAATACTGGTTTCTTTCTATCCCTCTTATTCTATTATGGCACTCATTTTCTAAAAACACTTTAAATCCTATCGTTTTATTGTAAAACTGACAGGTCTCTGACTTTTAATTGTGTTTTTCACTCCACTGACGGTACTAATTGGTTCTCATTTTCCTTGGGGCAAAGTCTCCATTATTAAAGGTGATTCTTTTGACAGACAGAGTGGGCAGTTTAGGGCTTCAGTACTGGAAAGGGAGGGTCAGAACCCACATAATTCTTACCATTTTAATACCATCTTTTTCTCATTTTAATACCATCTTTTTTACATCATAGAACAATAAAATCAGGAAACTTTAGAACAGTACCAACTGTTTCCTTAATTTTTTTAATACTACTGAATTTCGTATGAAGCTATGAATTTTATAAAAAATACTAAACAACCTAATAGTGAAATTTGTGTATCGTTTTACAACAGTTAAGGGAGGAAAGAAACCAGTTTAGACTTTGAAGACTGAATAATATTAGTAAGGCAGTGAGCTGCTAACTTGTGTGATAGTAGACACAACAGAGGCAGATGACATTTTCCTAGGTATTTGCCTTTTTTGGCCACTTTCTGTCTTTTTCTTTAATATTTTATTCATTTATTTGGCTACTTTGGGTCTTTGTTGCAGCACGTAGGGTGTTCATTTCAGCATTTGGGATCTTTTGTTGTGGTGCACAGGCTCTCTAGTTGTGGCACACAGGCTCTTGTGCTCAGACTTAGTTGCCTTGCAGCCATCCTTTGTAAGTAAGTGAATAAGTGAAGTCGCTCAGTCATGTCCGATTCTTTGCAACCCCATGGACTGTAGCCCACCAGACTTCTCTGTCCATGGGGTTCTCCAGGCAAGAATACTAGAGTGGGTTGCCATTCCCTTCTCCAGAGGATCTTTCCAACCCAGCGATCGAACCCGGGTTTCTCGCATTGCAGGCAGCTGTTCTTTGACTAGGGATCAAACCTGTGTTCCCTGCATTGAAAGGCGGATTCCTAACCAATGGACCACCAGGGAAGTCCCTGGGTTACTTTCTTTATATCCTCCATGCATTTGCCTCATGCTAGGCCAGACCAACCTCTAGAGCTGCCCTCTGTACCTGTTTCTCCCCCACAGACACACAGAGTTGTTGTTGGATGAAGTCTGTTATTTGCTATTTGTCTCATGCCACATTCATGGCCTACCTTTTATACTGTTTAATCTCATAATTCAAAATTCAGTTTAACATGCTGATATGAAAGGACAAGTGTGAACTTTAAGTGCTGTGTGTAACCCACTAGTGATTCTGATGGTTGCTTTTTTAGGCATGAAGTAATGATGAAGATTCTTAAATATCTACTAGTGGGCAGGAAGAAAGTAGACACGGAGAGGTGGGAAATATATTCATCTAGACTGGTCTGTGGATACAGCCAGCCATGCTCAAGCACAGTAAAATAGCAGTAATTAAGTTGTTGTCAGCTTTTACTACTAGCATAACTATGGCAATGTCTGCTTTTCATTTATGCATATGTACTACAAACTTACTCAAACTCTTATTGGTGAATAACTTTATCTCTGTCTCCGCCATCCCATTGAACATCAGTTGCTTTCCAAGTTGTTTCATTCTCAGTCTGGACTTTTTGTCATGGTACCCTATTTGGCATGGCATGAAATTGATTACATATTACTTATGATGCAACTTTAGCTCGCACTAAAAGATGATTAATACAACATCTTAAAATGGAGTTTCCCTTTGAAACTTGGGGCAGTGAAACTATAGGCATAAATGTAAAATTTAAAAACCAAGATCTTTGCCTTGTAATTACGAAAATCGTTCCTTATCTTTCTTCTACGCAGCTTCTCTGGTGGGTTAGATGGTAGAACCGTCTGCCTGTAATGTGGGAGACCTGGGTTCAATCCCTGGGTTGGGAAGATCCTCTGGAGAAGGAAATGGCAACCCACTCCAGTACTCTTGCCTGGAAAATCCCATGGACGAAGGAGCCTGGTAGGCTACAGTCCATGGGGTCTCAAAGAGTCGGACACGACTGAGCGACTTCACTTTCTTTCTTTTTTTTTCTTTTTCTTCTAGGCATTGGAAAGCATCTTGGCAAGCGAACGTTTACCATTTTCCTGCCTTAAAAACATCACTCAGACATTAATGGACACTTTAAAAAATCAAGGTAATAGGGTTTGTTTATGGTCTCACCTCAAATTTTGTAACTCTGACCATAGGAAGTATTAACTGTTTACGATGCCATCCTGTTACCTTGATATGGTAATATGTATAAGAAACAATGTATAAGAAAGAAGAAAACTTATTTCATACCTTTATCATTGGGGACTTTTAAAATTCCCTGTTCAGTGTATGTTACTGATCTTTCTCTAAGTCTGTTGACTCTGTTTCTTACTATAAATATTTTTCATTTGAATCCATCTATTATGAGGAAAGATAGAATGATGGGAAGTGACTATTGTGATAATACTTGTAAAGCGTTTTGAAAGCCATTGGCATGTGGGGACAAGATACTGGTGGTAAGCAAAAAAACAGCCAGACTGTCTTGCAGCCATTGTATTTTAACTCTCAGTAATGTTGTTTTGACCATGATAATGATTTTTTTTCCTAAATTCTGTGCTTTGATTAATGTTTTATCAATGTATGGAATCCATATTTTTTCATCCACTTCCCTCATGAACGGAACTAGGGCTTCCAGAATCACAGACTATGATTACATGACCAGTTCTGATTGTTTTTTACTGTTCAGAATGTATTTGTCTGGAAAAGAATTACATCTGTAACTGTGGGGTTGTAATTCCATATTCTATCCAGCCGAGCTAGAAAAATTTATTCTGAATTCCTAACATCAGTTAAAAATGTAGTATGTGGTATACGGACTTCATCTAGTTGTGACTTTTTGCTTGCTTATTGTGTGAATTATGTGAAGCCAACTGTTATTTTTTGTGGACTGTTTTGAAAGTCTTTATTGAATTTGTTACAATACTGTTTCTGTGTTATGTTTTGGGTTTTTTGGCCACTAGGCACGTGGGATCTTAGCTCCTTGACCAAAAATCACAGCCTCAATGCCTGTGTTGGAAGGCAGAGTCCCAACCCCTGAACTGCCAGGAGGCTTCATATTTAAGCCAGCCTAGAGTGGCTTCGGAGAAGGCAATGGCAACCCACTCCAGTATTCTTGCCTGGAGAATCCCAGGGACAGAGGAGCCTAGTGGGCTGCTGTCTGTGGGGTCGGACAGAGACGGACACGACTGAAGTGACTTAGCAGCAGCAGAGTGGTTTAATAGATAAAGCATAATATGCTGTTTCAGGGGACTTCCCTGGTGGTCTAGTGATTCAGACTCTACTTCTGCTGCAGGGGGCACTGGTTCAGTTCCCTGGTGGAGGAACTGAGATGCCACATGCTGCATGGTATGACCAAAAAATAAATAAATAATATGCTGTTGCAGGACAGTAAGCATCCTAATTTTGAAATTTTTTCTTAACACATGTAAAGTTGACTTTTGGCAAATAGAAATCTCCCTTAGTGCATACAACATGTTAGAAATACTTCTTTTAAAAAGTGTAGTACACTTCTAAAATCTCCCTATCCCCCTAAGGATTTTTTTTAAATGTCAAAAAATTTATCTTGCACTGGGCTGGGAGTAAACCAAACACCAGTGTTGGAGTTCTGTAACATCACTAGCTTCAAGTTCTACCCACAAATGAGAGTCCTAAAAATGACAAATATTGAATATGCTAAATTTTATTACGGCTGTAAGAACACAGACAGTCTTCCACGTTATTGTATCTCCTAACAGAGTCTTGCAGTTTTCAGTGTCTGCCTTTATCATACAGGAATGTATTATGTAGACAGTGGGTACTTTTCCAGCATTAACCTTGACAGAAAACCTGACTGATGCAGGTGGAATTCTACTTTGGTCTCTTTCCCAGCCTCTCTTGAGGATGCATGTGGTACAATCCAGTTTCTGGTTGAATTATAGTATCTTTGACCACCGTGATAAGAAGAGCCAGGCAGCTTTCCAATTGTCTTTTCTCAGGGTATGAGAATAATAGACAACATTTGAGTTAGGGAGTGAGGGGAGGATATTTTCAAACCTATTTACAAAATATTTGTTTAAATTTGAGTACTAGACTAAAATCTCTCTTCTATTTTCTTTCTTTATTTTTCTCCTCCTCTCTCACTATTAGAGCACCTTCATTTAAAAATTTAGACACTTTGCATGGTAGACAAATTATTTTTGCCTTCTTAATTTGTTATATTGAAAATATATCAATATTATACAATGGAACATCAAGGAATTATGTTAAATTAATGTATTTTTATCAGTCTGTTAAATATATCTCTTTAATGTATTTCTTCTTTCTACCTTGTAGAGCTTGAGTCTGTTGATGAAGGACTGCTACAATTTTGTGCCAATAAATTGAAATTACTCCATCTTTATGAGTCTGTTAGTCAATTAAATTCCACTGATTTTCATTCAGATACACCATTCTCTGATAATGTGAGTAATCCCATTATTCATTACACAAAATCATCTCTTTGATTATTTGTTATTTTTTAATTGATAGTAAAGAAGTACAAATATGAAATTTTTTTTTTTTTTTTAACGTGTAAGAGTTTATGTTCTTTACAAGATCCCTGCTGGCTTTCTGTGCCTTGCTCCTAAATTTATGTTATTTAGGCTTGAATATTGAGCTTGTTATTAATCCATTGTCAGTACCTAGAATCATTTGGTTTTCCTTAAGTTCTTTCATAAAATTGCTTGTTACAGCTTCTTTTCAACAGAGTTTGCTAATCAAAAATGTGCAATTGCTACAGAAGTAGCAATTTTCTATTTCTTTTAAAGAAAATGATTCTAACAAGCAGAAGAGACCAGCTTTTCTGTGTTGTTTACTACATAATAGAATATGTTTTTAAGATAGTCCATCTTACATCAGAGTGTTTAAAGTAATTGTAGAAAATGTTCTATGGTTTTATTCTTCAAAATGTAAAAAAGTGATAGGACCTTGTAATCCTTATTATGAGCAAGTGCAGTATTGCTCATTTCTAGGAGAGTATACAAAATTCCTACTTTCTCTGCAGAGAAATAGAATTTCTCTTGATAGAGAACAGAGAGAAATATTGTCCTCTCTTCCCTCAAGTACTGTATGACCGTGGGCAGATGGGTGGCTCCAGGGTCTCATGTCTTTTACTTATCTAAAGGAAAATCATTAAAGTGACTGGTCAAGGCACTGGTAATGCTTTTAAAAATCATATTTGGTATATCTGAAAGCTCACTGAGTTTTAAAACAGTTGCCTATTATTGTAAACACATGTATAGAAATAAATTTTAAATAAAAATGAGAGGTGACAAATATTGAAAATATTTCCTCTCAGTATTGAAAATAACCTACACATTCTAACATTTTTTTTAATCTTTGGTATTATAGATGAATTTTATAAAGTGTTTTAACAATCTCTTCATAATACTCTTCTGTGAATGCCATGATAAATGACAAGGCCATTTTGCAGCAGATTTTGTTCTGCCATTACTTCTCCAATAGTGAAAAATACTTTCAAGCAACAGAGAAGTTCAGGTTGATTAAGTTATACCTATAGGGTGCCTGGGATGGGAAGATCCCCTAGAAAAGGGAATGGCTACCCACTGCAGTATTCTTGCCTGGAGAATTCCATGGACAGAGGAACCTGGTGGGCAGCAGTCCATGAGGTCTCAAAAGAGGCGGACATGACTGAGCAGCTAAACTGCCACCACCAACAGCAGTAGTATCAGGAGATGTTTCTGCACATCTGATGTGAAAACAGTTTGAAAGGCTGGCAGGTTATATCTGTTACTTTTTAATCTCTACAACCCTGAGAGCCATATAGAGGATTTATATGTAGATGCAGTGAGGACTGTTGCCCATTGCTTTTATGTTATAGTGTTTGTGCTGCTTACTAAAACAAGTATTAAATATCAAATAGTTCTTTAGTTTCCTCAGAATCACAAGAGTTGGCAATTAACAACCGCTTACATTTTTTTCTGATTAAGCAATAATATATGTTTATTAAAATTCAGACATTTTAGAAGGGTATTGGATAATCTCAAGAAACTTTCTAAGAATGATACTTTCAGTAATATGTAGTGTTTCAAGATTATTTTATTTAAATAACATCCTACTTATCAATTGAAAGTAAAATTTTCAGCAGAGCACACCATAGCTATCACATTAATTAAGAAGTCATTTTTTGCTTATAGTCTTGGATTTTGTTTCAGGTGATAATGACAGATAATTGACACATAATGGCAGTCATAGAAAGAGAAACGGTCTATTGATAACTTCCTTCCTCCTTAAATTTAAGGACTTGGCCGTGTTACTAAGGCTGGATGAAAAAGAACTCCTTAAGCTCCTGGCCTTGTTAGAGAAGTATAAGCAAGAGAACAGCAGGACTGCTGTCCGATTTTCTGATGATAAGGATGGTGTGTTGCCTGTGAAAACATTCCTGGAGTATTTAGAATATGACAAAGATGTGGTCAACATAAAGAAGACAAGTGAAGAGGAATATGTGGCTTTAGGTAAGTAGAATGATAAACTACTTTCTGAATCCTCCTTTTTAAATTAATTAACCAAAGAGTTGAATGTATGTTTTACAGTCAGTGGAAGACTCTCTGGATAGGTAGGCACTGTCTTATAAAAGTTGTACTGAATTAAAAAGTATACTTAGGAGACAGTGTGAGACGTGTAGTGATTTGCCTTCTGCCTTAATCACTTAAGCAGACTGAGCCATTGATTTCCCTTCTCTGCTGTTTTGCTCCTCTAGGGATCTAGAGTGCAATTCAGGAAGATTTTGATTTTGGTAAGCAGGCATTCATTGGTTGACGTGTTGTGTTTTTGTTTTACCAGGCAGTTTCCTTTTTTGGAAGTGTTTATGTGGAGAAAGCTCCACTGAGGAAATGTGTCACACTTTGGAGTTGGCTGGACTTAGCCCCCAGCTGTTGTTGGTAAGATTTCTTGTTGCTGGATGCTGTTCTTCCTCGTTAATGTCATCTGGAAGTGGCTGTCTCTTGTTTGTTTTTTTTTTTTTGACTCTTGTCTAAAGTGTATTGTAGTGCCTACATGAAAACTTTCTAAAGACAATCAAGGAAATGTATAGTTATGTATCTAATTGAATAATGATATCTGATTTTTCTCCTTCTCTGTAAATTATAACCAGCATATTCCAAGGTTGGCCTAAAATAAATTTAGAGTCTGTTGTGTATGGATGCATTTATAGTGGACTGGGATCATCAGAAAAAGTGTTCATATTTGCCTAAAAAGATCTTATCTTGAGAACAAAACTGTTTCCTTAAAGCATTATTGAATTATCAGACATTTCCAGACTTTGACTACATGCTAGGATTTAATCTCTGTGCCATAACAAATATAAAAAAAAGAATCATCCAGTGGGAAAACTATAGCACTAAATTTTCACCCTTTCTGAAAAGGGCAAGGGAGTTGCCCCACATCACTTGTTCTGCTCTTGACTACCCCCCACATGTACAGAGATACACACGTGCACACCCTTTATCATATGCCCACTCACATCTCAAGTTTTGGCCGGGATTTGGGCCTTCCACCTCTAGAACTTGTTGACTGTGCTAACATTAGTTTTTATTTGTTTGTGTATTTTTAACTGTGCTGGGTCTTTGCTGCTGCTCACAGGCTCTCTCTAGTTCTGGAGAGCAGGGCCCACTCTCTAGTTACAGTGCACAGGCTTCTCATTCTGATGGCTTCTCTTGTTGTGGAGCACGGACTCTAGGGCACAGGCTTAGTTGCCCCTAGGTATGTGGGATCCTCCTGAACCAGGGATCTAACCCGTTTCCCCTGCATTGGCGCATGAATTCTTTATGTAACTGGACCATGATATTATTTTAGTTGAACATATAAGTCCTTTAAAAATGGATTTTGCTTTACCTCCCTTTGCAGTATAGATGTCAGGAAGTACAGTTAAAGGTACACATTGCTTGCACATGGCTGTTCGTAAGTGGCTTCATTCATAATAGCCAGACACTGAAACCTGCTCCGTGCCCTTTAGTGGGTAAACAGACTGTGGCACATTCTTACCATGGAATACCCCTCAGCAATAAAAAGGAATAAACTATTAGTAAAAAGCAGTAGCTTGGATGAATAAGGAAAATATGCGAATAGAAAAAAAATTTCAAAAAAGATACATAGTGCATGGTTCTGTTTTCATAACATTCATAAAATAACACAGTCATAAAGATGGAGAACAGATTAGTGGTTGCCAAGGGTTGGTGGTGAATGCTGGGGAGAAGGGTGTGGCTATAAAGCGTTAACAAGAGGGAGATTTTGTGCCATGGTAGAGTGTCTGGATGGTGACAGTTATGCAGTGCTAGACATGATAAAATTGCATGCTGCAAAATGAGTGCCTGTATCACTGGTGAAATTTGAACAAGCTTTATGGATTTTACCAATGGCAGTTTCTTGGTTTTGTGTAAGATATTAACATGAGGGAAGACTGCAGAAAGAACCCACGGACCTCCCTGTGCTCCTTTGTGCCACCAGTGAATCTATAATTATTGCAAATTAAAAAGTTTTTAAAAAGGAGGTAACTATTGCCTATCATTCAAAATTGAGATACTGAAATAGATGAACATGGTATACTACTTGTTTTCTATTGTGCTTAATCAGTGTCATTTAAATTTTGTTTACATTAAAACTGAGGTCATTGTTTTTCAGCTGCCAAGTCATGTCCAACTCTTTGTGACCCATGAACTGCAGCACACCAGATTCCTGTCCTTCACTATCTCTTGGAGCTTGCTCAAACTCATGNTGGTATACTACTTGTTTTCTATTGTGCTTAATCAGTGTCATTTAAATTTTGTTTACATTAAAACTGAGGTCATTGTTGTTCAGCTGCCAAGTCATGTCCAACTCTTTGTGACCCATGAACTGCAGCACACCAGATTCCTGTCCTTCACTATCTCTTGGAGCTTGCTCAAACTCATGTTCACTGAATCAGCGATGCCGTCCAACCATCTCATCCTCTGTCGCCCCTTTCCCTTCTTGCCCTCATTCTTTCCCAGCATCAGGGTCTTTTCCAGTGATCCAGCTGTTCACATCAGGTGGCTAAAGTATTAGAGCTTCAGCTTCAGCACCAGTCCTTCCAGTGAATATTCAGGGTTGATTTCCTTTAGAATTGACTGGTTTGAAGGGACTCTCAAGAGTCTTCTCTAGCACCACAGTTCAAAAGCATCAATTCTTCAGTGCTCAGCCTTCTTTGTGGTCCAACTCTCACATCCATACCTGACTATTGGAAAAACCATAGTTTTGACTATATAGACCTTTGTCGTCAAAGTGATGCCTCTGCTTTTTAATATAGGTTTGTTATAGTTTTTCTTTCATAGCTGCAGTGACCATCTGCAGTGATTTTGGAGCCCAGGAAAATGAAATCTGACACTGTTTCCACCTTTTCCCGTTCTATTTGTGATGAAGTGTTGGGACCGCATGCCATTATCTTTGTTTTTTGAATGTTGAATTTTAAGCCAGCTTTTTCACTCTCCTCTTTTACCTTCATCAAGAAGCTCTTTAGTTCCTCTTTACTTTCTGCCATTAAAGTGGTACCATCTGTATATTCGAGGTTGTTGGTATTTCTCCCGGCAATCTTGATTCCAACTTGTGAGTCATCCAGCCCAACATTTCATATGATATACTTCATATGTAAGTCAAGTAAGCAAGATGGTAATATATTGCCTTAATGTATTCCTTTCCCAATGTTGAACCAATCCATTGTTCATGTCCAGTTCTAACTCTTGCTTCTTATCCTGCATACAAGTTTCTCAGGAGGTAGATAAGGTGGTCTGGTATTCCCCTCTCTTTCAGAATTTTCCGCAGTTATGATCCACACAGTCAAAGGCTTTGGCGAAGTCAATAAAGCAGAAGTAGATGTTTTTCCGGAACTCTCTTGCTTTTTCTGTGATCCAATGGATGTTAGCAATTTGATCTCTGGCAATTTTATCAAAGGCTGGAAGAAACAAACCTCACACCTATACTTCAAGTCATATATTAAAAAAATTAAGTCCAATGGAACATAGATATCAATATGAGGTAAAACTACAAAATCACTAGAAGAAAACATCAGAGAAAGCTTGGTCTAGACAAAGGTTTCTTAAGGTAGAAAAAGCATAAACTGTAAAAGAAAAATACTGATAAGTTATGTTTCATAAAATTTCAAAACTTTTGTTTTTTAAAAGACTGAAGAGATTGAAAAGTCAAGTCTCTTTTACACAACATGCTGCTGCTGCTAAGTCGCTTCAGTCGTGTCCAACTCTGTGTGATCCCATAGACGGCAGCCCACCAGGCTCCCTCGTCCCTGGGATTCTCCAGGCAAGAACACTGGAGTGGGTTGCCATTTCCTTCTCTAATGCATGAAAGTGAAAAGTGAAAGTGAAGTCGCTCAGTCGTGTCCAACTCTTAGCGACCCCATGGACTGCAGCCTACCAGGCTCCTCCATCCGTGGGATGTTCCAGGCAAGAGTACTGAAGTGGGGTGCCCTTGCCTTCTTCACAACATAGATCTGATAAATGCATTGTGTCCAGGTTGTACAAAGAATTTGTACAACTCAATAATGAGACAATACAGTTTAAAAAATAAATAAAGGATTTGAACAGATACGTCACCAAAACATACATACAAATTGCAAATAATTACTTGAATGATGTTCAGAAATCAGCCGTTCAGTTCAGTCTCTTAAGTCGTGTCCAACTCTTTGCGACCCCATGAATTGAAGCACGCCAGGCCTCCCTGTCCATCACCAACTCCTGGAGTTCACTCAGAATCACGTCCATCGAGTCAGTGATGCCATCCAGACATCTCATCCTGTGTTGTCCCCTTTTCCTCCTGCCGCCAATCCCTCCCAGCATCAGAGTCTTTTCCAATGAGTCAACTTGGCATGAGGCCAAAGTACTGGAGCTTCAGCTTTAGCATCATTCCTTCCAAGGAAGTGCAAAAATACAACCATGATGGCCTCTGTTCCAGAGAATGACTAAAACTAAAAAGACTGACATATCTGATGGTGATGAGGATGTAAGCAATCAGAATGCTCAACACAGATGATGGAAATGCAATTTAATACAGCCACTGTAGAAAACAGTTTGAAAGTTTCTTATCAAGTTGAACATAGATTTACCATAAAATCCAGCAGTCTTACTCCTAGGTACTTAGTCAAGAGCAATGAAAATGTATGTTTGAGTAGACTTGGAGTAAACTATTTACAGCAGCTTTATTCCTAATAACCCAGACTGGAAACAACCTAAACATCCAATAATTGATAAACGGATGAAATATGGTATAACCATACAATGAAATAAACTACTGATATACAGAATGACATAAATGAATCTCCAAAGCATTAGGCCAAGTGAAAAGATCCAGAAACAAAAGAGTACCTACCAATGATTTCAGTTGATTTTATATGAAATACTAGAATAAGCAAAAATAGAGTCACAAAGGAGATGAATGTTTGCTAGAGGTTGAGAGTGGGAGTTGGAGATTAACTCAAAGAGACACAAGGGAATTTTGGATGGAGATGTACTTTATCACATTTATGGTATTATTTACCCAACTTAAAATTACTAAACTTTACTATAGATATATATATAAGTGTGTGTGTTTTATAATGTGATAGAGTGATGTGTATTATATGGGAAATTTCTGTGCTTTAAACCCTTCAGGCTGTGACCTGTATTATTGTACTACTAAATTTCTAAAACTGGCTAAAATTTAAACACTTTTTAAGAAATCATCTCTTATGAGACTATTTCACACATTCCAAATGGCTGAATTCTTTTTCCTAGACAAATGTTTTATGGCTGGGTTTTATAAAAAGTATTTTTGTTTAAAATGTAATAGAAGATACTGTATTTTTAAAGTATTTTAAAAACAATCAGTTTACTCAATTTAGTTTGCTTAATTTGTATGTTAGTCACTCAGTCATGTCCAACTCTTTTTGACCCCATGGACTGTAGCCTGCCAGGATCTTCTGTCCATGGCATTCTTCAGGCAGGAATATTGGAATGGATTGCCATTTCCTCCTCCAGTGGCTCTTCCTGAACCAGGGATCGAACCCTGGTCTGCATTGTGGACAGAGTCTTTACTGTCTGAGCCTCCAGGGACTCTCTTATTTATAATCAAGTAATTTTTTAAAAATCCTGCAAGTGCAGAGTAAAAAAAGATAAGACATTTTCACTTGAAGGCTATAATGAATCGGAAGGAAAAGGGAGTTTCTCTTGGGGAAAAAAAAAGCCCAAGAATTAAAGTAAGAAACTGAGTGTACAGTAAGACTAGCTTTTAAAAGAACCTGCTTGGTCATTGTGGTGACATTGATTAGACAAAATAGCAGCCCACGCACTCACACTGTTACTCAACCATCTGGCTGTGGGAAGATAAAGTACAGGGGTTTGTACACCAGGCANCTTTTTGACCCCATGGACTGTAGCCTGCCAGGATCTTCTGTCCATGGCATTCTTCAGGCAGGAATATTGGAATGGATTGCCATTTCCTCCTCCAGTGGCTCTTCCTGAACCAGGGATCAAACCCTGGTCTGCATTGTGGACAGAGTCTTATTTATAATCAAGTAATTTTTTAAAAATTCTGCAAGTGCAGAGTAAAAAGGAGAAAAAGATAAGACATTTTCACTTGAAGGCTATAATGAATGGGAAGGAAAAGGGAGTTTCTCTTGGGGAAAAAAAAAAGCCCAAGAATTAAAGTAAGAAACTGAGTGTACAGTAAGACTAGCTTTTAAAAGAGCCTGCTTGGTCATTGTGGTGACATTGATTAGACAAAATAGCAGCCCACGCACTCACACTGTTACTCAACCATCTGGCTGTGGGAAGATAAAGTACAGGGGTTTGTACACCAGGCAATAGGTATGTGTTCTGCTTATATCTTGCTCTTTCCCGAAGCAGTTAATACCAGTGCCACAATATAGACCAGTGACATTATTCTGGAGTTATTAAAATTCAAGTTTTTTTTTTAAGGAGAATATAGATTAACGTCTATTATTTAATGTTAAAAGAGTAACCGACTTTCAGGAATATAGACATATAACAGTTACGAATAAAATGTGATAGGCCTTTCAGCAAAATTTATTACTAGTGTTTTAAAGGCACATTATTTGAAATGCCAGCTCTTTCTATTCTTTCCTGATCAGTTATTTTCTGAATTCTTTTTTCTTCTGAAATATTAAAAAAAAAAAGTTTTATTGTAATTATGTACATGAAAAAACTTGGTACTTATAATCTAGGCTGTATATATTTTTTAATTTGAAAAGATTTCCCAATCTGGTATAATCACAGATGATGTCATTCACAGGCAACAGCTGATAGGTTTTCACAGCGTTTAAAACTATCCTCAGTGGAATTGTATAAAGTTTAAGATTCTGTAACCTAAAACAAACCTTAGTTTTCAGGAAAGACTAGGAAATAAGGCTCATCCAAAAGACTGACAAGATAGATTTCTTTGAAGTATAGGCAGGCAAGGCTGACAGATGGCTTCCTACACTGTGTATGCCAGCATTTCCATTGAGTGAAGGACTAAAACATTAAGGATGTAAATGAGATAGCATATTTTGCAAAAGGTAAAGCTCATTGGGCTTTAGAAGCACCCACCAAAGATCCCTGGAAGTTTCTATTTCTTTCTTAGGTGGAAGTTCTAACAAGTCTTAGGTACTCCTTGATTAGAAGAATTTAGTAAATTTCTGTTGAAGGATTCTATTATTCAGTCTTTTGTTCAAATATCATCTGGTAAGATGTCAGTTTGTGACATTTACATGTGAATTAACAATTACGAAACATGATTCACACAGTGTGCTAATCTCTAATACAAATGTTTACATTATGAATAATACATAAGCTAACATTCTTTGCTGCGATGTTTTGAAAATATATCTTATTTTGTATTCACTAGTTGTGGAGATAGTTACCTTCCAGGTACCGTCTTTTCCTGTTGTGTGTGTCTGTGCGTGTATTCTACGAGGTGTCTGCGTTCCTCTCTCTATTCTCTGTACTTTGCTTATTTTTCTCCTTTCCCCTTAATTTTTCCTGAAGTTTAAAAAATCTTTCTGTCACTTACATAAGTGATTTTAAAATTGTCTCATCCTGTTCTAAAGAGGCCAGCATCCTCTGTTTACACTGACTTTCTACACATAAACAAAAGCGTAGCTGGTTTGGAATTTTTTAAGTTTAAAAAAACAAGAACACTCTCTAGCTTATAAACAGAGATTACCTAGTTGGACAAGAGATAGAAAGAGCAGCTCTCAGAGAGACATGAAAAGGAGAGTTAAGCAGAAGAACAAGGTTTTTTGTTTGTTTCAGNAAAAAAAAAAAGTTTTATTGTAATTATGTACATGAAAAAACTTGGTACTTATAATCTAGGCTGTATATATTTTTTAATTTGAAAAGATTTCCCAATCTGGTATAATCACAGATGATGTCATTCACAGGCAACAGCTGATAGGTTTTCACAGCGTTTAAAACTATCCTCAGTGGAATTGTATAAAGTTTAAGATTCTGTAACCTAAAACAAACCTTAGTTTTCAGGAAAGACTAGGAAATAAGGCTCATCCAAAAGACTGACAAGATAGATTTCTTTGAAGTATAGGCAGGCAAGGCTGACAGATGGCTTCCTACACTGTGTATGCCAGCATTTCCATTGAGTGAAGGACTAAAACATTAAGGATGTAAATGAGATAGCATATTTTGCAAAAGGTAAAGCTCATTGGGCTTTAGAAGCACCCACCAAAGATCCCTGGAAGTTTCTATTTCTTTCTTAGGTGGAAGTTCTAACAAATCTTAGGTACTCCTTGATTAGAAGAATTTAGTAAATTTCTGTTGAAGGATTCTATTATTCAGTCTTTTGTTCAAATATCATCTGGTAAGATGTCAGTTTGTGACATTTACATGTGAATTAACAATTACGAAACATGATTCACACAGTGTGCTAATCTCTAATACAAATGTTTACATTATGAATAATACATAAGCTAACATTCTTTGCTGCGATGTTTTGAAAATATATCTTATTTTGTATTCACTAGTTGTGGAGATAGTTACCTTCCAGGTACCGTCTTTTCCTGTTGTGTGTGTCTGTGCGTGTATTCTACGAGGTGTCTGCGTTCCTCTCTCTATTCTCTGTACTTTGCTTATTTTTCTCCTTTCCCCTTAATTTTTCCTGAAGTTTAAAAAATCTTTCTGTCACTTACATAAGTGATTTTAAAATTGTCTCATCCTGTTCTAAAGAGGCCAGCATCCTCTGTTTACACTGACTTTCTACACATAAACAAAAGCATAGCTGGTTTGGAATTTTTTAAGTTTAAAAAAACAAGAACACTCTCTAGCTTATAAACAGAGATTACCTAGTTGGACAAGAGATAGAAAGAGCAGCTCTCAGAGAGACATGAAAAGGAGAGTTAAGCAGAAGAACAAGGTTTTTTGTTTGTTTCAGGACTCGATAAATGTAGTGATGGATGAGGAAGCGGTTAGTTGAAGAAAAAAAATTAGAAGAGTATAGTGAGAAGAGAGAGCGAAGGCATGACTTAATTTGTCTAAACATAATATAGTTTAAAACAACCCTTTGGATTGACAATCTTTGTGAACACTTTGAAACCCTTACTGTTGGGGACATGAAATCAGACTTTGAGAAACATAGTGCATTAGAAACCTGGTGTACTCTTAACGTAACCCCTGGACAGACATTTTACCTCCAAAATTAATCAGGGTGAGTCAAATGGCAACCTGCCCATGAACCTGGTAGACAAATTCTGCCACTTCCCCCTCATTTCTTTTTGATTTGCTTCACAACATGTGTGCACAAGACACTGAGATGAAGTAATTTTCACATGATTCTGGAATGTCTTTGTTGTCCATGCAGGCAATTCATTTTTTTTTAGCTTGCCTTGTTATAAACGGCAGTGCTGTATGAAGTTAAGAAGAAGTTTAAAACAGAGGGAATAACATTGATAAATGGCTAGCGTCAGTCAAAATTTTGTGGATGACGGAGGGTAGCAAATAGAATGAACATGGTATAATGCGGCCCAATTTTTGTGAGAGTGAAGCCCCATCCAGTCCTCCCTCCATAATGCTTTCTGTGTATCTTAACGTATGAAGGCACTTAGTGGCTTGGCTCATAGTAAGCTCTAAGTAACCATTAGCATTGATTGCTGTTAATACTGTCATTGTCTTATGATGTGAGGGCAAATATGAAAGGACATACCCAGTTTTAAAAAATGAAAAGTATGGATAGGATGAAGTATAAAGGAAGCTAATGAAGGGAGAGATGTGAAGGGGTTAAAAAAGAGACAAGTTAAACCAAAAAGGGGAGAAATAGGAGAAAGTGTGTTGTATATTTTTATATTTATACAATCAGGCAGATCTAGGTTCAAACTTTAGTTCTAAGTTAGTAAGTAAGTTATTTTTCCTTCTTATCATTTGTAAAACCCCAGTAGTCAGCCCTGCCCCAAGAGGTGGTTGTTTTCAAATGGGAAGATACGCTTGTAGGGTACTTACCTGCCTTGGGTCATTCTCCTGAGTTAATTTCCTTCACACACTTCTCCTTCAGCTTCCTGCTCTTCTTAATTTTGAAAATTGTATGTACTAATGTGTTTAAACGGATAGTCAACCTTTCATTTTATTAGAGCTTTTTTTTTTTTAACATAAAGACATTGCAGAATTATAGGCAATCAAAACCTTTCACACACACCAGCACTTAACAGATGTGACACTATGCCTTTTAAGTTTTCATTAGCCCAGAATTATCTGTGTACAAATTTTATGAGCCCAAATTGTAAAAATTTTAGGTAGATACGCTCATTTTTTTAAAGTCATTCTGTTGATTTAAGTGCTTTAAAATCTGTTTCTCATGACTCAGTGACTTGAAGATTGGAGTTTGATAGTATTACGTACTCACCAACCACTGCCAAGTCCCCAATTTCTTTGCATGACCAAGGCCAGGGCTAGAGCCATAGCTCCAGGCCCTCCTGTCATAACCTGCGGCCAGCCTTCTGTAATCCATGCTCACTGGCAGTACCCTCTGCCGATTTGCTCTTTAATAGAAGCTTACACTGAGGGGTAGTACTGAACCTAAAGAAGTGATGGAAGTGGGGAGATTTTGATCCCCAGCAGATAAGGAATCTCTTAAGGTAGACAAGCTACCTTGTTCCTTGTTCTCCTTCCCACACTACATCATGTAACAAGCTAGCACTTACGTCCCAACCAGAAAGGCTGAACCACTCATGAATATACATATGGTCTAAAATTGTACAAGATTTTGTTTATGTTAACTATTTTTTTTACAATAACAATTTAAATCTGATTTCAGTCTCTGCTCCTGAGTGTTTGGCTTTCTAAGGAAAAAGATATTTTGGACAAACCGCAGTCTATCTGCTGTCTCCATACGATGCTGTACCTCCTGAGCAAGATGAAAGGTGAGCACTGTGGACGGTGAGGTTTGGCTCCTCGGAAATGTGGTCTCCACTCCCAGAAAAAACGTTCAGTGTTGAAATTCCACAAAAACGGGGAGAGAGAATACTTCCTCGTAACAAAAGGAGACTAGAAGGTACAAAACATTTCACTAGAGAGAATCCTTTATGTAGTCATAGAAAACTTTCATTCAAAGTGTGCTTTATGAAATTTAATTTACATTTTGCATCAATATCAAAAATGATAGCGAACAGCATGTTTTCTGAGTTCAGTGAGGTGAATTGAATGGTCTGTAGTGGAGGTAATATTTTTCTTACTATTTTTGGCATGATAAGAGCAATAATCTGTTATATTAAAACATTCAGTAGTAGTTTTCATCAATGATGAAAGTATTCCAAACAGAGATTTACAATCGATTTCAGAGCAAGATGCCTAAGAGCATAAATAAATGGGATATGTAAGTGTTATGAATAAAATAAAGACATTCTTTCCACTTCATTCAAAAATGCACACATGCATCAATGGGAAACTTGGTTTTAACATCAAAGATTAAAAAAAAAATTTGCCGAGCTAAGAGTTTTTTTTTTCGCCATTTGCATGTAGTGGCCATCGAAGAGACTTGGGATTCCCAGTCAGTGTCCCCTTGGTGGCAGCAGATGCGCACTGTCTGTATTCAGTCCGAGAACAACGGGGCTGCGCTGCTGTCCGCGCACGTCGGGCATGCTGTCGCTGCCCAGATATCCAACAGCTTGACCGAGAAGAAAGTGAGTGGGCAGGGGGCGGCTCTAGGGGGGCTCCCCTCCAGCGGGCTCCCCGACTGCTTTCCCCTTCTGGGCTGCATTGTCTTCAGTGTATGGAACATCTAGGATTTGAGATATGTGTCCAGCAGGATCTTGTCTGTCTCTTGAAGATGAGGGGTTCTTCTTTAGTTGTTTATTCAGATGACTTGAACCTAGTCTCCACACAGCATAAGGGGAGAAGCACTGGAGTCAGGGCAGAGACCTAGTGTTCACAGCTGGTGGTCTGTGGTGAGTGCCTTTAGAAGGCAGGTCCTCATTCAGAAGGCTCAGGATTAGACACCATTATTCCTCAGATTTCTTTCAGCTCTTAGTTTCTACAGTTGCATTTATATCCCTCTTTTAGAAACAAGGGTGGTTTTGGCATGTAGTGTTGAATGACTCAGATGAAAGCTTCCAGTAGACCTTTTACTTTGTGGCTTTTCCCCATCTCTTAAAGACTAAAATTTATTTAAGACAAGACTAATGCCCCTTGTATCTCATGGTGAATCAAATAATTTTTTCTAGGGGGATGTTGCATTAAATTGGATAGGATACTTAAATAGGTCTGTAGAGATTCACTCAACATTGTCAGTCCCAGTAGTTTGGGGCTAAATTCATGATGACTGGTTTATGATGTTTCTAATAATGGAGAGAGAGAAACTTAAGATACATTTTTTATGTTGGCTGATACATACTGAAGAGCTGTCAGTATCCGGGAACTCTTGCGGGGATGGGCCTAATAAAACCTTTGCAGTGCATGTTGGTTGAATCATGGGCCTCACTACAAGTCTCTCCATAAATGTCTGAACTCCACCAGCATTGCCCCTAAGTCTCCAGTCTACTTCTCACTCTCATGTTCCATCCACCCAAGTAGTAATGTTTGTGTACCAACATCTGTATATCACTTTGTGATGTATCCTGATGATCAATTGGCTTTCACGTTAAAAGTTCATTCAAGTTAATGTTGGTCCAGACTCTTAGCCAGAGTATCAACTGGGCGTTTCCTGTTAGTTTTCCCAAACAGTTTCAGGAACTGACTTGGAAGCCCTCACCGATTCCTGGGAGGCCCTTTCTCTTGACACGGAATATTGGAAACTCCTCCTGAAACAGCTGGAGGACTGTCTCCTGCTTCAGACTCTGCTTTACAGCAAAACGAACACCCGGACCTCCAAAGTGTCTTCACTGCAGGCTGAGCCGCTCCCGAAGCTTTCTGTGAAAAAGCTGTTAGAAGGAGGAAAAGGTAACCTGAAGTTATTTGAGCATTTGTAGCCACAGATCTATATTGTTATGGTATGAGCTTTCTGGGGCCTTTTTTTTTTTTTTCAATAGAAACGACTGAAAGAATAAGGAAAGAAAAATACACTCAGATTTTAAAAGTAAATAAATAACCCACCACCTACCTCTTCTCAACTTCCAAGGCCTATCTCAGATGCTGTCTCCTCCAGGAAGCCTCTCATGACCCACTAAGTGCGAATTTTCTCTTTTTCCTCCTAATATCCATGGAACTTTATACCTCATTTTCAATGCATCACTTTCTACTATTCCAAAGTTATTGGATTCCCGTGCTTAAACATCTTGTAGGACCACAAGTATCTTAAAATATTGGATTTATCATGACATATGTCCTCTCCTTATTACCAGCATCTCTGTCAGATGTTTGATACTGGAATGACTATTTCTGGGTTTAAATACTGGCATTTATGGTTTTAATTTAGTTAACTCGTCTTCTCATTCTATATAAGATTTGTGAAGATTTCCAAATTGTAAACTCAAACTATCCTCTGTTCTGCCAGCTGGTGAAAATGTAGGAACACCATTTTAATATTAACTTGAGCAATAGGATCAGGACTTGATCCTGGAATGGAAATTATCAAATGATTTAGAAGCCAGGTATAAGAAATTAGATCACCTGGCACACTGCTCTCATTTATTTCCACTGATAATCATGATTTTGTGTTCTTGTTATCAAAAAGGTTTACATTTGAAGCAAAATAGGAAGAAAGACTGAGAGGAAACGTTTTAATACAAAAGCTTGTATTTATTTTAAGTAGTAGGCAGGATTCTTCATTGTGAATGCTTTTTATGATTTATAACTTTCTGGACTATGTTGGTGACTGAAACATGGTACCGTATCATGCCATTAATTAACTGTGGCTAAATTTTGCCCTCAAATATTCCAGAGGCAAGTTCTTGACTATTAAAAATAGTATTTTGCCCTAGGAAGCCTTGACACAAGTATCATGCTAATGAGTTTGTTTTCACTTGTGTTTAAATGAAAGCATTTTAAAGATGTATTCATGCCTTCATCTGTTCCTGGTAAAATGCAGTTTGAGTTTGTGGACATTGAAGGTATTGTGTATAGACATTAATATTTAGCTAATATTTTACAAGAGTGTAAAGATGCCCTAGAGATCCAGTATCCCACTTGCCTTCACACGGTGAGTGGTATGTGGCGATACTACTGTAAATCTCATGGCTTTGGGGTCACTTCAGGCTTAACCCAATGTGGCACTTAGGTCTTCATGGGGACATTGAAATCCTGCACTCTATGGGCTCCTTTTGGCAAATGCTGCCAGTGTTCATTTTCTTTCTTGTCTCCAAACTGTAGGTGGCATTGCAGACAGTGTAGCCAAGTGGATATTTAAACAGGACTTCAGCCCCGAAGTGTTAAAACTGGCTAATAAAGGAAGAGATGTAGAAAACCCAGATGAACCCAGAGAAGGTATTAACCGAGGTTTATTTGAGGTGTCAGAGGTGGAGATGGACTTGGGAGCCATTCCAGGTAAGACATAAACACGAGTAAACAGGAAATCCAGCGTGAAGAAGGCAGCTGGAGCTCTCCCTCAGGCAGGAGTAATACACTGCTGTCTCCTAACTTTCAGACCTGCTGCACTTGGCCTACAAGCAGTTCCCTTGCAGCCTCGAGCTGGACGTGCTGCACGCACACTGCTGCTGGGAGTACGTCGTGCAGTGGAATAAAGACCCGGAGGTACGGCGCTCGTCACCTCTTCTGTGGGACTGTTCCCTTTGCTATAGCACTTGATTTTTTCCCCTTTGGAATGTCTCCATGCTAGGAGATATACAAGGCCTTTTTCATATACAATCCTCATGGTAAACCTATGAAGTGTGGGTGTCATCATTATTCCCACTCTAGAGAAGAGAAGACAGCCTCAGAGAAATCAGATTCCTTGCCTAGGTTGTAAGTACACTGCTAATCAGTGGTCAGGCCAGGATTCAAGCCTGGTAGATTTCTCTGTGTCCAATACCAGTGTGTTCTGTCCTATTCTTAATAAGTTGCAATGAGCACCTTTTATTTCCTTTGGAATTTCTACGTGAGATAGCATCAACCTGTACACAGTTCTTCACACTGTAGTCATCATGATCAAATCCAGAGTAAAGATCCTGATGCCAGCCTGTCTGCTTGGGCATCACTTTCTGCCCCTTCCAGCAGCCTTCTTCCCTCCCAGACATTCTCAATCCGGAATCAGCATGAGGAGAGGCCCTCCAGGCCTGGAGACAGGAGGCCTGGACTTGAGGGCTCCGTACAGGTGTCTGGGTTTGGGCCAGTCACTGAATCTCCTGAATCTGGTTTTTCTCCTCCCACCCTTTTTTGATGATGGTACCACTCTTCAAGATTAACACTTGGATAAAGTAAGATGTGAAAATGCCTGCTGTATATTTCTCTTGGCTGTACAGTTCTCAGAGCATAGGCCTGCTTAGTTCTTTGGTAAATTAACCTCAATCAAAATTCTTTCCTTTATCATCCTTGTATCAGGTTGTACTATTGAAGAAAAATCTCACTGATTAACTAATTCACACTAAAATACTAGTGATAGGCACTTCCCAGGTGGCGCTAGTGGTAAAGAACGCACCTGCCAAGGCAGGAGACATAAGAGATGCATTCGATCTCTTGGTGGGGTAGATCCCCCCAAGGAGATCATGGCACCCTACTCCAGTATGCTTGCCTGGATAATCCCATGGGCAGAGGAGCCTGGCAGGCTACAGTCGTGAAGTCACAGAGACATTACTAAAGCAGCTCAACACATAAGCATGCATACTGATGATAATGATATTTTTCCTTGCTCTAAATAAAACAATGCTGTCTTCAACATGTAATCACTTTCCTTGTTAAAGGAAGACATTTTAAAAATAAGTGCTTTAAACAAACTAATGTTCTTTGATCAATTAAACTTTGACCAAAAAACGCCCTTCCCATCACTCTTCAGTTGACCTCCCACAGCCTAAAAGGGGAGCAAGTTTAGTTTCCTTCTTAAATGGGACACTTTTGTCATATAAGAACCTTAGGACTAGAACAAAGGCACGATAATTTCTAAAATCTGAGTGAATTAGTTCCAGATTCAGATTTAAGAAAGTGGTTTTTAAGTTAAAAATCTTTGTCCTACAGCGGTCATTTCTAAACCAAAGGCAGTTTGTGTAATAGACTCTTCAATCCCATGGCTCCTGGCTTTGTGACCTTTGGGAATGTTTCTGAGCCTTTTGTTCTCAGTTTTCTCCTTAAGTAGATGAGGACCGTAACAGTAACATCTCGAAGAGTTGTAGCAACTTACAAAGAAAATAAACACATGGTGCCTGACATTTTGATTTGTGTTGCTGTTGTCATTTATTATAATTATTTACATTTAAAATCAGCAGTCATTTTTCTTGTTTGTTTTTTTTCCTGTTAAATATTTATCTCCTTGCCCTATCCAACAGTCCCTATCCCAGTTTCATCATTTTACACACACAGCTTTACTAGGCTCAAAACAATTAAAATTACCTTTGAGGAACTTTTGACACGCATTATTAGCAAAGGTGCTATGTTTAATAATGTACAGGCCACAGTTTTAAACTGCCTTGATTAAAAAGAGTTGAATGTTCAGCATTCCCTCTTACAATTCCTATTTCCCTTCACTGCTTTAATGTTTTCTCCTTGACATTTACCACTGACGTCCTTTATAAACATCCTCTATAATTTACTTACCGTGTTTATCATCTGGTTCTGTCACTAGAACATAACCTCATTGAGGGCAAGGATTTGGGTCTGTTTTGTTCATTACAATATGTCTGGTGCCTTTAGCAGCCTGGTGTGTAGTAGTTGCTCAATAAATAGTTGTTGAAGAATGAATTAATGATATTTACAAAGAAAATAAACCTATTGTTTTTACGTTTGTGTAAAATTCAACTATTGGAGAGAACATTGCTGTGATGTAGAAACCACAGTAAATTTTGAATCCAGATATCAGGAATCAGTCATTATATAGATACTGTAAATTTAAGGGAGACCATTAACATTATCTTAGGCAGAATTTCATCTTATATAATAATTCCATGTTCTTGTAACATTCTTGGGTTACTTTATGTAGAAATGTATATAAGAAGTCTTCGTTTATATTTGAAGCACCTATTGAATAATACCTCTTCTTTCTTCTTGCTTCCTCTATGCAAGGAAGCACGTTTTTTTGTTAGGTCAATAGAACACTTGAAGCATATTCTTAATGCCCATGTTCAGAATGGTAAGTAAACAGGTGTTAAAAATGTAACTTTTTCTTTCAAAAGAGCCAAATCTCTTTTTTTTAATAATAATTTTTATTTTATATTGGGGTATAGCCAGTTAACAAACAGTGTTGTGATAGTTTTAGGTGAACCAGGGAGGGACTCAGCCATACATATACATGGATCCCTTCTCCCCCAAATTCCCCTCCCATCCAGGCTGCCACATAACACTGAGCAGAGTTCCCTGTGCTGTACAGTAGGTCCTTGTTGGTCATCCATTTTAAATATAGCAGTGTGTACATGTCCATCCCAAACTCCCTAACTATCCCATCCCCTTCCCCACAGAGCCGTCTCTTTATTTTTTTAATATAAATTTATTTATTTTAATTGGAGGTTAATTACAATATTGTATTGGTTTTACCATACATCAGCATGAATCCGCCACAGGTATACATGTGTTCCCATCCTGAACCCCCCTCCCTCCTCCCTCCCCATACCATCCCTCTGGGTTGTCCCAGTGCACCAGCCCCAAGCATCCAGTATCATACCAAGTCTCTTTAAATTCACATCCTGGTAAATTTTTATTTGATAAAAGTAAAATAGGTCCTACTACCTAACACATTACTGTGTGTTGCTTCATACACAGTACCAGCTGTTTTAATTGCTTGAAAAATGTCCAGAAAGGAGATAGGGGCTGGTGGTAATTATCACCGTCTCTCCCCACCCATCGGTTTCCCATGCTGATGGCTGTTCCTGGATGTAGTGAGGAGAATATTATGCATGAATTATTAATTCCCCCTCTAGTTCACAGGTAGATAAGGAAAGAGGAATGGGCTGCTCATAAGCCCTGATGAAAAAGTTAGGGTAGCCAAAGCCTAATAATACTATATCCTAGAAATTACTTTGTGCTGCTTCTTTTTCTTTTATTTATTGATAATCTAAGTTTATTTCATTTGCTTACAAAATAAATGCATCAATATTGTCTTTTCAAAGAACGTTTTATTGAGGTAGAGTTGATTTATCATACTGTTAGTTTCTGGTCTGCAGCAAAGTGATTCAGTTATACACACGCATACACATATATATATATGTTCTTTTTCATATTCTTTTCCGTTATGTTTTGTTATAGGATATTAAATATAGTTCCCTATGCTGTGCAGTAGGACCTCGTTTACCTATTTTCTGTATAGTAGTTTGTGTCTGCCCAATTGCAAACTCCAAATTTATCCCTCCCATCTTGTGCTTCTTTTAATGAACATGAGTATTCTCCATTGGCTTCTTTACCACGGGGATTGCTGTTGTCTTCTTGAAAAAAATGTTACAAATTATTGTAGAAAAATGGTCACCAGATTGCTGGCTCCATTTAATAGAAGAGTTTCCCTGTAAGAATTAATCAAGGAACTCAGTAACGGACTAGTGAGATACCAAGATAGTGAGTGAGGAAGTTAGTAAGATACTAAGTGGTGAGACTGGGTTTGGGTCCAGATAAGAGCAAATAATCACCTTTTTGTCTCTGTGATACATTGTAGAGAAGCTGCTTACTTCTTCTGTAACACCTTCTTGCAGGTGATATGGGGTCAAATTGCAGAACTTCTAAAATTCTTGTTTTGCTTGATAAGAACTTATAATTTATTTTATATATTCATCTCTTAACTTTCTTCCAAGAGGGGAAAAAGGATTTAAAGTGGGTTATTTGGAAAATACAGTCTCTAGAGGATTTATCCTTACTGATAAAATAAAGTTTGATCACAGGCTAGTATTCAGGTTTGAATTTTAGCCAGTTTGTCACAGGAGGAATAAATTAGGAGTTTGGGATTAACATACTACCACACTACTACATATAAAATAGATAACTAACAAGGACCTACTGTATAGCACAAGGAGCTATACTCAATATTTTGTAACATCCTGTAAGGGAAAAGAATCTGGAATATATATATGTAAATATGAGTGGGGTGTGTGTTTGTATATATACACATAGATGTGTGTGTGTGTGTGTGTGTGTGTGTGTGTATCTGAGTCACTGTTGTACACTTCAAACTAACACAGCATTATAAATTAACTTTACTTCAATTAAAAAAGAAACACACACTTTTCCCAATTTGTATATTGAATAAGTTTCCTGGCTTCTGCATAACCTCACTCCTAGTTACAGAAACAGCTTTGTGGGTAATAAGGCAATATGTGAAATGTCATGTTTATGCTGCCTAACTGACAGCTATTGCAGAAATTCTCATATCGGTGCCACAGTTTATGGACATGTAAAGCCCAGATTTTTTGTTTGGTTGAGTCTTTTTAAATATTTTTTTTGTATTTTGTTTTGCTTTTTAATACTTTTTTTGTGTATTGCTTTATTTAGTGGTCACATATAAGAAAAATCCTTTAGGGTTATTTCCAGTGTTTGGCTGTCGACTCTCTTGTACATACTTTTGTGATTGTTTCTGCCGAGGACTTGCTGGGTTACTCTGTAGGCATATGTAGCTTAGGTAGATATGAGCCAAGCAGTTTTCCAAGGGGTTTTCCCAGGTGATGATCCCACCAGCAGTGTGTGAGCAGCCCCGTTGTTTCCACATCCTCATCCACACTTGGTGTTGTCATATTAAAAATTTTAGCCTTTCTGTTGGTTGTGTAATGATATCTCTGTGTAGTTCTAATCTGTTTCTCTTATAACTAGTGATGCCGTCTCCTTATGCTTATTGGCCATTTGGATATCCTCTCACACTGCCCAGTTCTGATTTTTATAGATGATAAAGGTTTTTATTAATTTTATAAATATGACATAAGATATAAGAAGTAATATCTAAATAACACAGGTAGTTTTATAAACTTAGTGAGGAAAACAGTTTGCTATATATGGTGAAAGAGAAGATATATAAGCATTCTGCTTACTGCCTTACTTCACTTGCTATCCAGGCATTGCGCTGATGATGTGGAACACATTCTTAGTCAAAAGGTTTTCTGCCGCTACGTACTTGATGGATAAGGTAAGGTCATTTGAAATTTGAAATTTGCTATACTGACTTCTTGTTTATTTGGCTCCGTTAATAATTGACTGATACAAGAAAGATTATTTACATTGGGCCTTATTAGACTATTTTTTAAAATTTGATAATTGCATTTTATTTATGCTCAGTTGTCCTGGCATTTTGGTGACTTGAAGAGCCCAAATCCTTGAAAGAGATCAATATCCTGTAAAAGCTTAACCCAGGTGATTAGGACCAGTGGTGAATTCAAGCAAGGATTTGCATTTTATTTTAAATAAAAACATATAAATGCACAATTTCTCATTGATCATGGGATGTAGGGCCAAGATATTTTCTCTAAATAGGGTCGATTACAATTTTACTGAGGTTTTTTTACATTAACCTCACCCATAATATATTGCCTGTGATTTCTAAATCCTATCTCTTTAAAACAGTGATGCCATGAGTATAAAATCCTAGGATTTTTGTAATTTATCCCCTACTTTTTATAGTTGTTTCTCTGTATCTAATCCAATAGACCTTGGAGTGAGCTACTGTCCTCCATAAATCTTTTTAAAGCAGTCTACACAGTATTCATGTAAAGAACTCCCTTGTTTTCCTCATTCATATTTTATTAGTTATTTAATTAAATTATAGACTTACAATATGTACAGCCAGTATAGGTAGATTTGGGAACAGATATAAAAGGTAAGCCTGTAACTCACCCAGTGGGAGCAGAAGCTGCTGGTGTACTAGAGTGGAGCCTCTGGGCCTCAAAGCTGAGTGGCAACGTGCCTCACAGGCCAGTGGAGAATGTAGGTTACTCCGGCAGCAGCTAAGTGGATGTTGGGAGAACTACCGCCATAATGACAGCATGTGCTTTTAAATGTACAGTGACAGACATTCCTAAACCATAAAGAGCACTACAGCTCAGACCCACTATAGGCCACGACTTCTGTAGAAAATGCTTTGACATCACTGGTAACTTTTTTTTTTTTTTTTAGTTAAATCTAACTGTTCTTCCCTGTGTGCTCATCTTCCTTGGCCATTTACCTGCTTATTTCTTGAAACTCACTCCTTTTGGCCTGTGTACTGTTGCTCTGTTTCACCTCTGACCACCGTCTTGAGAGACCGATAATGCAAAGCCTTTTCCATGTGTTAAGCTNTTTTTTTTTTTTTTTAGTTAAATCTAACTGTTCTTCCCTATGTGCTCATCTTCCTTGGCCATTTACCTGCTTATTTCTTGAAACTCACTCCTTTTGGCCTGTGTACTGTTGCTGTTTCACCTCTGACCACCGTCTTGAGAGACTGATAATGCAAAGCCTTTTCCATGTGTTAAGCTGTGCAGATGTTCAGCATTCTACCCCAACTGTCCCTTCTGACCCTCACAACTTGAGTTGGGTTTAGCAGTCCTACACCAGGAAGCAGAGAGTTTATAATCATTCATTCAATAGATATTTATTATGAGTATCTCTTATGTGCCAAGTACGGTGCCAGGTTCTGTGGTTGCAGAGAATAAAGTCACAGCCCCACCCTTCACCCACCATCAGAAAGATGGGGTGCTTTTAGAACTCAGAAGAGGAATATGAATGACGAGGGAAGGCTTCTGGGCTGATTTTGGAGGATGAGTATATGTATGAATCAGTAAAAAAGAGGGTGAAAATAAAATGTTTCCACAAAAAGCCCTGGAGATGGGAGACAGCATGTCGGATTCGGAGAGCTGCAAGTAGCTTTGATTGGTTGACGGTCAAGCTAGAGACAGGAGCAGGAAGTGGGTCATGGAGAACCTCCTCTGTGGGTTGTGGATATGGGGTTTTCTTGTGTCTGTCAGCTATTTAGCAGAGGGCCTGGCACAGTTGATGAGGGCACAGTGAATGGTAGCTGTTATTTTTAACTTGGAGACTTGGAGCAGTTTTAAGCAGAAGAATGATATGATCAGATTTGCATCTTAAAAGATGATTCTGGCAGCAGGGTGAAGTATGTTGCAATTGGGGGTGGGCTGAACGTGTTTGTTTTGCAGGCAGTTGAAGTGATCACAATGAGAGGTATTGAGGTGAAGAGGCCTTTGTCCTTTCATTTTCACTGTTTCCTGTGAATTTTCTTATCACATAATATTCTTGAAGGGCAGAACTTTATCTTCCACTTATTACCCTGTATAAAGTATACAGTAGTATCTTAGGAATTACTTACAGAATAAGAACATCAGCTGATTTTTCTCAACCAGGAATATAGCTTCTGTCTGCTCTAGATGGTTATTCCTTCGTTCTGACCTTTTAAAAGTACTGTGTATCATTATGAACAAGCAGGATTTTTAGCTGCTCCTTATTCGTAGCCTTCAGTTTGGTTCTAAATAGGTTTTAAGGCAACACAGTTTGATTATGGAAATTGGGAACCTGATCTTTAGGGTTTTTCTTATTTAATATTTCAAAAATAAGTATTTTTGAAAAGAGTGATTTATGAACCCAGTGTAATGTATTTTCATAATTTTTTTTAAGTTCCACCACAAAATTGTTTTATGCTACAAATTAGTACAACCAACATTTAATTGATGACACTAGTATTGCTTTTATTTATAGCTGCATGTATATTTTTAAAATTTGGTTACTTTTTACTTTCTATACCATAGTTTAATGCCTTTTGATTTAAATTACTAATTAAATGCAGCATTTTGTGTCCTCTTGTCTTAGGTTGGAAAAGCACCAAAAGATAGATTATGCCGAAGGGTAAGAGAATCTCCCTTAACTAGATGAATAGTTGTTAATTCTGCACTTTATATAGTACCTTATTAACTGTGGGGGTGAACTTTGCCTTTTACCAGTTTGATGATGTAGTGAGAGATAAGAAAAATGGAAAGAGAACACTATATTAATAAGGAAACTGGTTATGACCTGTGGTCAATTTTAATTTACCTTTCCACATCATCAAATAGTATGTTTAAACTAAGTTTGCCAAGATGTCTTCAACTTTGGACTGTGGACAGGAAGTCCACAAAAAAAAAATTGCTGTCTTTCAAATTAGAAATGTATAATTGAAGTAGATTCATATGAGTAGTGAACTTGATCTACCTTTATGTAATAGCTATTGTACAAGCAGTCTTAAATGTTGTCTCAATCCATGGGTATGGGGGTTTATATTTGAGGTCAGTGATTAGTAATGCTGCTGCTGCTGCTAAGTCGCTTCAGTCGTGTCTGACCCTGTGCGACCCCAGAGATGGCAGCCCACCAGACTCCGCCACACCTGGGATTCTCTAGGCAAGAACACTGGAGTAGGTGATAAGTAATGTTGCTCAAAACTTTGAGATATTATTACAAATATCTTAAGAAATACTAGGACACAGGAATCCAGCCTTTATAGGCCCTTAGTCCTGAAAAATCTCCATTGTTGAAGAATTTGTCTGTATGCTCTTGAGTGTGGCTTTGTGACTATTGTTAATATGTGTGTAAACACACACATACACACCTGCTGTATTCCTTAAGGATGAATTACTTAGGGATGTCAGGGATTTGTGGCCATTGGTTTTAAGAAGAGCTCATATGAGCACAGTGGCCCCTTGGACAGGCCCCTTCAGGAAAGACCCATTGCCCACAGCATCAGTCTGGTGTTTAATTCACCAGCTAGGGGATCTTACTTTAGTTCAGAGGGTTCAGTTCAGTCCCTGAAAGATGCTCTGAAACCAGACCAGGCTATTGTCTTGGAACTTTCCAGGTTGGCCTGTCTTGTGTGACTCTTACTGCACACACACCATGATTGTTTGGCCAGCAGATGCCTAAGCAAGCCATACACAAGCCATCTGTAGCTGACTGATGACACCGCCTCTTTCCAATACAGAAAGATACTCAGTTTTTAAAAATTGAGAGTAGAACCATGTTTTTTAAAAGCCCGATTTTAAAATCTGCTGAATCTACGGGCAGAGATTAAAATGTGCGAGTGCCTTGACTTTCAGTTCTTACCTGTCTGTTCAGGGGGAAAAGGCAGTTAACTAGATGCATATGTTCTATTTATTTTTCTGATTAAAACTGACCAGTTTTCCTGCTGGAGCTAATGATGTCCCTTCTTACAAACAGGATGTGGGGATGAGCGACACAGCGGTGACTTCCTTCCTCAGCTGCTGCTGGGATCTTCTTCAGACTTTAATGGAGGTAGAAGGGTAGAAGTGGTATTTTTATGCTGAACTGTCTCTAAGATGTCAAATATCTTGAAAGTCGCTGGACTTCAGAAAGAACTATATAAAAAGAGCTTGTTTTTCATTTATTCTCTTCAAAGTTTTGACTTAAGCCTAAAAAATAGTGATGTTTCTTATTAGTATTAGCTTTTTTAAAAATTATAACTTGAGGAATGGGGAAAAAATATAGGTTTCTACTTTGCTGCTGGTAAGAAGCTCATTAAGATATTGGCAAACTGTCATTTCTCCGATTCTGAACATAGCTCTCCCTTCTCAAAACACCCAGGCAGACGTCAGCCGGGATGAAATGCAGGTGCCTGTCTTGGACACGGAGGACGCCTGGCTGACTGTGGAAGGCCCGGTCTCCATTGTGGAGCTGGCTCTGGATCAGAAGCACATCCACTACCCGCTGGTGGAACACCATTCCGTCCTGTGTGCCATCCTCTACGCTGTCATGAGGTTCTCTCTCAAGACCGTGAAGCCGCTCTCTCTTTTTGACAGTAAGGTAATTCTCAGAGCACTTGGGATCCTCTCNAGCTGTTCCATACGGTCAGTTCCTGTTTGTTACTCACTTATCACTTAAGTGTCACCTCCCCTTCAGAGTCTTTGTCTACATTTCCTGAACTGACCACCTCTTGGCCATGTCCCCATGTCTGTGTGCCATGCCAGGTACATAATAGGAACCCGATAAATGTTTGGTACATTCATAATTGAGCGGATGATAAAGAGAAGTTACGTGGCAGAGGTCTGCAGATGGGACAAGGGGAGGTGGTGAGTAGAGAAGCCAGTAGAAATCAAGGAAATCAAGCCTCTTGGAGAAGCCAGTGGGAATCAGCAGTTGGTGACCATGTGGCCTGGGAAGAAATAAAGATCATGGAGGGATTTTGAGGAATCAGCCACCTCATGACAGACTAGTGCAGGGTGAAGGAGAAGGGATGAAAATTCAACCCAATTTCAAGTTTGGGGGATTGGACATGCCATTTAAAGGAAGCCCATTTAGAAGGGTTCTGGACATGTTGAGTTTGAGAGTAAATATAAGCAGAAATAGTGTATTTTAAGAAATTCATTTATAACAAGTACTTTAAAATTTGATTAAAAAAAAAAAACCACAACAAAATAGTGTCTAGTTCAGTACTCCCCTCAAAAAGGGACTTTTCAAAACGAGACCACATCCAGCATTGGACAGGCATGGTGGTGATGCTAGTCTCAGCCCAGATTTTGCTTGAGTGGCCTGGGCCGGCTGTGTGACTCACGTGCAAATACCAAACCAGTGTGCTGTGGCAGGTGACACAGAATCCCTCCCCCTTTGCATTTACTGGTAGAGTTGTTTCAGTTCTAGCCTGAGAGTCATAACTCCTGGTTGTCCGGAGGGTTAAATGACATACTCAACACCAAGTGCTCTGGAAGAGCACCAAGCAGTGTCTGGAAGATAATAAATAGATGCACACATACTCCCCATCCCGGAGGCCCTTCTGTAGAACAGACCCCAGTATCTAAGACCTCCAGATAGAAACTACAGAGTAATGACTGTGCGTGAGTGCATGGGAAAACTCTTAAAAGGTGATGTTCAGAGGGAGCAGGTTGCCCTCAGAAGTCCGGCAAGTTCCATCACCAAAGGATGAATGGCTTCTTGGCAGTCCCTCCAGATAACCTGTAATGACAGGTTAGGTCTAGAAAGTACCTTAGGCAATATGTGGCATGACCTGAAAAAACAGCAGTCTAGAATGGTGGGATCCTTTGTCAAGATGACCTGGGTGCAAGGAGTGGGAGGCCAGATCTTGCACCTCACAGGCCAGTGCTCTTTGCTCTGTGTTGCATTTCCTTCCTGAGAACTTCTGAAACCATATTTTCTAATATTCCTTTTTGGCTCTGTTCTTTTAAACAGGTGCTTTAAACAGTTCAACAAGTGTTTTTAAGAGGATTCAAAGTACCTACGATGTATAAGTTACCGATTATTACTTAACAGGCAGATTCTTTACCATCTGAGCCACCAGGGAAGCCCCATTACATACAAATGATCCTCAAACTCAGTGGCTGAAAACAGCAAATGTGTCATTTTTGTGAGTCCCAATCTGTGTTCCCCTAGTGCAGGCGGCTCAAGGTCTCTCGTGTGTCTGCAGTTGGTGTGTCAGCCAGGACTCCACCAGAGCAGGGATCAAAATCCACTCACAGGCTTACATGAGGATTGGCAGGACTCAGTTCTCCTCACATGAGTGACTGCACAGGGCAGCTCCCAGGTGGCTGCCCTCAGAGTAAGTGAGAGTGAACAGGAGCCTCTAGAGCAGAAGCCACAGCCCTGTGTCACCTGATTTTGAAAGTGTCAGGCTGTCATCTCTGCGAACCCTGCTCACCAGCCCCAGCTCAGGGGAGTGGAATTACACAGGGCATGGGTACCAAGAAGAGGCACCCCTGGGGTTCACCCTTAAGGCTGTTTTCACCATAATGCTTATAAAAATCACAAGAACAGAATTCTGAAGTGTTAGTGTTCAAAGACAAAGTCAAATCATGAGTTCTTTTTTTTTTTTAATTTTTTAAATTAGAGGATAATTACTTTACAGCATTGTGATGGTTCTTGCTATACAGCAGCCTGAATTGGCCATGGGTATATGAGTTATTCTTTATATCACTCCCCCCCCCATAACAGTCCATACTCATCAGTTTTCTTGGTCTCTTCTTTTTCTTTAGGGGAAAAATGCATTTTTCAAAGACTTAACTTCAATTCAGTTATTACCTAGTGGGGAAATGGATCCAAATTTTATTTCTATACGACAACAGGTAAATTACAGCTATTGAGATGACCAGCTCTAAGGTATTTTTGAGAACTAGTTTCTCTTTAAATTACGTGTCATTTTTTTGATAACTAATTGTAATGGAAAAACTACTCTAAATGACAGAAAAGCCAAGTTACTTGGAATTTCATATTTTTTAAATGAAAATACTAACAAGATGTTGCTGTATCTGTTTTTCCACCTTCAAGTTCTTACTGAAAATCGTCAGTGCAGCTGTCCAGGCCCGACACACAGTCGCAAAAGACAGAGACTCCACAGAAGAGGCAGCAACTGCCTCTTTTGGTAAAGACCAGGATTGGCCAGTGCTGGCCGTGGACTTGGCCCATCATCTTCAAGTTAGTGAAGATGTTGTCAGGAGGCATTACGTGGGAGAACTCTACAACTATGGAGCTGACCACCTAGGAGAGGAGGTAACAGCCTATGAGTGTCCTCTGGGCTCAAGTTGTAAAACTGACAGTTGGGGTAAAGAATCAGTAAAGTTGCCAGTAAAGCTTGTTTTCCCTTCCTTTGTTACAACTCCTAGGCACAACAGTAGAACAGGATTAAAATAAGTAACTAGGGAATTCCCTGGTGGTCCAGTGTAACCATTCTGTGCTTTGATTGCTGATGATTCGATCCCTGATCAGGGAACTAAGATCCCGGATGCCCCACAGCTTGGCCAAAAAAATTTTTTTAATAGAAACTAATCAAATTCCTGTTCGTGGCCAGTGTTTAGTATAACTCATGCAGTGTGTCAGACCTCTTTTATGCAGAGGGACAGAGCAGTAAACAGACAGGGTGCCTTCTTCCAAATGCAGTCTACTTATGGGAGCTGAGAAGCACGCTCAATTCTGGTTTGAGTTCTAAGTGCTGTGAAGAAAATCACTAAAATCATGTGAATAAGCAGAAGTAGAATAGGATGATCAGGGGTGACTTCTGAGCTGAGCCCCAAGGACAGGAAGGAGCCAGCCACTCAGAAAGCTGGGAACCTTGCCAGAGACAGAAATAACATGAAGTCTGTACCTTTGTCCACGCTCCTGCCTGCAGGCCATTCTCCAGGTTCAGGACAGAGAGGTCCTGGCCTCGCAGCTGCTAGTGGTGATTGGGCAGCGGCTGGCGCACGCCGTGCTCCGCACGCAGACAAGGGAGGGGCTGGAGCTGCTTGCCAGGCTGCCCCCGACGCTGTGCACCTGGCTGAAGGCCATGGTGAGTGCCGGGCGTGAGGGAGGCAGACGGCCACCGGAGCTTTTCTCGTACGCATTTTTAATAGTGGAGGAAAATGGAATTTTCTTAATTCTGAACAAAAGCATTTCTATTGGGAAATTACTCTCCTGCTAACTCTTAAGTAGCAATTACTTAGTTGTATGTAACATGGGTTATTTTTGTGTCCCATTTGCAGAACCCCCAGGATCTTCAGAACACAGAAGTGCCCATTGCAACAACAGCTAAACTAGTAAATAAAGTCATTGAGCTTTTACCAGAAAACCATGGGCAATATAGTTTAGCCTTACACCTCACTGAAGCTGTGGAAGCCATATCTCTTCCTCCTTTATGACACTTATCTCCTGCAAACAGTCTCAAATTGTGTGACTCTAATATGAACTAATGCATGGTTATTTTACAGAATAAGATCTGGAATTTTACAGAGGGAGTATGTTTTTTTCTTTTGTAAAGTAAATAAAAATACACATTACTTTTAAAAAGTGCAGTCTTGGCTAAATTCCACCTTTGGTTAAATACTGACAATAAAATATAAACAGGTATTAGTTATACTATCAATTTCTCTTGAAGCCGTTTTCCTGTTTATTTTTGATTTAAGCACTTAAGTAGCCTTATTGTCCAAATTTGCTATTTAAAACTGGGTATAATTTACAGATTATGTTCTTATAAGATTCTATATTTCGTACTTAACATGTTATTGTAATTAAATTTAAGTGTGTTCATGTGTAGTCCCCATCATTAAAATGAGAGAACTATCTCACTCTGTTTTAATAAATGTTGGGAAAATGCTTTTGTTATCATGCTTAATCCCATCCTGGGGGACTTCCCCCTGGAATTCTGGATGCTGACGGGCTTCTTTTCCCAGAGGAGGTTATGCTGGTGCCATCAAAGGAGGAATAATGGGTTCAAGACCATCATATTCATCAGAATGGACACTAAGTAGAACCCTTAACCTGTTGCACTTGCCAAAACAGAATCTGAGATGCAATCTAACCCAGCAAAATTAATTATAATGCAAGTTAAGATTTGCTTTTTGCCAAGATTCAAAATTGTATCCACATCAGGTAACTGTAAAAATGTATTATCTTGTAAAACTTATTAAAAAAAAGGGCAAAGATGCTAAAAATTTAAATCCAACTTTATTTTTCCTACAAGTGTTTAGAAATGTCTGTTTCTGGGAGCTGGTCATGTTACCTATTCTTAGGAACAGTATAGAAAATGCTTAGTGATGATACTACAGCTTAGCAAACCTACCTCACTGCTGGCTTGAGAGGATGAATACAACTAATTTTGTACCCTACAGTGCCTAGAGCAGTCCAAGTGCTGAATAATCATTTGTTGACTAAAACCAAATTAACCAAAACTCTGTAAAAAAAAAAAAAAAAAGTACTTTGAGCTGTACAAATACCAAGTATTTATCAAGGTAAATCTTTGGAATGTAGCCATACAGCGCAACTGTCGACATGTCCTGGGTCACAGTTGTTACATGTAGCAACTCGTGATACAAAAGTTTGTTTCTTCACTTCCTCAGGAAGAAGCCAGCTCTTGCAATTGTGCGAATTTGAGGCGTTGTTTTCAGGAATATAAAGGAAAAGTCTGATGTCTGAGAATATCCCAATGTAAATTCTTTTTAACTGATCGCATTCAAATAAGAACTGTCTTAAACCTGGTAATTAGTTTCATTTTCATTTCGTGAGAGATTAATTTTTCAGGTGCCTTGAGTGTTTGGGGTGAAGGCCTGTGTGTCTGACCGAGGCATACGCTCTGCAGCAGTTAACACTGAAAAAGGCCTCCAGCCAGTCCAGCCCCTCAGCCTCTGCTGGGATGGCTGGTACCCCATCCGGACACATTCACGTGATTGCTGAGCATCAGGCGTTCTGTAGTCACTTGTTACATGCACTCTAAAAGATGAGTTCTTTCAAAAATTTGTCTAGATACTCTGAGTAGTTATGAACCTTGGAGGCTGGTCAGAGAAACTTGGAATTACAGGCGTTTTTAAAGAGTAAACTACTCACTCTGATTCCATTATCACTTTAGGGGGTTATCTAACAAGCATTTTAGATAATAAAACTGGTTGAACTTCCTCTGATAGGACACATAATCAAATTTTGGGATTGTTGAGAATATATTAATAAGCTGAAATATGGCTCCTAGGACCATAGCAAATCACTGATTCTCTAGTTAGATTTATAATCCTAAAATTTGCCATTGAGAGAATTTTAAAATTGAATTCTCAGTTGCATGGTTAAGAAAAGCAGTTAAATATTTTACTGTTTCGTTAAGGGCTTTTAAAATAAATCTGGCAGAGAAAAGGAAAACAAATACCTGTATATACAGTCTGTAACCACAAAGAGCCACAAAGAATGGAATTAGGTTTCATACAGAACAGGCAGTTTCTGAAACAGGCACGTTGCACTTACTGCAGTTATTGGTGCACAGTCGATTTACCAGTGAGTAGCTTTTTCTTAGATATACTCCCATCCCCATATACGTTTCCTTGTTATCATTAAGTAAGCATTCTGTACTTGTTCAATTCTGTTGTAAATGCAAAGGAAATCAAAAGGGTTCAGATAATCATAACTTCTGCATAACAAGTTGTGTTTAGATGTAGAACTAGAATATACAGAATAAATGCAGATGGGGAGAAATAATAGTACCAGGCTTCTAAATACATCCTACTTTTGTAAAAAGAAAAATGAGGTATGGAGAAGAGTTTCACCTTTGTTATAAAAACTGAACTAGGGTCAAAGTAAACACAGTTAAATTTAAATAGCTTTCTTAAAAAAATGATTACAATTTAAAATCACAGAAAACTCATTTAATAATACTAAGCATACATGGAATCAGTTATCTTAGCAGTTACTATGGTTCATTTCACTTAGGCAGATATTTTTAAAAGTATAGCAACAGTAAAAGCCCTCCCTCACCCTGATAGGAATGGATTTGTTATATTTCTGCTAAATAAAATTAACCATCCCTGGAAAGATTTTAATCCTATATGGAATTGTTTATAAAATGCCCTATTATCTATTGTAATGTATTGTAAGTAGTCAAATTCTGTATATACTGCTATTTTCTGTGTATGTTCATTGTTGTGAACTTATGTATATTAGTGAAATAAATTTTCAGCTTTCATGTTGTTTCCTTAACATTTATGTAGTATTAATGTGTTTTTCCCCTCTCATATGAGACACATTTGGTGACTTTTTCTGATGTGCCGCCCAAAGAACTAGCTGTTCTGAAAAGGTTGATGTTTGCTGTTAAGGCAGAATGAAATTACTCTCTCCATCTCTTAAGCGACAGACCCCTGCACTGGATATTCACAACTTTTGTGCCACCACAGGTCAGTAATTTTCCAGGTGCCTTTATTTTTAAACGTTACAGAACTTAAATACTGAGTGAAGAAGATTTATAAAATATAAAACATTTTCCGCTCAGCACATTTGTAGGCAAGCATTTTCAGTGTTATGTTCTGAGTTAAGTCCATTATGGACCCACCTGCATATGTATGTTTCCATATGTGTATATACACATTATTGTTTATCTAGTTACAGAAAAACACTTGTAGCTCTGACTTCAACTCTCATCCTCAACCATTTACTCTTCCACTCATTACCAAAGTCTTGGATTTCTCTCCAGTACTGTAAACAATCCATCTAGACCCCTACTCAGTCCCATCAGGAGGTTCTTGCTCAGAAAGCCGTCAACACACACTGAGGTCCTACTTCCCTTTCACAACTTCTGCACATCGGGGACACAGTGTGTCTGATGACTCAGCCGTGTACTTCCAACAGCGAGGGCATTTTTCCTTGGTAGTTGGCATGACAATTACTTTGTATGAAGACTCTTCACGAATATCGCCACCTGTGGAAGAAAAACGTGGAGAGTGTTCTCATAGGCCACTGGACTTGTGCGTTTCTGTATTTCTCCAGGTGCCCCCTTTCAGAGCTTCCTCCCTGCCTTGGGGAATACTGCTTCCCTTGCACATTTGTACATAAACAGCCAGGATGGTAGGCTCACACAATCTGATGACTGGGGAGAGAGGAGGACTCTGAGAGGCTGGCTTTTCCACAGGCCATGGGAGTTCTGTGTCTCCTCAGGCAGAGCCTGCCTGCCTGCTCTTCTGTGTCCAGTTCTGCTAATTACACCGCCTCTCCTCTCCAGCTACATTCTTAATTAGTTTTAAAAGACCCAAGTTCGAGGGACAACAAGCAGTGCCCCCCACATTAAACTTATTGGTTTGGACAAAAGGAAACAAAAGTTTGTCCATAATGAACAGACCTCAGAAAATAAATCATTTTCTAGTCACTGCACAGAGAATATAAATTAACATTCTGGAAAACAGATGAATACAAGTCTACTACATAACCGTGCTGCCAGGCCTCAAATTTAAACTGATGGCTATAAATTAGTCTCCCACCTCTTTCTGGTGCCTAAAAGCTACAATGAAATACATAGCATCATTGTTCCTAAGATATACTCATGTTGTTCTGTTAACGTTACTCAGCTTTCATTTCCATCAAGGAGAATGAAGTTGACAAAAATCCCCAAATCAAACCAATGCCTACAAAAGGTTTGCTTATAAGATACCACTGTGGGAATGAGTTCAATAAAACTTCCCTGACTCATTAAGAGTGGCTACGATACTGTAATGTGGAGTGAGCATAATAAATTGTAGATTGAACACGAGAGGGATGGTAGGGTTGATCAAAGGACAAGGACAAAACGACCAACTGAGGTAAGGCACACTGACTTCACATACGGTGGCAGTGACTGTTTTCCCTCTTCTCTCCCTACCCCCGTGTTCCCAAGATNAGAGTGGCTACGATACTGTAATGTGGAGTGAGCATAATAAATTGTAGATTGAACACGAGAGGGATGGTAGGGTTGATCAAAGGACAAGGACAAAACGACCAACTGAGGTAAGGCAGACTGACTTCACATACGGTGGCAGTGACTGTTTTCCCTCTTCTCTCCCTACCCCCGTGTTCCCAAGATCACCAGGTAGGGCACTTGGAGAGCTGGATCAGAAGCCTGGCCACTGTTTACACTTTCTACAGAAAGACGCACTCACCAAGTATGTATCTGCCTTGAGAATACAAGTCATCCACTGGAAAGCTAAAGATAACCTGTAATTATTGCTCAGGTGTCCACATACCATTGTTATCTGGTATTATCATTCTCATCTCCTTACCTTCTAAATTGATTAGAAATGTTCCTTTAAGCTCAGTTACATCCTCACTTATTCCTCGTGGTTCCTGAGAAAGCAAAGTTGTCTGGGACGCCATCATTAATTCATTCAACTGAGAGGTACTGGAAGTCTCCTCGGCTTGTAGCAGCTGGGTGGGCATAAGTATTTGAAAGTTACTATCCAAATTAATTGTTACCACAAAGGATATAAAAAGACACTGCAAGTTCTTATGTTTGGTGAGGACCTCTTTTGGGACCATCACCTCCTGAGCTAATACTATTATATAAGTCAAATCTTACTAGTATGAAAGCTTTTAACTAAAAACTCCTAATCAATAGTATCCATTGAGAATACAACTCTATGCCAGGCACTTTGCTAGATGCTAAATGTCCACCCATTATCTGTAACTGTCACAAAACAGCAACAGCATTTTTTAATTCCCATTTTACAAATGAGGAAACGCTCAGGGAGGTTCCCAACCAGTAAGTTCAGTTCAGTTCAGTCGCTCAGTCGTGTCCNAAGTCGGACACGACTGAGCAACTGAACTGAAGTCATTTACATGGACATCTTCTGAAACCAGATTTTACGTGCAGCACTTTGATATGAACACCATTTCAAAAGGAACAAACTTCGACTCACCTCCATGATCTCAAAAAGCAGCCCAGGCTCGATCACAATGATCACCTCATACTCAGCTGCATTTTTGCCAGGAATGCTTCCAAGAAATGAATCTCTCATTGCACATGCGCTTTCTATGGCTTCTTCCAGTCCAGGTTTCTTCCAGATAGAACTGGTTTTAATCCACCCAGTACGAAAAACACTCTTGGGTTCTTAAAGAAAAAAAAGTTAAACCAATTTCTATATATATTTAAACTGTATATAAAACTCAAACCACCACACATTTACTATTCATGGGAAATAAGGATTGTTATTTGTGGTTAATAATTAGTGGGTTGTTGTTCAGTTGCTACGCCATGTCTGACTCTTCGTGACCCCATAGACNTGGTTTTAATCCACCCAGTACGAAAAACACTCTTGGGTTCTTAAAGAAAAAAAAGTTAAACCAATTTCTATATATATTTAAACTGTATATAAAACTCAAACCACCACACATTTACTATTCATGGGAAATAAGGATTGTTATTTGTGGTTAATAATTAGTGGGTTGTTGTTCAGTTGCTACGCCATGTCTGACTCTTCGTGACCCCATAGACGGCAGCATGCCAGGCTTCCCTGTCCTTCACCAACTCCTGGAGCTTGCTCAAACTCATGTCCATTGCGTCGGTGATGCCATCCAACCATCTCATCCTCTGTCGTCCCCTTCCCCTACTGCCTTCAATCTTTCCCAGCATCAGGGTGTTTTCCAATGAGTCAGTTCTTCACATCAGGGGGCCAAAATATTGGAGTTTCAGCTCCAGCATCATTCCTTCCAAAGAAATCCCAGGGCTGATCTCCTTCAGAATGGACTGGTTGGATCTCCTTGCAGCCCAAGGGACTATCAAGAGTCTTCTCCAACAGCACAGTTCAAAAACATCAATTCTTCAGCGCTCAGCCTTTTTTATGGTCCAGGTCTCACATCCATACATGACTACTGGAAAGACCATAGCTTTGATTCTATGGACCTCTGTTGGCATCCTAAATGCTTACCAAATATTTACATCAACATTTGGAAATGTAATAAAGGGCAAGGTATACAGTAAGATCTCAAAAGATGCCTAGAAGAAACTAAAATAGAAATATCCCAATATTCCAATAGACGTCTCTGAGTTATATGTAACATCGTGAGTGACACCCTCACTGTAAAATTTCTAATTTTCTGTAAGTTTAATGTAATCAGACAGAAAAAAATTAGACAAATATTCACTAGCAGGCACTATACTTTCAGTAAAACCTAAAATATACTTCTGACATTTATAAAGGTATATAAGAAAAGGTGATTTCTCAGTATAGTCAAGCTGCTAATGTATTTCAGAAAGCTTTTTAAAGTGGCTTGAAAGACATGCTGAAATTCATCCTACTCCTCTACACACAGATGAGATGCAGAAACTACAGTTAATAATTACTGTATTAATAGATGTGCCTCTTACTTTAAGCAGATAAAACGAGAAGCTGCACCCTCAGCCAGGGCCTTTCTCACTCAGAGAACAAATCAATATTTCTTACCTTTAATATAGGGTATGTGCTGGAATACCTCTTCAGCCAAGTGAGGAAGAATGGGAGCAAAAGAGCGAACCATTACATCCAAAATTTCAGCTAATGCAGTCTGACAAGAGCGTCGTTTGGGATCATCTGCATTTTCACAATAAAGCCTAGACAAGAACAACTTATTGAGCAGTTGACAACATGCTGTACACAATCACTGCCAAGGTGGGACCGGCATCAGGCTGAGCTTATTCTGACGGTGCCTAAGCCTATGGCTCTAACTGTCTTCTAACTAAAGGATAAAATATTCCATCATACAGCTCTTCTGACTACATCCTCTATTCCACTTGACTTCTTCCAGGTGTGCTCACCTCCTCAAAAACTCAACACTATGCTATGTCCAATTCTGTTATATAGATCGATAATAGCTAGAATCTAGACAACTTAGTGAAAGGAAAATGAGTAAGTCAGTTGATGGTATTTAAGATTCGAGTCTCCAGTCCTACAGGCTTCCCTGGTGGCTCAGGTGGTAAAAGAATCTGCCTGCAATGCAGGAGACCCAGGTGTGATCCCCGGGTTGAGATGATCCTCTGGAGGAGGGAATGGCAACCCACTCCAGTATTCTTGCCTGGAGGGTCCCAGAGGAACCTGGCGGGCTACAGTCCATGGGGTCACAAAGGTTAGGACACGACTGAGCGACTTAGCAAGCATGTAGGCAGGCCACCCTTATGACCCTATCAGTACATCAAGGGAAGGACTGGGATTTGTAATCCCAGTAGAAGGTCCCTGAGGTACTGATGAGTAGGGCTGGCACTTCACACTGGCTGAGTTACTACAGGAGCAAAACATGAAGACAGCATGCAGCCTGCCTCTAAAAGGGCATCACTTTTAGATGATGTTATAGGATGTTACGATATTAATAATTACCGGAATATTTCTCCCACCTGAAGGCCAGCAAACTCCTGAGAACAAGCACTGTGTTCACGCCCTCACAGTCACAGCTACTACTTACCGAGGACTTGCTTTGTCAAACACAGCATTGAGTGTATCTTTTCATTTCCACTTTCTCAGACAGGTATTATCATCACCATTTTATGATTAAAGAAACTGAGATTATAGGATAAGATGCCTCAGCTCATCAAACTAGCGAGTAGCAGGGTGAAACTGCCCAATCAGACTTGACTCAAGAATCCAACTTCTTAATAATGGCCCAGGCCCCCCACTGCTGGCCTCTGCTTTCCAACATGTGCCAACAACAGCATGTGGATGTTCAGTCATACATACCTGTCTTTGATTATGCTGAAATAAAAATTGGAGAGTTCCCTGGTATAAAATGCTTGTAACAGCCGAACAACCTTTCCAAAGTCATACTGCTTATATGAATCATTAATCTAGGGAACAAAACCAAAATAAATTTGGAAGCTGGGATAAGCAAATAAAAATGCAAGTCGTGATGAGCAGAATATGTTCCTTTTCAAAAATACGTTTCAAAGGCAGACAAACACAAAACAGGAAAAATGCAAGAGCATTCAAGGATCTTTGAAACGTCATTTCTGGATATGAAAGGCTACTATCCTCAGAAAAAACAGAATAATTTACTCTGGACTCTACAAAAGAACAGGCATCAGATGAAAAGGTCAAGCTTTAATTGATGAAACGGCCCTATTCTAAAACAGCAAAGGGTAAAAATTACCAATGTTCCCTCATTTATGCAAAAAAAATAAAACTGGGCAAAAGTCTATGTACTGTACGACTCTGACTTAAGTGGAAGCAATTCCAATTTTTGAGAAAATACAAATTACTTGTGTTTATATATGAGAGAGTATTTTACAAGACACATAAGAACTGTCATTTCAGTTACTGCTGTACTTTTCAGATGGGTATTTCTATACATCTACAGACAAATAAAAGTACATCTCAACTTTATTCCTTCTTATACATGGAACTGATTTTCAGAGGAAAATGTGGTCTGAGGAGAAGCCTGGCCTACATTTGCCACCAGGCACTACTCTCATCTTTTTTGAGAAATCAGAAGAATTCTAAGACTTCATACCTCGTCAACCTAGGAACATGTGCAACTGATCAAGTATAACTTTCTTCAGTGCTTTAGTTACTGTTTCTAACAAAGTTGGTTCCACTCAACATGCAACCCAGACTTCAACCCACAACTGTGCTACCTCCAAAAGCATCTTAATGCTCACTCACCTTGTTTGCCAAATCCTGCAGTAAGTGCAGCATGTACTGGTCTATGACATACATGCTGTTGACAGGGATGGAATCTGTTTCTGGGTTGAAACCAGCCACATTTCCCAAAAGAAAGCGGAGTGTATTCCTAAGCTATTGAGAAAGAAGAAATATGCAGTCAAAAAATGAGTCCTTCAATTGTAACTGAAATTGTTCTATTTTTCTATAATTTTTATCCAACTCATGTTACCTTCCTAATGGAATACTTTATTTTTATATCATTCCTTTTAAATAAGACTATTTCAGTGCAAAAAAATACCATCTCATTTCAAAAGCCCAGTTACAGAAACAACCATTGTAATATATAAATAAAAACTGAGTTTTCTTTCTATTTCTTTAAAATTTTAGGGCAAATCACCTGTCAGTGGCCCAGTCTGTTCATCAGTGTAGATGAGAACGTCGTGTAGGTAAAAATAAATGGAATAAATGTGAATGGTCATTGAGCACACAGAAAGTATATTAAAATTAGTGTAATTACATATCATATTAAAAAGACAGTATATAAAAATGTTAACATTATCACTTATATTTCTAAACAAAAAAATTAACATGTTATTTTTTAATGCTCACAACATGTGGAGAACTCATTTTCATTCAGTTGTGCAAGTGCCAACAAAGTGCACCTCATTATTTTAACAAGGACTCAATAATCTTTTCATTCAGGAATAGTAAGGAACAGAAAGAGGAGTGATCCTGACCTTGCTAATGTCATCTCTGGCAGCATTCAGTAAAGATGGACTCNTTTTTTTTACACTGAAGTAACTATATTAAGGGTCTTGCTGCCAAATTAAGAGCCTTAAAACAAAAATAAAATGAGTTTTTAGGGAACCACTTACTTGTCCTCCATTGATGACAACATCAGGATCAATAACATTCCCAAGAGACTTGGACATCTTTTCTCCCTTTTCTCCAAGGGTAAATCCATGAACAACCACTGTCCTAAGAAGACAAAGGAGCCACTATACTAATAAACACAATTATGATGGACATCTTGACGATGACTTATAGCTTAAAAAGAGTATCTTAGTTTGACACAAAAATAAAAAATTTTTCTTGACAGATTATATATGAAAATTTTTCTTCAACGTATAATTGTCAGCTGCTTATTTATCCTGATTATTAAAATACTAAGCTCTCTATACACAGAAAGTATTTTTATGTTTACATGCACTAAACAATTGTCTCCTGATCATCTATAATGTACTGATTTTGATCATTAAAACAAACCAAGAAAAAGTATGTCTTAAAAAAAATTATCACCACAAAATTATCTTTGTTCAAAAAGGCAATTTGAGAAATATACCTACTGTTCCATTGACTTTTAAAAGCATGTTATACTAGCAACATAAACATGCCAATTACTCCGAGAAGAGTTTTCATTGTGAGATGGCAAAAATCTTAAGCCATTTAAGAATCCTTCTGGGTAGAATCCATATATTTTAATAAGGAAAAGCTATTATCTGTAACTAAGGAAGAACTCAAAATTTAATAAAATTCACTAAACAAATGTTTCAGTTCATTAGCCACTTGTGGAAATTACAAATATAAAGGTATCTCATTAAGACTGTCCTTAGTCAAACTAGAATATCCTCTCTACATTGATCCGTGTCTACCATATTTAAAAGTCAAGCTCTCCAAGGCTTTCTCTACTATGCCAGTCAATGCCGGTTTTACTTCTGGGACTTATGATCTGTATCAGAGTGAAAGAACTTTTCTGTATTACTATCTCCTTTGTGTCTTTCTTTTTACTTCCAACTTATTTCTCTCATGAGATTGAAGCCTGTAAACTAACTAAGGGCAGTGTTTCATCACATACATATTACTCAGCACATACTACTTCACACTGGCAAGTACTCAGCAGAAATACTCAAGGTATGCTCACTTGTTTAGCTCAGGTGTAATACTTACTTAAAAGGTGACTTATTTCTTGTTGCCACACTTGTTAATAAAGAAGACTGAAACCAACCCCCAAGCTGGTCTTTTCCTTCCAAGTACAAATCTGCTCTTTGGTCAGTACCTCCCAAATAAATACGAAAACAAACAAAAAACAGAGATCTAAGTCAATTAAAGTTAAAAAATGGAAATGAATACTTATTAAAATATTAAAAGTAATCATGTCACCTATTGCTTGTGCCATCCTCCACCCAATGGCCACGCTACACTCACCTCAGCTGTTACCTTCACTGTCAATTTATTAACCAAGATAAAGAAAATGAACTTTGCAGTATGATCTTCCAAACAACAGACAGCTAAAATATTATCTAAATTAGGAACTAATTCATAATGGCTGTCAATTATCAGTATTACCAGTTAAATCTTTAGTGAAAATGAACTATTTTTATTAATTCAACAGTTATTTGCTGAGTATCTAATAACTTTATTGTTGTCATTTAATTCTCAGAGTAACTCTAGAAGGGAGTTTTTATAATCAACATTATTACATCAAGGCTGAAGCAGCTAATGAACTTTGAAAAATACTTCAAAAGCACTATTTCATATATAGCATATGCTATTTTGAAATGCAGGATGTTACCCCAAATACAGTAGAAGGCAACTCTTTTTCCTGTTTATAACACTATTTAAACTACCTACCAACCTTATGGAGTGTTATCTGTTTACATTTTCAATATAATTTAGGAAAACAAAGTGCCTAAACTGGCAATATTTTCTCTTGAGTACAATATTAGAAACTATTTAATATTGTTGCTATTAAACATTACTACAACTGAACATTACTAAATAAAAATCATATGATACATTAACTTATATTTGATTATCAATTTTTATGTACACTTTAGCTATAAAACAAAGTGAACATGAATTTATGCGTATTTTACTTCTCAAATTTCCTAGGCGGAAAGAAAGGCCCAAACAGCAGAACACATTTACCTGCTAGGAATCACACTGATGTCCTTTCAGTAATGAGGCCTACTACCAGAAGGATACCCCAAGTAAAACCTGACCACGATCCTGCTCAATCCCTTCAACAATGGTGAGCGGCGCATGCAAGACGTTTTCCCACACTCCTTTGCTCCAGAAAGGAAACCCCTCATCCCTGTAGCCTCCCAGGACCTGCCTGTAAGCTCTCAGAGGACACTCTACCTCTCACCTTTCACTTGGTACCCCTGAAGGCATCTGCTGACATCTAAACGCACCCTTTGTGTGCCTGCTACCACGCCCTTCTGACCCCTGCCTAATCTCTCCTCCCTCTTTATCCACAGAGTCAAAAGCTCACCCCAAGCAGGAGCAAGCAGAAACCAGTCAGCTGTCTGTGGAGAGAGGGGAGAAAGCTGCGAGAAGGAAATGGAGGACACAAGAATAAGAACGGAAAAGCAGGGTGCCCGAGCTCTACTCTGACACTAACCTGTGTGACCACCAACTAATGTGATTCTAATTCAATCTCATGTCCTCTTCTGAAAAATGAGATGGGGTCAGGCTATTCCAGTGATTTCCACACTTGGTTCTACAAACTCAGTACCTTGGGGCTGCCAAGGAGGTCAAAGAGAATGAGCTGACTGGGAGGAAGAAGAAAATTCCCACCTTTATTTATCTTATGTCTGTGGTTCTATATAAAATTTCATAGAAGACACTGGATTAAATGATTTCCAGTGGCTCTTTCAGGTTTAAAATTATACTATAGTAGGAGATATACTTCCAAAAAAAGTTCTTGATTAGAGATTTCTTTTGATACCATTAATTTTCAAAACTGTCTGACAGGCAATAGACCTCTTGTTTTAGATTACCTGGAAGAACAGTAGACCATGAAGTTCCACTATCAAACCAGATGTCCAAAATATCCTGACCTGGCACGTACTCCAAAGCATCGGGACCACCAACCTAATAAGATAACGTAAAAACATTTTAATTACACAAAGATCATGATACTTACAATTAATATCCAAAAAAAAAGTCTTAAGAAAATGAAATCCACCATTAAATTCACATTTTACACTGACATTTCTTAAGTATTTTGCCATTAGGGACAACTACTTCACTACTTCATCTACATGTACAAGTGACTGTGGCCACCTACACATGTATTAATGTAAATGTAAATTGTGTTCATTTCCTTGCAGTTGCCTTCCAGTTTGCACTTCTCCACGGGCGACGCCATCAGGCAACTTGAACTCATGTCCTATGAAGTCCCTGATGACTGTTCTCCCACATCACACGTGTCTCTACTCAGCCAACAGAGCAGCTGCAGTCAATCCTGGCCCTCAGGCAGACAGCAAACCCCCCAGCCTCTGCTGCCCCACCAACACCCAGCTTCTCTCCTGAATTCAAAATGTCTACTCTCAAACTGCTCTGGCTCCTAGCTTGTGATGACTCAAGTCATGAACTTGACAGGCCAGTATCACTACTGTTTAACTCCCAGGAACCTCCCGCGTTGTCATTAAATCATGCAATACACACAACGGTAAATGGAAACGTACCTGAGATAAGATTTCTTTTGGAAGAAGTTGCTCCGGGGGAAGAGTCCACCAGATATCACTGCCATGTTCCTCCACTAGTTTAATAATATGCTCGACGGTTTGGCTATTTTCAGGGGGACAAAGCAAAACTGTTCAATTAATTACTGTGGTTAAAACCAAACATTTAAACAATTAAAAAGTAGTGATATTTTTTTTCCTATCTGCAGGGTATTTTTCCCAATATGCAGGACATTTTTTCCTATCATTCCCCCAAACTTTAGTGATATTATCTTCAATTATTTGATCACTTCGGTCCTACTGTCATCTTAAATTCAATAAATGAAATCACATTGATCATAAGTAGCCCTTAAAAGAAAAGGGGAAAAAAGTTGTTTTTTTAAATAGGGGTATCTCCTGATACCTCTTTTTTGGTTACTAACCGCTCTGTTTCTATTTTCTATCCAAGTACCTATATTTAGAACCTCCTAATTATCTACCTCCTCCAATTTCTGCTCAAATTAAGCCAATACATTGTCAGTTCCACCTTAAAATGGTACTCAAATTTGTTCTTTGTTCAGATACTACATTAGTCCAACCTCTCTGCCTCCTACTAGACTGGTGCAATGGTCTGACTTTTCCCCTATTCTCATTCCTTTACATGACACATCTAATTTAATTTACAGGATACATCTCTGCATTCCTAAAATTGCTTTTATCACACCAACCCTGTCTCAGAAACTTCCAGTGCCCCCTCACTGCTTATAGGACTGAATCCAAATTCATCTGCATAAGAGGCCATGCTATACCAGAGCATGGGTTTTGGTAACAGATATCCAGGATTATCTCCCAACTGCTACTTTTTATATACACGACACACACAAGTAATAAAACTTCTCTAAGTTTTGACTGTCCCTTCTGTTAAGACTAATAGTACAATTTTTATTCAAAAGCATTTACTGAGTACTCCAACATCTTGGTCACTGTTCGAGGCACTAGAGTTACAGCAGTTAACAAGGTGGATAAGATTCCCACCTAGTGGAACTTGCATTTTAGTGATCCTGGATACTTTTGCCAGGATGACTGCAAACTAAATGAGATGATCCAGTAAAACTTAGTGCATGCCTAACACACAAAAGAAAGCCAATAAATGCATATCAAATGCATACTGAAGCTGATCATATCTTTGGGAAAATAAAGATACACAGTTATAAATCATTTGAAAATTAAACTCAGGGAAAATTTTACACTAAAATTTCTCACAGGAATAATAAACTTTTAATTTATTATCACAGCTTTATGGACATTACAACTTCCCCAGCTGCTTTCCACCAAGTCAGAATATAGTGGTCAAGAAAACAGAGCATGTGTGGGGAAAACGGAACCCTCCTACACTGTTGGCAGGAATGTAACCTGGCGAAGCCACTATGGAAACAGTGCAAAGAGTCCTCAAAAAACTACAAACAGAGCTGCCATATAATCCTACAATCCCACTCCAGGGTACATACCCAGAGAAAAGATACAGGTACCCTTATGTTCACAGAGCAATATTTACAACAGCCAAGACATGAAAGCAACCTAAATATCCATCAACAGAAGAACAGAGAGCGAAAATGTGGTGTGTATACACACACACACACACACACACACACACACACACACACACACGGAATATTACTCAGCCATTAAAAAGAACAAAATAATGCCCTTTTGCTTCAACATGGATGAACCTAGAAGCTATCATAGTAAGTGAAGTCAGACAGAGAAAAACAAATACTATATGGTACGACTAATACAAGGAATCTAAACTATGACACAAATGAAGTTACCCATGAAACAGAAAGAGACTGACAGACACAGAGAATAGGCCTGCAGTTGCCAAAGAGGGGAGTGTGGCTAGATTGGGAGCTTGGGGTTAGTAAACGCAAACTATTACATACGGAAACGGTAAATAACAAGGGCCTACTGTATAGCACAGGGAACCATATTCAGTGTCTTGTGAAAAACTATAATGGAAAAGAATATGAAATAGAATGTGTGTGTATACACACACACACACACACACAACTGAGGCACTTTGCTATATAGTAGAAATTAACACAACACTGCTAATCAACTATACTTCAATAAAATAAATTTTAAAAAAAGAACATGGACCCCAGAGCCAGAGAACTTTAATTCCTGACCCTATAACTTACTAGCTATGTGACCCTGGGCAAAGTACTCAATATTCTATACCTTAGTTTGCAAAAATGCAAATAATAAAGTATCATTAAGAGAGCTACTATGGATATTAATTGAGCTTTTATACAAAATGCCTAGAACAGTGTCTGGCACATATTAATGGGCATTATGTAAACACTATCTATTATTTAAACTGATTCTTTGAAGTCAGGAAACTTTTAGACAGTTAATTTTGTTAACCAATCACCAAATCACATAACACACACATACATATTAATATTTAAAGATTAAAGTATGTATACTAAAGCCAACTTTTGAATTATTCTCCCTTCTACCACACTCCATTAACAGAAGTAACAAAGAATGCAGGTCCACAAGGGTTGGTAGAAATGGAAGGAGTGGATAGAAAAAACCTCTATGCTCTTGACCTGGATCTACTTGTTATTAATCATGACCATGTATTATGAATCACTAAATCTCTCTACGTCTGATAATCCAGATAAAATGAAGTGTTTATGGAAAATTGCTATGGGAGGCAAAAACCAGATGGGTGTTATAAGTTAAATATGCTCTACAAATTGAAAACCAAAATAGTTAAGTTGGTTATACTTCAAAGAATAGACTGAAAAAGTATGATGCTACATTTATTTTGAAGAAATTATAAATCATAAGAATGTGTAAATTGGCACAAGTCCATATTTCTAATACAGTCACATATTTCATATGGACTTTAACAGTAAAGATAAACTTTTTNAGCTTCAGTTGCTATGGATATTGGGAAACACTGGGAGAAAGAAAACTATCTATTTTTTTGTTTTCTTTTGAACTTTTTATTTTGTGTTGGGGTATAGCCAATTAACAATGCTGTGATAGTTTCAGGTGAACAGCGAAGGGACTCAGCCCCATATATACGTGTATCCATTCTCCCCAAACTCCCCTCCCAGCCAGGCTGCCACATTACCTTGAGCAGAGTTCCATGTGCCACACGGCCGGTCCGTGTTGGTTACCCATTTTAACTAGAGCAGTGTGTACGTGTCCATCTCAAACTCCCTAACTACCCCTTCCTGCTGGCAACCATAAGCTCATTTTCTGTGAGTCTCTTTCTGTTTCGTAAGTTCATTTGTATCATTTCTTTTTAGTTTCCACATATAAGGGATGCCATGTGATCCTTCTCCTTCCCTGTCTGACTTACTGCACTCAGTATGATTTCTAGGTCCATCCACGTTGCTATGCTGCTAAGTCACTTCAGTCGTGTCCGACTCTGTGCGACCCCACAGACTGCTGTCTATGGGGTCCCCCGTCCCTGGGATTTTCCAGGCAAGAGTATTGGAGTGGGTTGCCATTGCCTTAAATGGCACTATTTCATTCTTTCTAATGGCTGAATAATATTCCACTGTATATAGGTACCACATCTCCTTTATCCATTCNCGTTGCTATGCTGCTAAGTCACTTCAGTCGTGTCCGACTCTGTGCGACCCCACAGACTGCTGTCTATGGGGTCCCCCGTCCCTGGGATTTTCCAGGCAAGAGTATTGGAGTGGGTTGCCATTGCCTTAAATGGCACTATTTCATTCTTTCTAATGGCTGAATAATATTCCACTGTATATAGGTACCACATCTCCTTTATCCATTCCTCAATCAGTGGACACAGGCTGCTTCCACATCTTGGCTAGAAAATTTTCATTCTTAAAAAAGAAAAAAGCCCTAATATTTTAGTCTCCTTACAACTGTAGACGGTACTTACATATCCATTTCAGTATGCCTAATACAACTATAATGAAATTATTTTTTATATTGCTAAATCGCAGATAAATTCAGTGAAGTTTCGGAATTATATTTTAATTATTCCTTAACTATATTCAAGTATCTTAGAGAGTCTGTAACGAAAAATATCCAACAGCAAAGAAAGATTTCAATTTTGCAACTGACATGTTATTAAGGCAACTATTATTATAGAATCCCATCAAGGTTAGTCAAACTAGCCTAATCAAAGTTGAAATTTTAATTGCTACATTTTCTTATAAAGATACAGGCAGTTTACTTACATATATAAAATAATGGTCCAATATAAGAAGTCTAGTATTATATTATGTAAACCTTATTTGCAAATATACCTTTTAACTCATAAAAGTCCTTTATTTTAGTGACAAGTAAAGTTTTGTTTTGTTTTTCTTTTAGTTTACCTAATAATACTAAAATCAGCATAACCGCACAATGTTATCTACACCAATGAAAATAATCCTATAGTAGCTTTAAAAAACCTAATTTCAAAAAGGCTGTCATAAATCAAATACATACTACTAAGAAAATGACTATTTTGTGTTCTTCCCAACATACACAGATGAACAAAAAAAAAAGTTTTTTCCAGTATATTGAAAACAAATGCAAAGCTTTTTAAAGAGGGGAGAGAAGCTCTGCCATATTAATAGACCAAGTCTTACTAATATTTAGAGCAAGACTTCCTTCCTTCCTTTTTATCATGAAATATAAAAATAAGATGTACTAAATGTACCTTAACAGGCATTTTCTTCTGCAACTTAGCTCTATTTTGAGATCTTAGACAACTATATTACATGTTTTTAAGGGAAAATAAAGACAACTCTGAATTAAGAGTATAAAAGCTGAACAAAATTTATAACAAATAAGAAAGCAGATTTCAAAGGTAAAAACATTCTCATAACACAAGCAAATAAAAATTTAAGTGCATGGAACTGGTATAACAAAGTGAGAACTTTCTCCTGACCTATATACTCTGATGGTCTGAATGTCCCAAAAAGTTGTGGCAGTTTTAAAAATAAAATTTGCAATAAAAATAAACATGCACATACAACTTTCACACTTGAGATGACTACAGTGGATTGCAAAATAAGGATAAATTTAATATTCAAACAAAATCTGAAAAGATAGTTTGGGTAAGAAATACAAGTAAATGCTATATAAGTGCTCAGAAAGTACTCATTATAGCACTGTAATAAAAACTTAGAAACAGCCAAATGTTGGCATGGGCTACATTTTTTTGATTTTCATACAGAGGGAGTCAGGCAACCGTTAAGAACTAAGCTACTTAGGGTGCTTGGATTAAAGTCTGTGACAGATGATTCTCATTTTTAATTCCCCCTGCTGATAAGCTCAGATTTTAGTAATTATTTAGGGGCTCCCTAAGGAATGTAAGGAAGATAAAATTCTAATTTGAAAACTGAAATTAAATGAGGATAATTTCATGAGGAATTTGGGGTAACTCTACAAATATGAGAATATAATATGATGTTTTCGACTTTTTTTCCTGTAGCTATTTTATTAAACCATCCATCGAAAGTGTTAAAAAAAAAAAAAGCTACCATTTTTAATGGCTACCTGTTAATTCTTTCAAAACTGACTTTATTTCTTCTTTTTCATATCATGTTTCTTCATAAACAATTTTGTTAGNAATTAAATGAGGATAATTTCATGAGGAATTTGGGGTAACTCTACAAATATGAGAATATAATATGATGTTTTAGACTTTTTTTCCTGTAGCTATTTTATTAAACCATCCATCGAAAGTGTTAAAAAAAAAAAAAAAGCTACCATTTTTAATGGCTACCTGTTAGTTCTTTCAAAACTGACTTTATTTCTTCTTTTTCATATCATGTTTCTTCATAAACAATTTTATTACACATCCCTACATTTATCTACCTATCTATCTATCTATCTATACACACACAAGAGATGTTAGTGTACAAGAGATGTTAGCCCTTTTGCTTCCTTAGGATAAATACTTAGAAGTGTAACTTTTTATTACAAAATTGAGATTGTGCTTTAAAGTTTTAAAACAACTTCTAGTGATATTAGATATTCTTCTGAAAAACAGAACATAAGAAGTAGTCAAAATTTGTCTTTTGAAATATAAGAAATCCCCCCTTTGTTAGTAAAATGTTATACTTAAATCCCCCCTTTGTTAGTAAAATGTTATACTTAACACAAACACACAGTTAACTTATAACCTAAAGATCAGTATAAATTACTGTTAATAAAAGTGGGTGAATCCACTTATCACTACATAATCTCTATGCTTCCATCTTAATGCTTCATTTCATAAAGCAATAAGTCCTTCATAAAACTTTGCACTTTACGCAATGGCCTTATCTAAATACACATATTATGTGCCCTTCCTGGGTTTCAATCTGTGAAAATGTACTAGGAAGAACCAGCCACTGTAACATCAACCAATCATTCTGAATTTCGATATCAACTGGGCTGAAGTTTATTTAGCGTGTTACTAGAAATCAAACAGCATTAAGACTATAAGGTAAGGAAGAAACTGTGGCTGTCATTTCAGTTCCCTGCATTTTGTCTTCATAAAAGCAAAAATGCTAAGGACTATAATAGTTTTTTCTTCTGGAAGTCACTGGAATTAAGAATGAGGTAAGAGGCTAAATGTTTCATATTTATTTACTATATTTAATTCTAGAAATTGGGGGTGGTGTCTGTTTTTAATTTAATCCTATATTTTGAAGATGACAGGAAACAATTTTGGAGAAATTTTTGTTTGATGAATACTATCAAACTTTTTCACAAATAAGTCATTATTATTAACATGAGCAAAATTTGAGGTAGCTAAATCTAACACTCAAATTTGAAATTCCTTGCATGTTTCTAATGAAATTTCTCATATTTCTATAAATCAGGGGCAAAGTTTCCTAAATGCATGTTAACTATTGCATTAACACTTAAATGTTCTGAAATGAAAGAAATTTAATAACTTCTTTTCCTTCCTAGTTTCTATATTTTATCTTTATTATGCTAAAGAGTAACTGTCTTTACTAATTAGTAATAGATTTCCATCTAAACTATAAAGATGTTATATCACAGATTAAGATAAATGATCAATGATACTAAAGTCAAAAGTGGAATTATTTCTTGAGAAAATACAAATATGTATATAAAGTACAAATGAAAACATTAATTCAAAATAAAAATTAAACATCAAAGTTTCATATCTACCAGTCTCTCAACTTCTGCAGAAAAGAATAAATCAAGATTTTCTTCTGTGAAACTATGTAAGAGATAATTTATACTTTCATCCTGCAAAGCGGAGGGAGCCTTCTGATGTTCTTAACGGCGTCATCGATTGTAACAGCAACTCCATGTGGACTGTGCGTCAATTTCCAGTGGAGATGCTGTTACTTTTGATGGCTGCCAACTCACTGCAATGTAAAGGCATACTCAAGGAAGACGAAAAAAATCACGGTCACCTGATTCTGACTTGATTCAGGAAAAAAACAGACATCCTTTCATGCAGTCTTTAAAAACTGACAAATAATTAAGAATTAACATCCATTAAAAAAAATCAACTGTTATGTCACTTAAAGGACCAAAAATGGAAGAGGATTAGTTATTATTCAGAAATGGTATACAGGAAAATGACCTATGAATTGACAGACAATGTGACTAAGTCTGTCTGTCATTTCTGTAGGCCAATATTCTGTATATCTCTGCGACTTCAAAATCAGAAATCAACTATACCACACAAGCAACACAAAGGTCAATGCAGAGAAAAGAATCTATTACTCACTGTGTATAACATACTGACTGTAAATAAAACACAAATTATACCTAAAGAAAATCTGCTTGTTTTTTCTGACAAAGCTCTCATTTATTTCACCTATGTCACTGATCAATTGGCCTGTGTACCATTTTGTTGTAGTGATTAAATAATGGTGAAATAAACCAGCTTGCTCTACTTACTAATATGTACAATTGGTACACTTCAATCACTTCAAGGAAACTCCTTAAACATCTTGCTCTCTATATGCGGAAAAGAATAAGGAACAATCACAGTGTTTTTATAAACATTTCCTTGAAGGAAAACTCCCTGGCACGGAATTTAAGCAATACTTGTGTAAATTTATCTCAACTTTAATTCTCAGTAGGGAAAATAAAACACTAGTTTTTATGTGATCAAGCTCTAAATTTTAAAAATATAAGCAACAATATTTAAGTCAAAGAGTCTTAGCTCCAAACTGTAATAATATTGCAATAACCTTACAATCACTTCCTGATCTCTAACTCCTAGCTTCTTTTTCTAAAACACACTCTTATTCCCCACTCCTACTTAAAAGTTTAAACTCCTTAGCTTGGTATTCAAGACTCGCTTCAATTTGCCCCAGTCAAGCTTTCTTTCAGAGAAGGCAGTGGCACCCCACTCCAGTACTCTTGCCTGGAAAATCCCATGGATGGAGGAGCCTGGAAGGTTGCAGTCCATGGGGTCGCTGAGGGTCGGACACGACTGAGCAACTCACTTTCACATTTCACTTTCATGCATTGGAGAAGGAAATGGCAACCCACTCGCGTTCTTGCCTGGAGAATCCCAGGGATGGGGAAGCCTGGTGAGCTGCCGTCTATGGGGTCGCACAGAGTTGGACACGACTGAAGTGACTTAGCAGCAGCAGGCTTTCTTTTCCCCTCACACACACCCTGCAGCCCCATTACAGTCCTATACGTGCTATGTTTTCACCACTCTGGGTCCTCAGCTTCTAATACCACTACTTCCCAAGTACTTTCCCCCATTTCCTGCCCAATTCTCAAGGCCTTTCTCAAATGCCATATCCTCGGCAAAGGAAGCAAACAAACTATTTTGGGTTCAAAGCAAATCCTAATTTAGTTCTCTCTGAGCCATATTGCCAGAAAGTGTCAGAGTATCCATGAAGTAGTGATATAAGAATATTTTAAAGTGAAAAGGAACCTTCACACCAAGGATACTCAGAACTACCTAACATGCAGTGAAAGGTAATTTAAAACAAAACACTGGGATTGACAATTAAAAAAAAAAACTAAAATATATATATTCATAAAAATGCCACATATAGCATACTAATAACGTAGACAATGAAAAGCACAATCTTTTTACAAAAATGATGTTGAAGCCCAAGGCAGGGCACACTCCCCTCTGCGGTCTCCTGAATTCTCCATTACTTGCTGCCTCCATGCCCTCAAAATCCTCCCTGGATCCTCAACTGATGAAATGTGAAAATACTTCCCAAAATGTAATCAAACTCTTTGTTCACATTACAGAATAACTTAGTAAAAAAAATCTGAAACAAAATTACTCCCCCAAAAATGAAAATTCAGGCTATATTCCCCAAAGAAATGATTAATATTCCCCTTTCCACATCTCTTAATAACAGTAACAATCCTGAAAGCCACCCTAATTTACCAGAAGATAAACTAGTTAGATTATTACCACAATAAGAGCAGGGATCATGTCAGTCTTGTTTATTGCCTCAAAAAAGGGTCTAGTGTATGACTAGCAAAAAAAAAACCTTCTTTTTATCATAAAAGCTTTTCTACTCTGAATTGTTTGCTAGGTTCATGTATTATCTTTCCAAATTAAAAAAAAAAAATAAGCAAAAAAAAAGAAATAACTAGTGCATTCAACTATATTATACTTTCTTAGATTTTAAGTTATCTGTACAATTACCTAATACCATTTCTACTGAGAGAGAAAGCAGACTCAGGATGAATCAAAGTTACACACCAGGCCACTCAATCTGCTCACTTTGGCTTCCTGACACCTTCCTCCAACACAGTGGTAGGTAAACCATCAGAAACAATGAATTCTCAAAGAAAAAAAAGTCAATGATTTTACTTCTGAGTTATCAATACTGAAAATAATCCAGTATTTGTTCAAGCTTCACTCATCTGAAAGGATCTTTTTGAAATTTATATTTTACTTCCCTAAAAAAGACAGTTATTTTAGACTATTTTATTTAACACATGTCAAGAGTTTTCTATAGTCCACTATTTTTCCATTTTTGAAGAAAATACAACTCACTTTACAATGCTGAAAAATTCTGAAAGAGTTCTACCTGTTGATCAAGACTTCATCTTTTGTCTTATGATGAAACACAGGAATTGGAACACCCCAAACTCTTTGCCTTGATATGCACCAGTATGGCCGCCTATCCATCATTTCAACCATGGCATTCAATGCTGATCCAGGAATAAATTTCACTTTTTTCAACAATTCCTGCAATTGATTCACAAATCAAGTTCAGTGACAGAAAGCAGAATGAATTTTCCAGAACTCCCATTCTTTATCCTGATACAGTTCCTTATTTTGGAAGTTTATAGGCATTTACATGCCCCCTTTCCCTGCCAAAGAGAAACTAATCTAAAAAAACCATAGATTTCAGAGAAAACAAGGCGATATTAAAACAGCGGATCTAATAAATAACATCTAGAGCAGATTTCACCTTTGAAGGAAGTGATAAGCGATTTTATACTAGTTTCCAAACACTCCTAGATCAAAATTGGTAATAACAGGTTTAATAGAAGTACTACACATTATTAAACTTCAGTTAAATTCAATTCAAACTTGATTTCCAGGTTTCTTTTTTAAATGTTTAAGAAATAAGCTCCTATCTTAGGTTGACAAACAAGGATATTGAAATACAACCTAATTTTATGTAGTATGGTTTACAACATAGAAAACACTTTCTCAAAATAAGTTGCTTATTTACTTACTGTCTCAAGAACTCTCCTTTCCTCCACCTCCCCCCAGAAAAGCTGTAAACTACTGGCATTTGATTTCATTTATCAGTTACCAAGAAAAGAATTGTATAGCAAAATGTTTAAAAATATCCGTAAGTGAAAACATGATAAAATTCATTTCAAAAAGTCTCAATAAAGAAGTCTTTCTATTCATTTAAAAAAAAAGAATTTTTATATTTTCAGAGCCTGATTAAACAAAACGGCTTCCTTGCTTATCTGGCCAGAAATCCCCTCCCCAAAGCCTTTGTAGCACCACCTACAGGTAGAATGGCAATATTTGCCATTTATTTTGATTAAAATTTGAAATGTGGATACTGATTGGCTATTTGATTTAGTTAAGGAATAACTATTATTTTTTAAGGTGGTAATAATGACATGAAAATTATGTTTTAATTTTATGTCAGATATATATGATGAAATATTTATGGAAAACATAATACCTAAAAGTTGCTTTAAAATAATCTAATGGGTAGGAAGTAGACAATGAGTAGGGATGTAGGTAAAAATAAAACTGGCCAGAAGTTGATTATTGTTGAAGTTGAGTGATGGAAACATGGCAGTATATTTATTTTCTCTATTTCTGCAAAGAGTAACTAAAATTTTTCCATAAAGAAGTTAAGAAAACAAACTTGTCTTTAGCATATTGCATCAGCATCAGACTCAGATGTTCTGCAACAAAAATCTGTGCAGAGCTGAAAGTCACAAACTACTTTTATAGGTATGAAAAACAGGCTTTATAGAGAAATGTAAAAAAACAGAACAAAACAAAGAAACAGTCCATAGCACAGCTTCCCAGTCTACATGAATGTAGAAAGTATAAACTGCCTCCACAGCTTTGGCAAGAGCCCTAAACTGCCAGGCCAACAAATGAATCAACTAATAATGGTAATGCTATATGCAAGCTGTAAAGCAAAATACCTGTATACTCAGCATGGTCAACAAATATGTATTTGAAAAACAAAAGCAAAATATGTTATTTGAGCTCCTTCATTTAATAGAATCAAGTTATTCTTGAGATACGCATACACACAGAGATACGTCTATGTGTTGAATGAAAGACCTCAAATATACATTAATATTTAAACTGCCAGCTCTAAAGTATTTGTTAGCTCAAAGAAATAGCTTTTCAAATGAATTGTGATTTCAATTTTAAGGAAGCAAAGGGTTTTAAAAGAATCTTATTGAATGCCTATTATGTTCCAGACACTATTCTGGGAACTCTTATTCACTTATCTCATGAGGTAGGTGTTATTATCACCTCTATACAGATGAGGAAACTGAGGTTCTGAGAGTTTAAACAATTTGCTGAACTCAAGTCCTAATTCTATGCTACTTTCACTACATGGGCAGGAAATTAGAGCAAACTAATTAACCTCTTTAAGCATGAGTTTTCACATATGTGTCATGAAGGAATGGAGAAACCCAAGGTCCTTCCAGATCTAAAATTCTACAATTTTATGAAACCAATTAATAATAGCCTTAATTCCATCTACCCTCAAAACCCTACCCCAACCTCAGAGATAAACCTTTCATCCTGAGGGAATAATAAACCCAATCCTTATAGTAGGATGCCCTTTATACCTTGGCTGTAGTCTTAATATCCGTGATATTTACAAACCACTGCTTGCTGGCACGAATAACTACTGGTTTCTTAGTTCTCCAGTCATAGGGATAGCTGTGTACCAATTTTTCTTCTTTCAACAAATTCTTTGCAGCCTGAAGCATCATTATAACTTAAAAAACAAAAAAACAACTCACATCAGACACAATGAAAAAGTATTATGAAAACCCTAATAACGCTCTAAACCTCCAGGGAGTAAGAAATCTGAGCCAACAGGTGACAGTAAGAGTCGCCATCTACCAGGGAGCAAAGGCATAAGCTGGGAATCTCCAGACAAAAAAAGCATTAACTGTAAAACCTTCATCAGACACCAGAGTATGCCATTCCCATGGGCTCTTCTCAAAGACGACAGAACACACCTAGAACTCTATGTCTCAAACCCAGAGTCACAGTCTCTCATACTATGAATCTTAACACAGTCTCCAGGTAATCCAAAGAAACCAGGTATACTGGCTTGAATTTTGTCCCCTAAGTCCTTGCCCCTACGACCTGTGAGTGTGACCTTATTTGGAAATAGGGCCTTTGTAGATGCAGTCTGCAACTAAGATGGGGTCACACTGGACCTCCCCGATAGCTCAGTGGGTAAAGAACTTGCCTATGATGCAGGAGACACAGGAGATGTGAGTTCAACTCCGGGGTGAGAAAGACACCCTGGAGAGGGAAATGGCAACCCACTCCAGTATTCTTGCCTGGAAAACCCCATGGACAGAAGAGCCTGGCGAGCTACTGTCCATGGGGTCACAAAGAGTCTGACACAGCTAAGTGACTAAACCACCCACACTGGATTAGAGTGGGCCTGAATTCCAACACCTGGTGTCCTTGTAAGAAGAAGAAAGAATACAGAGAGAAGAGACACACAGAGCAAATGACAGGGGACAATGGAGGCAGATGGAGTGATACAGCTATAATCCAAGGAAAGCCCAGGATTACAGGAGCCAGCAGAAGCTAGGCAGAGGCAAAGAGGACTTTCTCACAGAGCTTTCAGAGGAGCAGAGCCTGGCTGACACCTGGACTTCAGACTTCTAGCCTCCAGAACTGCGAGAGAATAAGTTTCTGTTGTTCTAAGCCACCAAATTTATAGTATTTTGTGGCAAGAGCCTAGGAGAATTAATATACCAGATCTAATTGGCCTTGGTCGTGGTGTGGGCAAAGAGAGGTGTTCATAGTGTAGGTCAGTGATGTAAGAGTTACAAGAGGAGTGAGAGTGTTCGATTCAGTCAACATCTAGCCCCAAGGTTGACTTCATCCTTCCACAAAACTAATACTGCTGATGACTATCTCTATTGTTCTAAAACAACACCACTCCCTGCTGACTGCCCTGATTTGATTAAACAAGTGGGACAATTCAAAGTGAAAGATGAAAAAGTGCCAAACTCCATTTTAAACCACGTGGCAAAATAAAATATTTCAGCTTTTTGCTTCTGTTGAAACTGCAAGATGAGAGAACTGTCAGCAAAGATTAATGCTGGCTGCTTCTCAGAAAATGCATATTTACAATATGAACATAAAAAAGAAGAAAGAAAAAAAAAACAATATCAACATATACAGGACTCACCTGCATCTGTTCCCTCTTTAAGAACAGCTTTGTTTTGAAGTTCAGGACCCGCAGCATCTGTGAAAACTCCATCTTCATTCACTAAACAATCCTAAAAAGAGTCGTTCTGAACAATTAAAATAAAGCATCAAGGCTTTCTATTTTACGACAATATCTGGCAAAACAATATATAATGAATAAAGCATCTCATTATAGTCTGGTCTTTCACTACACTGAAAATTTAGGTACCACTTCTTAGTCAATCAGAATTTGTGAATTTAAACACTTAAATAACCAAAAAGGCAAACTGTATTACTAAAGCACATACCTAAAATTTAGTAATAAAAAGTAACAAGATATACTAAAAACTTCTGTTAACTTACAGATCTGTGGCAGTGTATATACACTGTGATGACTTTGAGACTCATCTTTAACTAAATGGAAAAACCTGCTAAGTAACTCATGTGTAAAATAAATTTTGAGAGGATGGTTTAGCCTGAAAAAAATGGCTCTTTTGAACTATCTAATATCCCAGGTGGCTCAGTGGTAAAGCATCCACCTACAAATGCAAGAGACGCAGGAGACGCGGGTTTGATCCCTGGGTCAGGGAAGATCCCCTGGAGCAGGAAATGGCAGCCCACTCCAGTATTCTTGCCTTCGAAATCCCATGGACAGAGGAGCCTGGTGGGCTACAGTCCCCAGGGTTGCAAAGAGTTGAACATGACTGAGTGACTTAAGCACGCATGCACATAAGCAAAACCCACTTGCCATTTTTCAGGGCTTGAAAGTAATTTGTCTACGTGACTTAATACTTGGAAAAAAAAAATGCCCTCATTTACTATGCATTCTTCAATTTCAACTCTGTGGCAATTCTGTGCTGATTCTAGGAAATGATTCTTAATTAGTATGAGCTAATGAGGTTTATTGCACAAAAGCATTTCACAACTTAACAATGAAGACAAAAATTATCATTTATTATCAAGAAGTAAAGATGTTAGGGTTTATCACTTCAATTCTATAAAAGCAATTATTAAAAAGGGAAAAAGAGGAGCAGTACCGTGGGCAAGTTATGTTGAGAAGCTACACTGTAATCTTCCATGCCATGAGCTGGGGCTGTGTGAACCAGCCCTGTTCCTTTTGTCATGGTCACGTGATTGGCAGGTAAAAGAGGAGACTCCCTCCCGGAAATTAAAGGATGAGCACAAGTACCACTGTCCAAGTCCACACCTGTGGGGAAAGAAAACTACAACTGAGAGTTATTTTACATGGCGATTCTTCTACCTCTTTAAGGAAAGCTACAGACATCAGGCTGAAAACAGCAAAATCTGAGACAAGGCTGGGCTCAAATTCTGGCTTTCCCTTTTACTTCTTCTGTGACTTTCAGGAATCTATAAAATGTGGGTGATTACAGTTTGTATCTCACAGGTCTGCTGTCAGGATGAACTGGTTGATGCATGTCACGCACTCTGGGTAACGTATCACGATACCTGCTGCACTGTAAATGCTTTAGAGTATTGACAATTATTAAAATTAAATACTCAAATGAACCCAAGATCATTTCTCTAATTTACGTACAGTTATGTGCCTTTCAGAACAGAGGACAAAAAAATTTTACATCAATGGGTCAACGACCAGCAGGTTCTAATACTATCTCTGTGGGAACTCACTCCTGTTGCTTCTCCTGTTACCCTGAAAAGGTAAGATCTGATAAATAATACCTGACAGTTACTGGGTACCCACTGTATACTGGACTCAACATAAACTCTTACCTCACCTTCATAATAGTACAAAACAGCTAGCATTATCTCCAATTTAGAAATCAGAAAACAAGAAAACACAGGCAATTTGTCTGAGGTAACATGGCTAACAAATGACTGAATTCAAGTTCAAAGGCAAGTCTGACTCTAATATTCTACATAACTCTAGCTCCCTTTAATAATATACCATGCCCATCATCTTCAAAGTTTTCTGTCATTGTTGTTATCATGTAATCACTAAGTCATGTCTGACCCTTTATGGACCCATGGACTATAGCCGTCCAGGCTCCTCTGTCCATGGGACTTCCCAGGAGTGGGTTGCCATTTTCTTCTCCAGGGAATCGTCCTGATCCAGGGATTAAACCTGCATCTCCTTCCCTGCAGGTGGATTCTTTATTACTGAGGCACCAGGGATGANAAAAAAACAATATCAACATATACAGGACTCACCTGCATCTGTTCCCTCTTTAAGAACAGCTTTGTTTTGAAGTTCAGGACCCGCAGCATCTGTGAAAACTCCATCTTCATTCACTAAACAATCCTAAAAAGAGTCGTTCTGAACAATTAAAATAAAGCATCAAGGCTTTCTATTTTACGACAATATCTGGCAAAACAATATATAATGAATAAAGCATCTCATTATAGTCTGGTCTTTCACTACACTGAAAATTTAGGTACCACTTCTTAGTCAATCAGAATTTGTGAATTTAAACACTTAAATAACCAAAAAGGCAAACTGTATTACTAAAGCACATACCTAAAATTTAGTAATAAAAAGTAACAAGATATACTAAAAACTTCTGTTAACTTACAGATCTGTGGCAGTGTATATACACTGTGATGACTTTGAGACTCATCTTTAACTAAATGGAAAAACCTGCTAAGTAACTCATGTGTAAAATAAATTTTGAGAGGATGGTTTAGCCTGAAAAAAATGGCTCTTTTGAACTATCTAATATCCCAGGTGGCTCAGTGGTAAAGCATCCACCTACAAATGCAAGAGACGCAGGAGACGCGGGTTTGATCCCTGGGTCAGGGAAGATCCCCTGGAGCAGGAAATGGCAGCCCACTCCAGTATTCTTGCCTTCGAAATCCCATGGACAGAGGAGCCTGGTGGGCTACAGTCCCCAGGGTTGCAAAGAGTTGAACATGACTGAGTGACTTAAGCACGCATGCACATAAGCAAAACCCACTTGCCATTTTTCAGGGCTTGAAAGTAATTTGTCTACGTGACTTAATACTTGGAAAAAAAAAATGCCCTCATTTACTATGCATTCTTCAATTTCAACTCTGTGGCAATTCTGTGCTGATTCTAGGAAATGATTCTTAATTAGTATGAGCTAATGAGGTTTATTGCACAAAAGCATTTCACAACTTAACAATGAAGACAAAAATTATCATTTATTATCAAGAAGTAAAGATGTTAGGGTTTATCACTTCAATTCTATAAAAGCAATTATTAAAAAGGGAAAAAGAGGAGCAGTACCGTGGGCAAGTTATGTTGAGAAGCTACACTGTAATCTTCCATGCCATGAGCTGGGGCTGTGTGAACCAGCCCTGTTCCTTTTGTCATGGTCACGTGATTGGCAGGTAAAAGAGGAGACTCCCTCCCGGAAATTAAAGGATGAGCACAAGTACCACTGTCCAAGTCCACACCTGTGGGGAAAGAAAACTACAACTGAGAGTTATTTTACATGGCGATTCTTCTACCTCTTTAAGGAAAGCTACAGACATCAGGCTGAAAACAGCAAAATCTGAGACAAGGCTGGGCTCAAATTCTGGCTTTCCCTTTTACTTCTTCTGTGACTTTCAGGAATCTATAAAATGTGGGTGATTACAGTTTGTATCTCACAGGTCTGCTGTCAGGATGAACTGGTTGATGCATGTCACGCACTCTGGGTAACGTATCACGATACCTGCTGCACTGTAAATGCTTTAGAGTATTGACAATTATTAAAATTAAATACTCAAATGAACCCAAGATCATTTCTCTAATTTACGTACAGTTATGTGCCTTTCAGAACAGAGGACAAAAAAATTTTACATCAATGGGTCAACGACCAGCAGGTTCTAATACTATCTCTGTGGGAACTCACTCCTGTTGCTTCTCCTGTTACCCTGAAAAGGTAAGATCTGATAAATAATACCTGACAGTTACTGGGTACCCACTGTATACTGGACTCAACATAAACTCTTACCTCACCTTCATAATAGTACAAAACAGCTAGCATTATCTCCAATTTAGAAATCAGAAAACAAGAAAACACAGGCAATTTGTCTGAGGTAACATGGCTAACAAATGACTGAATTCAAGTTCAAAGGCAAGTCTGACTCTAATATTCTACATAACTCTAGCTCCCTTTAATAATATACCATGCCCATCATCTTCAAAGTTTTCTGTCATTGTTGTTATCATGTAATCACTAAGTCATGTCTGACCCTTTATGGACCCATGGACTATAGCCGTCCAGGCTCCTCTGTCCATGGGACTTCCCAGGAGTGGGTTGCCATTTTCTTCTCCAGGGAATCGTCCTGATCCAGGGATTAAACCTGCATCTCCTTCCCTGCAGGTGGATTCTTTATTACTGAGGCACCAGGGATGAAGAAGGCAATGGCACCCCACTCCAGTACTCTTGCCTGGAAAATCCCATGGATGGAGGAGGCTGGTGGGCTGCAGGCCATGGGGTCGCTAAGGGTCGGGCACGACTGAGGGACTTCACTTTCACTTTTCACTTTCATGCATTGGAGTAGGAAATGGCAACCCACTCCAGTGTTCTTGCCTGGAGAATCCCAGGGATGGGGGAGCCTGGTAGGCTACTGTCTATGGCGTCGCAGAGTCGGACACGACTGTAGGGACTTAGCAGCCACAAACGAATCTTTCTTTCATACACTCTAAAAACAGTTTCAAGCTTTAAAATGATTCGCTGCTTCTACCCACCCACTTACCCAACATACTAAATAGCTGTGTTTATTCTATCTTTAGCATTAATAACTGAAGAATGGTCAATGGCCCCCTTATGCCTCAGATATTCCCCACAAATCATTCTTCATCTTTCCAAGCTAAATGATATTTAACCTAAAAAAAACTGCCTTTATAAATTTCTCCACTTCTATGATTCTTTTTTCTAGCCATAGAGCAATAAAAACTACACCACCTAGTCACACCACCAGAAGAACACACATCTTTTAACTTTGGACATTTCATAGAAAAGACAGCTCTTTTGCTGATTTCATTTTGCTTAAAACAGCACTATGGGTAAAAGGTGTGAGAAAAACTGACATTTCCTTATAAAATCCTGACAAAAATCCCTTTTCTGAAGAAAATCACAAGCCTTTCTTGCTGTCTCACTTGGCTGACTTGGCATTTTATAACCAGGAAATACCTAAATTACTACGAAAATTACTTTAGGACTCATTCTTTTCCATGGAAATTTTAATGCTGTTAAAAGAGACAACGGGTCAGCACTGATTTTTAGACAAATCAACTCTTTAGTTTGTGTTTTGATTCCTTTTCTCGAAATCAGATTGACAAGTAACACCAGTCTCTACAACCTTGTGCTGTATTTTTTACACATTTGGAACAAAGTAAATTTCATCTATGAACTTTCCTTTAGCCCCAATACTTAGTGCTTATAATACTTAATACTCTTCCTTACCTTCCAACAAAGATCCCCAGATGATTAGTAAGAAACAATTACATTTCTTTCTGGAAAGAAAATCTATCCCAGAGAAAATGTTCCATTTTAAAGCTGTTCAACATTCCTACTACTTTAGTAAATAGAAAGCCAGCTATTCCTAGATTATTCAGCCAGAAATGAAAAGTATACAAATTGCTCTGAAACATGGTGGCTCAAAATGGCAATCCATCAACTCTCCACAAAGTGATCATTTGAAACAGTTAAGCAGTCTAGAAAAAGGATCTTTAAATTTAACCTTATACTTTCACAAACCTTTTGAGCATGGCATTCAACTTCTGTAACAACATTTAAAATGTCAGTGACATCTCTTACTATCTTCTGCACTTAAAAAAGAGGTGGGCTATGATTAATAATACTATATTGTATATTTTAAAGCTGCTTAGAGAACAGAGGCTCTTAAAAAGCCTCTTGATGAAAGCGAAAAAGCTGGCTTAAAACTCAACATTCAGAAAACTAAGATCATGGCATCTGGTCCCATCACTTCATGGCAAACAGATGGAGAAAAATGGAAACAGTGACAGACTTTATTTTGGGGTCTCCAAAATCACTGCAGGTGGTGACAGCAGCCGTGAAATTAAAAGGTGCTTGCTCCTTGGAAGAAAAGTTATGACCAACCTAGACAACATACTAAAAAGCAAGAAATTACTTTGCCAACAAGGCCCGTCTAGTCAAAGCTATGGTTTTTCCAGTAGTCATGTATGGATGTGAGAGCCAGACTGTGAAGAAGGCTGAGCGCCGAAGAATTGATGCTTTTGAACTGTGGTATTGGAGAAGACTCTTGAGAGTCCCTCGGACTGCAAGGAGGTCCAACCAGTCCATTCTAAAGGAGATCAGTTCTGAATATTCACTGGAAGGGCTGATGCTGAAGCTGAAACTCCAATACTTAGGCCATCTGATATGAAGAACTGACTCATTTGAAAGACCATGATGCTGGGAAAGATTAAAGGCAGGAGAAGGGGACAACAGAGGATGAGATGTTGGATGGCATCACCGACTCAATGGACATGAGTTTGAGTAAGCTCTGGGAGTTAGTGATGGACAGGGAAGCCTGGCATGCTGCAGTCCATGGGGTCGCAAAGAGTCAGACATGACTGAGTGACTGAACTGAAGAGAATAGACCTTAAAAGTTCTCATCACAAGGAAAAAAACTTTGTAACTATGTGTGATGATGATGTTAACTAGATTTATTATGATGATCATCTCACAATGCATACAAATATTAAATCATTATACCAAATCCCTAAAACTAATACAAGCTATATATCAATTTTTCTTTAAAAGAGGTGAGTGAAGGGTATGGACTAAAGAATGTACCAGATCCTCTAACTTACCTCTAATTTACAGAATGCAATAAGATACAAATGGTATTAAATACTAAACATTCTGCAGCTCTTTTATGCCTTTGACATTAAAAACTTATCAATTTTTGTTTAGATTGTTTAAACCTCTAACTGGCTTATACCTGAACCGATACATTTTGAAGTCTTCTCTATTTAGCTGGACAATCTTTCCATTTTTGAGTATCTCTAACTTGTGATCTTTTTTCTTTCATAAGAAACTCAAAGATATACCATCCCTAAAGATCAAAGGTAATTTTAAACTTCCCTAGGTTTCCATAGTTTTATTTCAAAATCAGCCACTACTTTAGGAGTCCCAAATTATAGCTTACTAAGGATTCTTTTGATAGAAATGCTATCTTGGAAATAACTTTCAGAATTTATTCAATTTCCTTATTAAAATCATATATCCCAAAATAAATGGATTTCCTTCCTTGTTTTTTTGATCAAATCAAATAAAAACAATTTTCAGTAATTTACTTTTGAATAAAAATTTAAAGGAAAATTGGTATATTTTATATTGTATAGAGGACATTTTTCTGATTTTCCTGGATATTTGTCAAAAATATTTTTCTCAACTATTGTGACTTTGTCAGTGTTCATATTTTCTATGCTCCCATCATGTTTAATGTATATTCTCCTTCACTTTGATCAATATAAAATATATTCTAGAAAGGAAGAAGCCATATTTGTTTTATTCACAATGAGCAATGTTCAGCAAGGTACTGAACTCAGATCAACCCAGCATTTTGACGACTTTGACTATCAGAATGTTTTTAAGCCTTAGGACTGCATTGGCTAAAGCAGAACTTGAATATAATCCAGAGCACGTCAGTCGCTCAGTATATGTAAAATTTCCTCTCCTGAAACCTTCCCCTAAGTTGGCATCTCTTCTAGGTAACATTTATCCATTGTTTAAGTTTATTAAACTTAAGGAATTAAAACATTTGATTTGCTAGCATATCTGTAAATCCTCACCTGAAAATGTTGAAATAACTTCAAATGTTGTTCCCAAAGTAGAAGCAACAGATGGTACTTTATCCGCACCGAGAATGTACAAGTCTCCGGATGAGGAACACTTCACAACAGCATACCTAAAATAAAACTGAGGAGTAAGCTACTAACAATGAAAAAGAAAAACCACAGACAACATTTTAAATGTTTTATATCACTTTAGGAAAACTAACTTTAAGATAAAAAGGTACTATTTTCAAAAGACTTTATTCCTTACATTTCTGTTTTCTTTTCGAAAGAAGCTGGAAAATAAGGTCTTATGTAGAATTCTCTAAAGCTTAATAAAATCTATCTGAACATAAAAACTAAGTGATAATTCACTAATTTTAAGAGGATAATGAGGATACAATAAGATCAAAATAATGCTAAAAAATGGAACTGATACTATTTGTGGATAAAACAAAAATTGCTGTAATATACCTACTTTGATTCTGGCATGTAACAAACAGCTTGATTGGCTGGAATTGTCCAAGGCTGTGTGGTCCAGACTAAAAAACTAACAGGAGATGAACCATCTGTGAAAACAAAATTTCAAATATGCTAGCAAATCATAGGTTTTAATTCCTTAAGTTTAATAAACTTAAACAACAGATAAATCTTACCTAGAAGAGATGCCAACTTAGGAGAAGGTTTCAGGAGAGGGAATTTTACATATACTGAGCGACTGACGTGCTCTGGATTATATTCAAGTTCTGCTTCAGCCAACGCAGTCCTAAGGTTTAAAAACATTAAACATAAATATTTGGAAGTCCCACAAAATTCTCCACTTTAGCTACCCAAAACACATAAATACCTTGATGAAGGAGACCAAAACACAGGTTTGTAAGATCGATAAATCAAGCCCTATAAAAGACAAAGATATATGAAAACTGGAATTCTGTAACATGTAATTCAACATACTCAAAGGAAAAAAAAAACCTTTATTACCTTCTCATACATTTGGTAGAAAATTCTCAACTGCCTAGCCTCGTATCTTCCATCAAAAGTATAGTAGCAATTATTCCAATCTGCCATTATTCCCCAGCGAATAAATGACAATTTCTGTTTCTCAATTGCTGCTCTGGCGAATGATCTAGCTAAAATCAGTAAACAAAAAGCCTTTTGAAAATTAGTTAAAATTCTTGAACATGGTTTAGCATGCATCCCTCTAAATGCAAACATTACACACAATTTGAAAATGAGTTAAAATTCTTGAACACAGCTTAGCATGTACCTCTCTAAATGCAGGTATTACACAAAATTTACACTATAAAAATGTTTAAAAGTAAAGTTATCCTAAAGGTAAAAGTATTCAGCAGATACCTACAACAAATTCTAAAATTAACCAAAATTTCACAAGTTAATTTTGTTACCATCTCTTCCATTATTCAGAGATCATAAAATGATCTTACGTTTAAAAAAAACAAACTGTAAAAGCTACTGTTACTTCATAATTTAAGAAAAGGTCAGAGAATAACTATTTCATTATACACACACACACACAAAATTAATTAGTGTAACCAATCATACTGTTCCACAAGGAAGTATGAGATCTTCAAAATCATATCCAATTATACAACAGTTTAACAGATAAGAACAGACGAGTCCTCCTTCACTCATTCTACTGAAGGAAAGGACCGAAAAAGAGACTTCTAAAAAATTTTTAACTTAAAATTTACTTTTGGTTTAGGATCTAAAATAGGTCAACAGGTTCTAGCCAACAAAGTAAATAAAAATAACCAAAATAATAATTTCAACAAAACATGAGGACCAAAGAATTGAAACATGTACTTGGACGTGCTTACAAAACTTTCCTTCATTTGTGAACATAAGTTCTCACAAAAGTAAATTACACAAAATCTGAATTTTCTGTGACACAGTGGTTTCCAAATGATCTAATTATAAGCAAAAAAAACAAAAAGCAACAGGTGTGTTTGATAAAGTCCTGACTTTTCCAAGGAACTATGGTTTACAAATAACATTTTGAAACAGAAATAGAGACTACTTACCTTTCTCTCTAATTTCCATAGCTGAAAGATTCTGAGCTTTTCCACCAAGTTCTGATAATACTTTCATTTCAATGGGTAACCCATGACAATCCCAGCCTGGCACAAAATGTATTTTGGAACCTCTCATCATATGGTATCGATTGGCTATGTCCTTCAAAATCTGCAAAGATGAAATGATAATCATCACTCATACAAAAAGCATGTGGCCTACAACTTATGTTCTCTTAGCATCATTTTAAAACACTAATAAAATCCAACTTTAAAGGATTTAAAAGAATTACCTATTAAATCTACCAACTTAGACACAAGCGTAACAAATATCTGAATTTTAAAATGTCATTAACTCCCCCAGGAAGAAATCAAATTACAAAAGATTTCAAAGTAAAAAACATTATATCCAAGATTACTAATTTTTTTTAAGCTGGAGTATGCAAATAAGCAATCCATACTACCATTTTAAGAAATAATCTGAACTTCCTAAAAATCAGAGTNAACTTTAAGATAAAAAGGTACTATTTTCAAAAGACTTTATTCCTTACATTTCTGTTTTCTTTTCGAAAGAAGCTGGAAAATAAGGTCTTATGTAGAATTCTCTAAAGCTTAATAAAATCTATCTGAACATAAAAACTAAGTGATAATTCACTAATTTTAAGAGGATAATGAGGATACAATAAGATCAAAATAATGCTAAAAAATGGAACTGATACTATTTGTGGATAAAACAAAAATTGCTGTAATATACCTACTTTGATTCTGGCATGTAACAAACAGCTTGATTGGCTGGAATTGTCCAAGGCTGTGTGGTCCAGACTAAAAAACTAACAGGAGATGAACCATCTGTGAAAACAAAATTTCAAATATGCTAGCAAATCATAGGTTTTAATTCCTTAAGTTTAATAAACTTAAACAACAGATAAATCTTACCTAGAAGAGATGCCAACTTAGGAGAAGGTTTCAGGAGAGGGAATTTTACATATACTGAGCGACTGACGTGCTCTGGATTATATTCAAGTTCTGCTTCAGCCAACGCAGTCCTAAGGTTTAAAAACATTAAACATAAATATTTGGAAGTCCCACAAAATTCTCCACTTTAGCTACCCAAAACACATAAATACCTTGATGAAGGAGACCAAAACACAGGTTTGTAAGATCGATAAATCAAGCCCTATAAAAGACAAAGATATATGAAAACTGGAATTCTGTAACATGTAATTCAACATACTCAAAGGAAAAAAAAAACCTTTATTACCTTCTCATACATTTGGTAGAAAATTCTCAACTGCCTAGCCTCGTATCTTCCATCAAAAGTATAGTAGCAATTATTCCAATCTGCCATTATTCCCCAGCGAATAAATGACAATTTCTGTTTCTCAATTGCTGCTCTGGCGAATGATCTAGCTAAAATCAGTAAACAAAAAGCCTTTTGAAAATTAGTTAAAATTCTTGAACATGGTTTAGCATGCATCCCTCTAAATGCAAACATTACACACAATTTGAAAATGAGTTAAAATTCTTGAACACAGCTTAGCATGTACCTCTCTAAATGCAGGTATTACACAAAATTTACACTATAAAAATGTTTAAAAGTAAAGTTATCCTAAAGGTAAAAGTATTCAGCAGATACCTACAACAAATTCTAAAATTAACCAAAATTTCACAAGTTAATTTTGTTACCATCTCTTCCATTATTCAGAGATCATAAAATGATCTTACGTTTAAAAAAAACAAACTGTAAAAGCTACTGTTACTTCATAATTTAAGAAAAGGTCAGAGAATAACTATTTCATTATACACACACACACACAAAATTAATTAGTGTAACCAATCATACTGTTCCACAAGGAAGTATGAGATCTTCAAAATCATATCCAATTATACAACAGTTTAACAGATAAGAACAGACGAGTCCTCCTTCACTCATTCTACTGAAGGAAAGGACCGAAAAAGAGACTTCTAAAAAATTTTTAACTTAAAATTTACTTTTGGTTTAGGATCTAAAATAGGTCAACAGGTTCTAGCCAACAAAGTAAATAAAAATAACCAAAATAATAATTTCAACAAAACATGAGGACCAAAGAATTGAAACATGTACTTGGACGTGCTTACAAAACTTTCCTTCATTTGTGAACATAAGTTCTCACAAAAGTAAATTACACAAAATCTGAATTTTCTGTGACACAGTGGTTTCCAAATGATCTAATTATAAGCAAAAAAAACAAAAAGCAACAGGTGTGTTTGATAAAGTCCTGACTTTTCCAAGGAACTATGGTTTACAAATAACATTTTGAAACAGAAATAGAGACTACTTACCTTTCTCTCTAATTTCCATAGCTGAAAGATTCTGAGCTTTTCCACCAAGTTCTGATAATACTTTCATTTCAATGGGTAACCCATGACAATCCCAGCCTGGCACAAAATGTATTTTGGAACCTCTCATCATATGGTATCGATTGGCTATGTCCTTCAAAATCTGCAAAGATGAAATGATAATCATCACTCATACAAAAAGCATGTGGCCTACAACTTATGTTCTCTTAGCATCATTTTAAAACACTAATAAAATCCAACTTTAAAGGATTTAAAAGAATTACCTATTAAATCTACCAACTTAGACACAAGCGTAACAAATATCTGAATTTTAAAATGTCATTAACTCCCCCAGGAAGAAATCAAATTACAAAAGATTTCAAAGTAAAAAACATTATATCCAAGATTACTAATTTTTTTTAAGCTGGAGTATGCAAATAAGCAATCCATACTACCATTTTAAGAAATAATCTGAACTTCCTAAAAATCAGAGTAAAAAATTACAATTTGCTTTACTCTCATGGAAAAAAATTATTTATGTGAATAATACAATATTATATATATTTAGCTCACAAATATTATAGAATCTAGGCAGAATTTATAATGCCCTTAGAGTATGAAATATTATGCTTACCTCTGTTACTACTAAAACCCTAAATAAAACAGTAGATCTCTTAGTAAAGTTCTGTAACTGTTTCCTAGCTCATCTTAAGATACTAGTGGGCAGCAAATTTTTTTAAAAATATATACCCACTGAAAAATGGAGGCTCAAAGCCAAAGGACAGATTTGGCTCCAGGCTCAATTCCTTCTTCCCAAAATTAAATAATGCAATAGTCCAGAAAAATATATCTTCCCTTCCATGTCTCTCAAAAGTAGAAAAGATAATATAGGTTCCTCTCAGACCTTCTATGTAAAACTCCTTCAGACTTCTTACCAAAGGGCAGGGGGCCTTGCGATCTGGGGGTAGTCATATAACAAAAACATTCATCTACTGATACATACTTAAGATTTGTACACTCTATGTTATGTATATTACTTACATCAACCAATATAAACAACATCCTTCGTATTTATCCCTATTTGAAGTTGTTTTATTTATTTATTTGTCCCTTCCTAGAAAATATAAACCCTTTGAAATCAGATATCCCATCTGTCTTCATCTGTAAACTCCCAGCATTTAGAATGGTGACTGCCACTATTCGTAGCTCAGTCGGTAAAGAATCCGCCTGCCATGCAGGAGACCTAAGTTCGATTCCTGGGTCGGGAAGATATCTCCTGGAGAAGGAGAATCTCATGGACAGAAGAGTCTGCCAGCCTACAGTCTACAGGGTCGCAAGAATCGAACACGACTGAGCGACTAAGCATACACACCCTGTTTTCCAAGTACTTAACTGCGTAAAGGAAAGCAGGCACACACGCTCTAGACTGTGATGTCGCATGCAGTCCTTACCAGCCACCAGCAGCAATAAGCATCAAAACTGGCTAGTCCAAACTGAGATATAAATATACAACATACACCACTGAGTGAAAAAAGTTAACCCCCCAAAACTGTATGATTACATTTATACACAATTCTTGAAATGACAAAAATATAGATGTAGAGAACAGTTAAGGAGACGGTGGGAAAAGAGGGAAATAAATATAGCTATATAAGAGCATCATGAGGGACTCTTAATGGAAATGTTTGGTAACTTGAATGTACCAATGTAACATTCTGGTGATGATATAGTACTGCAGTTTTGCAGGATTTTACCACTGGGGAAATTGGGTAAAATGCATATGGAATCCTCTCTATTTTTTTCTTAACAAATACACCTGAATCTATAATTATTTCAAATATAAACTCTAACTAAAACAAAATTTGAAAGAAACTGCTTTCAAATAATGTGTACTTAAAAAAAAAAGCACTTCAGTTCTGTCAATGAAAAGAAATAAATGCTTTTTTTACCATCTGACGTAATATGCCTAATAATTTGAAAATGAGCTATCAAGCAGCATGATTTGGCCTCTGTGGAACAAACAAACTTCATACCAAGGAATGTGCAATATGTATAACATTTCAAAAGTTTTAGAAGCTTTCAATACAATTAAATGGTCTAATACAATGAAAGACAGTAAATGTAAAACAAAGTGTTGGTCGTTCAGTCATGTTTGACTCTCAGTGACCCCGTGGACTGTAGCCCACCAGGCTCCTCTGTCCATGGGGATTCTCCAGACAAGAATACTGGAGTGGGTTGCCATTCCCTCCTCCCAGGGGATCCTCCCAACCCAGGGATCGAACACAGGTCTCCTGCATTGCAGGCAGACTTTTTACTGTCCCAGCCACCATGGAAGGTCTAATATAATATGTAATACATATTATAATATAATTCTGCTCTAATAGCAATGCTGACTTGTTCAGTGACCAGATTTCTGGTGGTGAAAATACAGACAGATGCTCAAGGTCATGCCCTCTCCAAACTTTCCATTAAAGTATACATAAAAATAAGGGACTGAAAAAAACAGTAAATAAATTGTGGTACGCTCCCTCAATGGAATGCTTCTCTACAATTATTGACAACTAAAACAGAATCAACTATTGACATCATAACAGCATGTATGAATATCAAACAGTGCACAACTAAAAGAAGCCAGACATAGAAGAATTTGTTACTCTTCAACCTCTCTGAAATTTTGCAACTGGCAAAAAAAATTATAGCAATAGAAACCAAAATAATGATGAGGGCAGGAAGCCTTCATTCTGGAAGGCCAGCGTCACCCTGATACCAAAACCTCACTTTATCCTCCTCAAACACACCAAGAAAATTCACCTCACGTCTTTGTACGTGGCACTGTGTGTGTGTGTGTGTACACACAAATGGAGTGGGTTGCCATTTCTTACTCCAGGGGATCTTCTCGACCCAGGGATCTAACCTGTGTCTGCTGCGTCTCCTGAATTGGCGGGCACATTTTTTACCACTTGAACCACGTGGGAAGCACTTAGCTATTGCTGTTGTTCTGTCATGAAGTTGTGTCCGACTCTTTGCAACCCCACGGACTGCAGCATGCCAGGCTTCCTTGTCTTTCACTATCTCACAGAGTTTGCTCAGTCTGAGTCAGTGATGCCATCCAACCATCTCATCTTCTGTTGCCCCTTCTCTTCCTATCCTAAATCTTTCCCAGCATCAGTGTCTTTTCCAGTGAGTCGGCTTGTCACATCATGGCCAAAGTGTTGAAGTTTCAGCTTCAGCACCTGTCCTTCAATTAATATTCAGCATTGATTTCCTTTAGGATTAAATGGTTTGATCTCCTTGCTGTCCAAGGGTCTCTCAAAAGTTTTCTCCAGCAACACAGTTCAAAAGCATTAATTCTTCAGCACTCACATCTGCACATGACTACTGGAAAAACTATACTTTTGACTATATGGGCCTTTGTTGGCAAATTGATGTCTCTGATTTTTAATGTGCTGTCTATGCTGATCACAGCTTTTCTTCCAAGGAGCAAGCATCTTTTGATTTCATGGCTGCAGTCACCATTCACATTGATTCTGGAGCCCAAGATAATAAAGTCTGCCACTATTTCCATTTCTTCCCCTTCTATTTGCCATGAAGTGATGGGACCTGATGCCACGATCTTAGTTTCTTTGAACGCTGAGTTTTAAGCCAGCTTTTTCACTCTCATCTTTCACTTAGCTATACTTACCCCAAATACTCCATAGCTTACCCCCCTGCTTCCTTGAGGACCTTATAGGAATGTCATCTTTTCAGTGAAGGGGGCATCCCAGATCAATTTAATAAAACTGCACTTTGCCCAACTGACCTGCCCTATTACTTTTCCCTTTCTTTTATTTTCTTCTAAAGCACTTATTACTACTATCTTTAGTTAGTTTGGGTTGAGAAGAATTTCTATGTCTGTGTATATGTCTGTCTGTCTGTGTGTGTGCGGCAGGAAAGGGGAGTGGTTCCCACACATACAACCAAGCAATTCTTGGACACCAGCAGAGTGTCTGAGAATCAGCATAAATGGGGTGGCATAAGTAGGAAAAATGTCTTTCTCTCTATTCTACAGGTTGTGGAGCCCAAGATCAAAGGGCTGGCAAATTCAGTATCTGGTAAGGGGCACTTTCTGATTCATAGACCCCCCATTTTCCCCACTGTAACCTCACATAGCATAAGGGGACAAGGGAGCTCTCTGACCTAATCATCCCTCAAAGGCCCCACCTCCACACACCATTAGAGATTAGGTTTCAACATATGATTTGGGGGGGGGGGGGAGGAGACAAATACTCAGTCTCTAGCAACTATCAACCATATTAAACATTTTACTTATCCTCTGTGCTTTCCTGTTTAGATCACAAGCTCCATGAAGACAGGACTTATCCTTATTTTTTTCACTGCTATCCCCAGAGTCTAGACAATATCTAGCACGTAACAGATGCTCATTAATTATATACTGAATAATATGATAGTTATTAACATAAAATAAGTTCAAAGCAAATACCTGTGATGTTATTTTTCACACAGTACTAAAACTTTCATTGCTGCTTTCTAGTAAGACATTTTAGTTTATGTCAATGCAAATTTACGTAATTGCCATAACCTTAGAATATACTCTTTTCCAAAGTGTATTTTCCCTCACATCTTATAACCAAAATTACCAATTACCTTATTTAAAGCATGTCCAACATGAGGGTCACCATTTGCATAAGGAGGTCCATCATGAAGACAAAATTCAGTCTTCACTTTTCTTTCTCTTTGCCATGAATAAAGTTCTGAAAATCCACATTTCTGTTTAAAAAGAACAATCATGTTTGCACATCACATAAACACATACACTTTAATCTTGCCGTAAATAACACTCAGCACCAGTTTATTTCCTATCACATTCCAGTATCTTCAACTCTAAAACACCAAGTGAGTTTTCTAAAATGCACATCTTCCAATTAAAAAATATGTTGAAGAACGTTTTATTAAAAAAAAATTCACTCCTTCTAATAACATAAAAGATAAATAAAATACACATCTGAGTACTTATCTCTTAAAACTTTTCAACAGTTACCCTTGCAGACTTTAGTTTAAAGTCTAAGCTCCTCATGAAGGTGTACAGAACCCTACAGAGGTTTGTGCTTAGTCTCTCAGTCATGTTGGACTCTTTGCATGGGGTGTAGCCTGCCAGGTTCCTCTGTCCATGGGAATGTCTAGCCAAGAATACTGCAGTGGGTCGCCATGCCGTCCTCCAAGGGATCTTCCCAACCCAGGAAGTGAACATGTGTCTCCTGCACTGGCAAGCAATTCTTCACCTCTGCAGCACCTGGGAAGCCCTACAAAGGTTTAGTTCCACAAAATTCTTGGTCATTATCTCAGAACTCGATTCCCCTCCACTCCATGTTGAAGGACTTGTATAGATCCCCCATCACAAACACACACACACACACACACACACACACNACCCAGTGGATGTTGGCAATTTGATCTCTGGTTGAATCACTGTAAATTCCTTACCTTTATTGCGAAAATAACTCGGGAGCCATTGATGTGCTGCTGATAAGGCATAACATGAGTTATGTAATTGATATGAGTTTTCTTCTTTTTAGGTCTTCTTGACAATGTAACAGTTCTTATTGGAATTGCTTATGAAGGGAAAGCCATAGCAGGAGTTATAAACCAGCCATATTACAACTACCAGGTATTACTCTTAAATGACACCAAAATATTTTTCCAGATAAACAATTATGGTGTTCTATGATTCTTAATGCTATCTAATCTAGTGGTTTCTAGCTTGGTTGCACCTGCAGTCTGGGGGAACTTTTCAAAGTAAGGATTCCCAGGTCACACCCCAGATGTACTGAGTCAGACCTCTGGGGGTGATGATACCAGGAATGTGTATATATTTATGAGACTATACACAGACATACTGTATGTGTTTTATATGTCTTTTTTACACATGCCTTATGATTCAAATCATAAGCAAAATTTTGGGAATTATTGATAATGGTTCTTAATTAGCTTGGTCATTGAGGCACCTGATTTACAGGTGGTGCTTGAAGCACATTGAAGAAATGAACCATTTCAACCAAGAAAAGAGGCTAGCCTTTGCAGGTAATTCCACATAATGCCTAAATTATGGTCAACATTAAATAAATATGCTCTTGCACTGTGTCCTCTTATTTTGTCTCTCTAATCTGCTTTGACTTTCTACTATACTCTCAAGAAAGTGTCTTCTGTAGAACAAGAGGCTAATATACTTCCAAATCAGGAATATTACCATTAGATCACATGAAATGTTAAAGGAAATTGTCGGAATAAAATACTTAAGGGATTTACATTAGTAAATCTTTAGAGAAAAAAGATTTAGTAGATCTTTAGCAAAAAAAGGTAGCCAGAATGGGGACTGTTACTTCTGAATCTCCAAACGTAGTTAAGAGCAGGATTTCTACTTCTCAGTTAACTTTGGATTTTTCCTACCGTGTATATGATTATAACTATTTTAGTTATAGTCATGTGCTTCTTAAGCGTGTCATGTAAACTTTAAGGTAAGCTAATTCTGTTACTTAAAAGAGGGACATTTAATTCATAGATAATATTGCAATGCATGGCACCTTTTTTCAAAAAAAAAAAAAGTTTAAGTGCTTTGGAGTTACTAAAAATTTCCATCATTTCTTTCTGAAGTTAGAATACTTGTATTCACTTTCCACAGAACGATGAAAATGAGAAGTTAAGGGAACCCAGGAATGACGCAAAGGTGAGAAAAATAGCTAGGCTTTTGGCTGCACTGGTAGGTAGAAAGAAGCAGGCAGTTGTGGTACCCCAGGCAGCCAGCGTCTGTGCCGTTTCCCAGCTCATTTTCCTCTGTTCTGCTTCTTTCCTTTGTTACCTGTCCCTTACCACCTTTCCCTCTGTACACTCTCTTCCTCTTTGTCTCATCCTTCTCCCTTGCTTATGCCTTAAAATTTGTTGCAACAAGGAGAAAAGTCACGCAGCTTTGTTGGTAGTTTTCAAGGCTGAATGTTCCACTTAAAATCTTCATCATTTCTCAAGAGCTTCCTGTGTACTGCCAGACTCAAGGATCTGCATGCATTATCTCGTTCTGATACGCACCGTCATTCTTTAAGGACACCTTCATCCCCATTCAAAAGATGAGGACACTGAAGCAAATAACTTGCCCTAGTTGGTCACTGGCAGATCTGGGATCTAAACCACAGTCCACATGCTATACCGCTCTCTTAGTCACATAAAGGACTTCTCACAATTCAGACTATATTATTGGTTCTAACAGATACTGAAGCTGAGAAGTATTCACATTGAAAGAGCATGGGAGAACCTACTATATAGCTCAGGGAACTCCACTCGGTGCTCTGTGGTGACCTAAATGGGAAGGAAATCCAAAAGAGAGGGGATATATGCGTATGTAGAGCTGATTCACTTTGCTCTATAGCAGAAACTCACACAACATTGTAAAGCGGCTATCCGCTGATAAAAACTTTTAAAAGAATTCTGAACAGGAAATTAAAAAAAAAAAAAAAAGAGCATGGCATAGTGCAAAGAAACCCAGTCTGTCTGAACATCAGAGCTAGCTCCTAACCATTATGAATCTTACTTATCTCATCAGTTAGATGAAAGTGTTAGGCTTCATTACACCCAGACAGTTGGTTTGGGTACTCTGAATGAGAGAGACGGTGAGAGAGGCTGAGAGATCAGGAACTCAGGGGGTGGCTAGCCGGCTGCCTCGTGGGGTTTGCATTTACCTTGCCAGGGCGCCAGGAGTCCATGGTCCCATCCTCTTTGCCTTCATGTTTATTTGCACAGGGCATGTTAGTTTTCTAGGGTCCAGAATACTCATGTTCCCTATTAAGTATGCTTTCTTTTGTTTTTCAGAATGACTGGAGAGCTGAATTAATAAGTAGGATTTTTTTGATGTTTTTATTTACTTATTTTTTTTAATACTTTTAATTTTTTGGCCACACAACACGTGGGATCTTAGTTCCCCAACCGGGGATCTAACCCACGCCCCCTGCTTTGGAAGCATGGATCTTGACCACTGGACTGCCAGGGAGGTCCCTGTAAATAAGTTTCTTAAGAGTATGAAGTTGGTCTTAGCGATTGAGCTGAAGTGTAATGAGCACCCGGAGCCCGTCAGTACTCTGAAAAGTCCAGCCTCTCCTACAGGGTAGATGCGAGAGCAAACAGGAGAAGCAGGGGACCATGCACTGAGCTCCAGTGCCTATTCTTTAGTTCCTCTGTTTCCCCATTTGCAGAGTGCTCTCAGCAATGGCACCCGACTCCAGTACATTTGCCTGGAAAATCCCATGGACGGAGGAGCCTGGAAGGCTGCAGTCCATGGGGTCGCTAAGAGTCGGACATAACTGAGCGACTTCACTTTCACTTTTCACTTTCATGCATTGGAGAAGGAAGTGGCAACCCACTCCAGTGTTCTTGCCTGAAGAATCCCAGGGACGGGGAGCCGGGTGGGCTGCCGTCTATAGGGTCACATAGAGTCGGACACGACTGAAGCGACTTAGCAGCAGCAGCAGCTCAGCACTTTGGAGGCCAGCATCCTCGCCTGTAAAGAACCACCTCGCCAGTGACACGCCCCTTCCCCAGGCAGTCAGTCCATTTCCAGTGACTGATGATTGGGCAGGTGTAAAGGCCTGGCATTTCATCCCAGTTTGCGATATATTCTCCCCAGTTTGGTACAACCCTAAGGAGCCGTTCGGGCTCCAGAGCTTCCCCTGGAGTCGGCTGAAGCTGTGGTCGGGTCTGCATCATAGCTCAGGTTCTCCTTCTGCCCACTCACACCACCTCCCCTCCTTTGCACAGTGTGGATCCCAGGGCACTCCTTCATAAACACACTTCTTAACTCAGAGCCCGCTTCCCAGGGAATCCAACCCTGCAACACAACTGTCTTTCACTGTAACAGCACCCAGAATACTGCTCTAGGGTAAACAAGATGTTGTGTGTGAAAGCATTTTGACAAGTGCACTGAGGTAGATAGTCTAGTTCAGTGATGACAGATATTGGCTTTGAACACAGATGAGCCTCAGTTTGATTATGATCTCTCTAGAGTCCTTGGAGAAGGAAACGGCAACCCAGTCCGGTATTCTTGCCTGGAAAATTCCATGGACAGAGGAGCCTTGTAGGCTATAGTCCATGGGGTCGCAAAGAGTCGGACATGACTGAGCAGCTTCACTATACTACAGAGTCCTTGGTCAGGTTACTGAATGATTCCAAAACTCATTTTCCTCATCTGTAAAATAAGGATGATAATACCTATTATATGGGACTGTTCTGAGGATTAAATGGGATAATACATGTAAAGCTCTTAGTACTAAACATGCCTGGTACATGTTTGGTATTCAGTAAAAATATATGTCTGTACATCTACACTATAGTGATATTTCGATGACTTTGTGTTAACCATTTTAGGCATCAGGTTGAGTTTCCTCGAAATACAGGTTATATTTTTCTATGCAAAGTCTATCGTTATTATAATGTGGTTGAAAAGTCTTTGAGCTCTGCAAAGGAAAATACAGATTCTGGGATTGCATTGCCACTGTCATTTTACCACCATAATTGTCAGTAAAATGGTTTTAACCCTGACCCCATTATCCATGGCCACTTTTCAGTATTAGCTTCTTCAGTCACTTTGTCTCTAAAGCAGCCAAATATGTTATCACCATTTCCTGTCCCCATAGTAATGTGATCCCTGTTGTTCCTTGGACAATGGAAAGTAATCAATACATGGTATTTCATTTCCTGGGAATTTATGTACCTTTTGCAAAATAGCTCTTTACAAATACAGTAATGAGGCCGTTGGATTATTCTAAGAGGACCAGGAATCAGTATGTGATATTGCCTTTCCTGAAGACTCCAGGCAAGGACCAGAAGTTTCTTTCCATGCTTTTGAAGTCCAGTTATTATTTTTTTGGCTGTGCTGCATGTCTTGCAGGGTCTTAGTTCCACAACCAGGTGTAGAAACGGGACCATGGCAATGAAACCCAGATCCTAGCCACTAAGCCACAAGGGAACCCAATTATTAACCAAAACAATAATGCGAATAATCAGTTGATCCTCTCAGGAAAATTTCTTTGTCGATGATACTGTTTTGTAGTTTATAACATTACCATTTTTTTAAATCATGATGCTAAATGTTGTATTTATAATGAACCTTTTTCTCTAAGTGATGACAAGCTTTGCTGTTGTTTCATCCGTTTACACAGGCAGGACCAGATGCTGTGCTGGGGAGAACTATCTGGGGAGTTTTGGGTTTAGGTGCCTTCGGGTTTCAGCTGAAAGAAGTGCCTGCCGGCAAACACATCATCACAACTACCCGGTCCCATAACAGCCAGTTGGTTACCGACTGCATCACTGCTATGAACCCTGACGATGTGCTGAGAGTAGGAGGAGCAGGAAATAAGGTATGAAAATCCATCCATCATTTCCTCTGAAATGCAACTGAATCACTGAAAGAAATAACTGGGCTTTTACAAAATGTGAAATCAGAGTTTGGGAGAAGAGAAGAAAGATCGTTATTCACCATTAAAGACACATTTCAGCAACATTTGATTTTTTTTTTTTAATGTTGTGGTTCAAGCTTTTTTTAACCTAAGAGAGTTCAGTGATAATATAAGTCATTTGCATAAGGCCCCCTGCCTGTTGCCAGTCCTTATTTTCTCAAGGACCCTCTTGGATTACTTCCTAGATCTTCTACAGACTCTAAGGATGGGCCTGCCTGCCCCTCCCTGGATGCCTCCCCCATTCATTCATTTAGGCCCACATCCTGAGAACATGGTGAAATGAAACACAGTTTGATCTCCATCCCTGATCTCCTCTCATCTGATTGCCCCTTACTTATCATCATGATGACATGCTGCAGGCATCTCAAATTCAGCATCCCCAGTTGGAGCGCATCCTCTCTCTACCAGTGCCCGGAAGTGTTCCACTCGCTACTTCCTATCTGCTTAGTGGCATCGCCATTTTCCTAACTCTTCTAGCCGGCACCTGAAAGTCATCGTATCCTCCTTCCTTCCTCAGTCTGATCCTACTTACAAATCTTTTTAATTCTCCTCTAAAGTCTCGTCCATCTCAACTGCCAGTGCCCTAGTTGAAACCTATCATCGTCCCGCATCCAGACTTTACAGCAGCTTCCAAAGTTGTTCCCCATTCAAGGCCATGTCCTCACAGTGCCACTGGAGGGACGAAAACACACAGCTTATCACGGCACTCCCCTGCACCACATCCCTGGGTGATTCCCCCTCACAGCAGTTGAGAATGGGATGTAAATTCCTTTATATCCTGACAGCCAAATGCCCCCAAGCATGTGTTTTTCCCACTTGTGTGTCAGGGGCAACAGATGATAAATATTTATTGAACTGAATGGAATTCATTTCTCCTCCCTTGTCCTTTGGAGGTGGGCTTCCCTGGTGGCTCAGATGGTAAAGCATCTGCCTGCAGTGCGGGAGACCTGGGTTCAGTCCCTGGGTTGGAAAGATCCCCTGGAGGAGGGCATGGCAACCCCCTCCAGTATTCTTGCCTGGAGAATCCCCATGGACAGAGGAGCCTGGTGGACTAAGTCCATAGGATCGCAAAGAGTTGGACACGACGTGAGCAACTTTGTAAGCGACTAAGCACACACACCCTTTGGAAGCAATAATCAGCTATTTCTAGATTTTTCAAAAGCTTTTGCTTATAAGAGGGTGAAAATTGGAAGTAACAGTATTTTGAAAAAAAATTTTTTAACATCTCAAAGTAAAAATATATTCCTGGTATTCCCTGAAATATGATTTCTCTTTACTCCTACTTTTGTAACTACAAAACCCATTACCTCTTTTATTGCCAAGGGGTACCATTCCCCATTGGAACAAAGTCCCCATCCTACACAAGCTCCCACCTCTTTTTCTTCTATGAACAGCCTTTGTTGGGCAGTTCTTAACTTTTTTGCGTTTGAAAATCTAACAAAAGTTACAGCTAGCCCTTCTTCTCTCAAAAAGTATTCCTGGCACAGTTCTTGACACATAATAAAGGCTTGACACAGATTTCCTCAAAGAAAGAGAAAGCTTTTACTCAGAAGTCTACAGCAAGGTTTAACAGTTTGAAGGTGTTCTTGAATACAGTAATCCTAAAAAGAATAGCAGGTTACCCTGTGTTCACTGAGGTTCTCCTCATTCTCCTGGGCTGGTCTTTTCATCTCAGTGTTTGCAGTCTGAATTTTACAGTACTAGTTGTTTCACAGTGTAACCAAAGTATAAGCCAAGTGGCTAATGAGGGGCTGATAACAAGTTTATGTTTAGAGTCACACAGTTTCTGTTGGCAACCTTATTTCTATATGAATATTACAGGTATTAGTAACGTGAGTCTATTAAAATTCACACTTTGGTAGCAGAAATAGTAATGGTATGATTCTAAAACGTGGCTTCCCAGGAGGCTCAGTAGTAAAGAATCCACCTGCAATGCAGGAGACGCAGGAGGTGCAGGTCCGATGCTTGGGTTGGGAAGATCCCCTGGAGAAAGAAATGGCAACCCACTCCAGTATTCTTGCCTGGAAAACTTCATGTTCATAGGAGCCTGGTGGGCTGCAGGCCATGGAGTGAGAAAGAGTCAGACTTGACTGAGCATACATACATACGTGATTCCTAAACAAAGACTTGTGAAACTGTTTGTTGGATTAGTCAGCATCACACATCTATTAGAACTTATCACAACTTATACATTACTGTGCTGGCTGATGTTTCTGTCTTCTTTACATAGTAATGGTCAAATTTTTACAAGACTAAAAACACTTTACTTTTTCTACAACAAAATATATACAGCTTTCACAATAAAAAGAAAAGCAACATAAAAAAAGGAAAAACTTTATTTTCCTAACTTGGAATATGAAGAGGCTTCAGATAGCCTCCTTATAGTTTATTTGACTACTTCCCCCCACCGGCTCAGATCACTGTATAATTACACATGTACTCTGTATGTTTCTTCATAATACGCGTGTCATTTATACCTGCTGAAGGCTTTAACCTAAGTTGAGTCTGATTGAGGAATCGAAATGCTTGCAAAATACTAGCAGTTTCTCTTTATTGGTACCTCAGTCATTTCATGATCAAGGGATTATTACTGTCTTAACCTTACAGATAATTCAGCTGATTGAAGGTAAAGCCTCTGCTTATGTATTTGCAAGTCCTGGATGCAAGAAGTGGGACACCTGTGCTCCAGAAGTCATTTTACATGCTGTCGGAGGTTAGTCCATTTTATTTGGGGGAATTACAGGTTTTAAACAGTTTTCATATCATGCTGGGACATAATATTTCGGTATATTACTTTACCTAGACTCTTAAAATGTAAATAATAGAATTAAAGTTAGAGATTATACAGTTGCAACCCCTGCATTTTATAGGTAAGAAAGTAGATTTCCAGAAAACTCATTCTTTAGTTAGTTTCTCCTTTGGACCTTGATCTGCACGTAGTTAACTTAATGAAATCCTTATTAATGTATAGCTTTAATGCTTTTAGGGGTTTTTTCTCTTGAAAAGTAGAATATTTATTGTGATTATCCTCACCTCAGTTAGTTTCTTCTAAGCCAATATTGATAAATGTCTCAGGGCTAGTGCTGAAGATCATAGACTTGGAAATTTTTTTTTCTGACTCCAGAAATACTACAAATATATACATAGCAAGATGATTTTTCACATTCAGATAGACATCAGATCACATCTATATTGGGGCAGGGGGTCCCACAACGCGTGGCTCGTGGGATGTCAGTTCCCCAGCCAGGAATTGAATCCGGCCACAGGCTTCCCTTGTGGCTCAGCTGGTAAAGAATCCACCTGCAATGAGGGAGACCTGGGTTCGATCCCTGGGTCAGGAAGATCTACTGGAGAAAGGAAAGGCTACTGACTCCAGGATTTTGGCCTGGAGAATTCCATGGACTGTATAGTCCATGGGGTCGCAAAGAGGTGGACACAAATGAGCGACTTTCACTTTCACAGCAGTGAAAGCACAGGGTCCTAACCACTGGATTGCCAGGGAACTCCTGTGATCACATCGACTCTTAAATGCTCGATTTTCAGTCTGTCATTTCTCCTGGTACTTTGTTGCATCAGTACCTCATTAGCACATTACATGACAGGAAAGTTAAATACATCACAATCCATTCTCATCTCATTAGGGCTTCTCTGGTGGTCCAGTGGTTAAGACTCTGCACTGCCAGTACAGGGAATGCAAGTTCAGTCCCTGGTTGGAAAACTCAGATCACACTTCCTGCAACTAAGCCTGCCCACTGCAATTACTGAGCCCATGCCTGACAACTGGAGAAGACTGTGAGCTGCAGCAAAGACCCAGTACAGCTAAAAATACACTTTAAAGGGGGAGAGGGGCTGGCAGGAGAAAATGCAGAAAACAAACAAAAATATTAAATGAAACTATAATATGACGCAGTTATATTTTATGAACATACTCCAAGTCTTACCAAATAAAGTGTTACTGATAAATGGTAAAATAAAGGAAATACTTTAGAAAGCAGGAATTGTGGGTGATGGAATATGATCAATAGGAAAATAATCACTCCAGAAAAAGAGAAATTAATTGATACCAAGAAATATAAATTGAAAAATTCCTCTTTTGTAAACCAGATTTCTCTAGGGTACAGAACCAGTTGTTACCTGAATTTCATTCTTGTCTTTCAGAGGAATGTAAAAAGTTTCCCTACTCCCACTGGACATCCCTGATGGTCCTGTGGTTAAAACTCTGCGCTTCCAATGCAAGGGGCATGGGTTCAGTCCCTGGTTGGGGAAATAAGATCCCACATGCTGCACAGTAAGGCAAAAAAAAAAACAAAAAAAAAAACCACTAAATTATTTTAATCAAGGAGGAAAAAATAATGACAGCCTTTAGTTAGTCTTAAACTGCGAGTGAAATTAACATTTAACCTTTGCGGTCCCTCCTCATCTTCCTTATTTTATCCAGCATTCATTGTATATTATTACATAGGGAAGCAAGAAACACTTAGATGATCTGATCAGTCATTGACATTGTATTGATGTTTTTCCACAGGCAAGTTAACCGATATCCATGGAAATGCCCTTCAGTATAACAAGGAGGTGAAGCACATGAACTCGGCTGGAGTCCTGGCCACACTGAGGAATTATGACTATTATGCAAGTCGAGTTCCCCAGTCTGTTAAAAATGCACTTGTTCCTTGAAGGGAAATCTCGTCAGCTCAGCCAGGAGAAGGACTTGGTTCTCAAAAATGATACATTTTAAAACTAAATGAATGGAATTTGAGCTCTACTTTTACTTCATTGTTGATCACCAGTTTACGTTTGATTACTTAGGAGTAGAAAATAGAATTTTTAAATGTCTTGATGAATCAATCACCCAGACCAATTTTGACATCTGGAAAATTTGCAAAGTCACTCCGTGTCATATTTCTTTTCTTCCTTTTATTTGGTGCAGTGAAAGAAAAGTTTATTTCCAATTGCTGTCCTGATCCATTGTTGAATCAACATTCCTATTTTGTAAACCAGATTTCTCTAGGGCATAGAACCAGTTGTTACCTGAATCTCATTTTTGTCTTTCAGTGTAATGAAGTTTCCCTACTCCCATCCTGAATACATTAAAATGTCATTGTATATGTTGAAGAAACAGATTTTGGAGAAATGTTTCCTTATAATAAATTATTTACTTTTAGCTCTCTCTCTTATTCACTAGCTTTTTTTGTCTCAAGTTATTTGAAAATGATATATTTTCTACTGTGGGCATTACTTTAATCTTATGGCATCATAATGCAACCTAACTGTGGAAAGTTAGGTAACTGACCCTATTCCTTCCAAAGGGAGATTATAATATATGCTATCAAAATTATTTGGACATTCTGCCTACATTTTTATTTTTTAAGTCTCTGTCTCATGCTTTTAAATAATTTTTCTGTTATTGGATTAAGCAATTGGTTTAAATTAATCATTCCCTAACCCACTATTACCTGGGAAGCTTTTCAGAAAATATGAATTCACAGCCCAGTGCTTTTGATTCTTTGTTGTCATCCTGCGTAATACTTTAATATGAGTGAAAATTTTACACTTAACTCTACATTTCCAAAATAAGATCATTAACACATTTGAACAGGGCATGTCCATATATGATAATGATATTTGGCCTACCCTAACAGTTTTAACTGTGTATTTCCAATATTTCTTACAGAAACTAAATTTTTATTCACTGTTTTTTCATTTTATATTTTACTGGAGTATAGTTGATTTACAACTTTGTATTAATCTCAGGTGTACCACAAACCCATTCAACTATACATATACACACATTGGATTTCTCTGGTGTCTCAGACGGTAAAATATTTGCCTGCAATGCAGGAGACCTCGATCTGTGGGTTGGGAAGATCCCCTGGAGAAGGGAATCTTCTGGAAAAGATTCCCACTCCAGTATTCTTGCCTAGAGAATTCCATGGGCAGAGGAGCTTGGCAAGATACAGTCCTTGGGGTCCCAGAGTCAGACAAGACTGAGACACTAACATGCACACACACACATATATACATAGATTCTTTTCCCATGTAGGTTATTACAGAGAATAGAGTAGAGTTCCCTGTGCTATAGAGTAGGTCTTGTTGGTTATCTATCTTATATATAGTAGTGTGTGTATGTTAATTGCAAGATCGTAATTTGTAACAGCTCTCCCATCCCATGTTTCCCCTTGGGTAATCATGTTCAGTTCAGTTCAGTCAAACTTAACTGAATGTCTATTGAGTTGGTGACGCTATCCAACCACTTCATCCTCTGTCGCCCCCTTCTCCTCCTGCCTTCAATCTTTCCCAGTGTCAGGATCTTTTCCAGTGAGTCAGTTTTTTACATCATGTGGCCAAAGTATTGGAGCTTAAGCTTCAGCATTTGTCTTGCCAATGAATATTCAGGACTGATTTCCTTTAGGATTGATTGGTTTGATCTCCTGGCAGTCCAAGGGACCACAGTTCAAAAGCATCAATTCTTCAGCGCTCAGCTTTCTTTATAGTCCAACTCTCACATCATACATGACTACTAGAAAAACCATAGCTTTGACTAGATGGACCTTTGTTGGCAAAGTAATGTCTCTGCTTTTGAATATGCTATCTAGGTTGGTCATAACTTTCCTTCCAAGAAGCAAGTGTCTTTTATTCCATGGCTGCAGTCACCATCTGCAGTGATTTTGGAGACCATGAAAATAAAGTCTCTCGCTGTTTCTATTGTTTCCCCAGCTATTTGCCATGATGTGATGCGACCAGATGCCATGATCTTAGTTTTTTAAAGGTTGAATTTTAAGCCAGCTGTTTCACTCTCCTCTTTAACTTTCGTCAAGAGACTCTTTAGTTCCTCTTTACTTTCTGCCATAAGGGTGCTGTCATCTGCATATCTGAGGGTGATTGATATTTCTCCCAGCAATCTTGATTCCAATTTGTGCTTCATCCAGCCTGGCATTTGCATGGTGTACTTTGGATTCTAAAGGAGATCAGTCCTGGGTGTTCTTGGAAGGAATGATGCTAAAGCTGAAATTCCAGTTCTTTGGCCACCTCATGCGAAGAGTTGACTCATTGGAAAAGACTCTGAGGCTGAGAGGGATTGGGGGCAGGAGGAGAAGGGGACAACAGAGGATGAGATGGCTGGATGGCATCACCAACTCGATGGAAGTGAGTTTGAGTGACCTCCGGGAGTTGGTGATGGACAGGGAGNCTTTGGCCACCTCATGCGAAGAGTTGACTCATTGGAAAAGACTCTGAGGCTGAGAGGGATTGGGGGCAGGAGGAGAAGGGGACAACAGAGGATGAGATGGCTGGATGGCATCACCAACTCGATGGAAGTGAGTTTGAGTGACCTCCGGGAGTTGGTGATGGACAGGGAGGCCTGGCATGCTGCAATTCGTGGGGTCGCAAAGAGTCAGACAACTGGGCGACTGAACTGAACTGAACTGAAGCAGGGTGACAATATATAGCCTTGATGTACTCCTTTCCCAATTTGGAACTAGTCTGTTGTTCCATGTCCAGTTCCACGTCCTGTTGCTTCTTGACCTGCATACAGGTTTTGCAGGAGTCAGGTAAGGTGGTCTGGTATTCCCATCTCTAAGAATTTTCCACAGTTTGTTGTGATCCACACAGTCAAAGACTTTAGTGTAGTTAATGAAACAGAAGTAGACGTTCTGGAATGAGTTTGTGATTCTGTGTATTTTAAGATGGGGACTCAGCAGTCACTTGAAGATAGCGCTCACTAGGGAAGATGATGGAGTGCTGTTTCCCAGGACACCCACCATCCAGCAGGAAGAGGTCTTAGTGGCTTTGACACCATTGGCCCCTGCCCCTTACAACGAACTCTTCTCACTGTCCTGCTTTTCCTCTTCTCCCTACTGGCCACTCTTCCTCAATCTCCTTTCTTGGTTTCTCTTTGTCTCGCTTTCCATGGTTGTCAGTATTCACCATGATTCCGTCCTAGGTTCTCACAAGATGGTCTAATCCACAAATAACGACTTCATTGATGGGTCTTTTACCTAGACTTCCAATATCTGTATTTAGTTTAGAATAATCAAACTAGATTTCTATACCCAAAATCCTACTTTGATGTTTCGCAGATGTCTCTGAATTTTCATGTGTAAAAACTCTTAATTCTTGCTGATGTGTACTGCTGCTACTAAGTCGCATCAGTCATGACTGACTGTTTGCGACCCCATAGACAGCAGCCCACCAGGCTCCCCGATCCCTGGGATTCTCCAGTCAAGAGTATTGGAGTGGGTTGCCATGCCTCTCTCCAGGGGATCTTCCCAACCCAGGGATCGAACTTAGGTCTCGCGCGCTACAGGCAGATTCTTGCCTACTCCTCTTTATTTTACAAATGCCCAAGTTGATCCTGATAACTGGCCATGTTTGGCAATAACCTCTTTCTAAGAATAGAGTTCTCTATCTAAAAACAGTGAACTAAACCTAATTTTAAAAATCTAAATGCAATGTGAGAATAACTCTGAAGGGATTTTCTATAGGCTCCTATATAAAAACTTGAGTTATCCAGGTGGCATATTTGGAAGTCTGCATCTTCTCTTTACTCCCATTGCTTCTATATTAACTTATACATTCATACCCCTTTATTTCTTCCTTGAATCACTTCAGTGTCTTCCTGACTAGTCTTCCTTTCTACACTGTTATTCCTCTCCAACCCATCTATCACTGGCCCCGTGTTGATTTAAAAAAAAGAATCCACTAATACCACTCACTTCCTCAGAAATCTTGTATTGCTTGCTATTGCCTTTAGGATAAAATGCAAGTTAATTATAATGACATGAATCCCCCTTTTTTGGCATGCAACGTGTGGGATTTTAGTTTCCTGACCAGGGATCAAACCAGGCAACTGCTGCATTGGAAGCACGGAGTCTTAACCATGGAGCCACCAGGGAAATCCTGACATATGAGCCTCTTGACGTGACAGCTTCTTCCTTCTCTGAGTTCACCTCTGATTACCAACTTAACGCTGCAGCCCAACCATTTAAAGTTCCCCCATGTTTTCTCTCACCTTGGCCTCTATTTATTCCATCATTCATTTAGTAGACAAGTATTTTTTGAGGGACTTCCGTAGTGGTCCAGTGGTTAAGACTCTGCTCTTCCAAATGCAGGCAGCAGATTTGATCACCTGCTGTATGTTAGGCATGGCTCTTAGTATTGAACATTTCAACAGTGGATGTAAGTCTGTTTGTGGAGCCATGGTCTTGTAAAGCAATGACAGAGATAATATTATATATAATATGATACAAATAAGAAGGAAATGAAATTATTTTAGAATGTGGAAAATGGCTAAACAGAAAACCAAGGAGGAAGAAGAGCTGGGAAGCAGCTGGGGCCGGGATGGGGGCCAGGAGGAAGATACCCTGTAGATAGAGCGGGGATGTCTTCTCTGAGGAATGATGTCTGAGCTGAAAACTGGGTGGAAAGAGGTTAACAATATCTAGAGCTGGGTTTACTAATGCAAATAACTGTCTCTGAGGAGAGAAAGAAAAAACCAAAAACGTAAAAAAAGCCAGAGTAGGCTGAAGTAATGTAACGAAAGGAAGAGTGTTAAAAGTAAGTGAGGTTACAGTGAGTGCAGGGGCCATGTCATTAAAAGCAAAAAAAAAAAAAGCCTTTTTTGGGGGGGGCAGGGGTGTGGGAATTCCCTGGCAGTCCAGTTGGTTAGGACCCCAGTTAGTTAGAATACTGCGGAGGGCTGGCTTCAATCCCTGGTCAGGAAACTAAAATTCTGCAAGCCAAATGGCACAGCCAAAAAACAAATAAAACTCTTTTTAAAAAAATTTTTTTAATTTTAAGGGTTGAAGCGAAATGAGAGTGACTACTAGAAGGTACAGATATTTCAAGTTTAGAAGATAATAGTATTGAAATACTCCTTTACCTTATCTTAAAGATTTTGTCCAAAGGGAATTTTAATGGGGAAAAAAGTGGATTTCTCACGTGTGTGGAAAGAGATTGATGGACATTCTACTTCAACTATTAAATTCTTAGTGATGACTATGATATTGGAAAGGGAAATGAAGCAAAGAGAACCCATCATTTCTAGCAATCAATTTACTGGAACCACTTTGTGAACTTTTCCCAAAAGTACAACAGCCTAACAGCATCTAAAGGGAAGAAGCATCTGCCAAAGAACATGATGCTGTTGGTTTTATTAATGCTCGATAAAGAAAAAGGGTGATCACAATAGTAATTTTCATAAATTGGTAATGATGCTGAAACAGTTTCCACGCCAATGGTAGCTGCAGCCTCTATGTCTTTCTCAGTCACCTCCAAATAGAATTCGTGCAGGATTTTAGATACCATGGTGCCTGAGGAGTTGGTGTCCTACTGACTGAAGGGGTCCACCATCCCCAAGTTTCCCAGAAAAGTCTTGAGGCCCCAGTTCTTTTCCAGTTTCAACTGAGGTTAAGTACAAATCCAGATCACTCTTGTCCATATTCTGTGAGCTTGCCCAGGCTATTACTTTCTCAGTGGTGAGTTTATCCTCAAGCTTCTGCAGACAATTTACTCCATTTGGCAGCAGCAAAGTCATGCTTGGCTCAGCACGATCAATGAAGCTCGGATCAGCAAAATGATGCTTGCTTTGTATGGTATTTCCGGGATCTTGGCTTGCACATCCTTTAGGAAGGTGAAATTAAAGGACTTGCTTTGTTTTATCCTCTGCATGGATTTGCTCACATCCTTGTTCAGCTAAGATTCTCCCCCTTCTGTGTTTTCTTTATCAAGCTCCTGGTTGCACTGCCCTTTGAAATAGACTATGTCCCACCAGAGCCAGGATGGCAGAGTGAAGCCTTAGAAAATGGGTCCTTGATATTTTTTCATTTGTTTGTTTTCCACCCAGGAATTACTCTTATTACTTTCTTCTACAGTATTTACAACAGCAGATTCCATGCTGACTAAGTAAAATTTCTTAACAGTATCCAAGTACTCCTGAAGAAACTGATACATCATTTCTCCATAGTCCGTTGGTGATGTTCAGTTAAACATGAACTGGGTTTCTTTAATTCAGTCAGAGGCTTTTGAAAACAGAGATGCACATTTCCTGACTTTTTGGCAAGATCTATTGTAGCTCTAAGTCTTGGGTTCGTTAAAGTACCTCATTTTGAATGCAGTGTTTTCTGAAGCCTCTACACAGAGCTGACCTCAGGCTGATGAGCTGGCCTCAGGGTGATGAGCTGGCCTCAGGGTGATGAGATACTGATGGGGAAGGGAAAACATTGTCCTCTTTTGACTTTTTGAACTTATGAAACAGATCAAACACAAATTGGGCATTTGCTTCACTGAGTCGTGTTAGCATTTTCAAACTCAAGACCTATTATACTTGTAATTTTTTAATCTATATTTTCTTCACATCAAGTTTTCTTTTCCATGAATTATTGAACTGCAGAATTTTTACCTATAAGTATTTTAAAATAAAATACTCCTTTTAAATTTGAAAACAATATGTATTCACTAAGGATATTTTCACAGTCCACATAAGCTTTCTAGTAGCACTTTCACAGCAGTTGTGAAGAAAAATAAGTTATCCATAATCACCATTTTCTTTTTAGTATCTGCTAAATCTGGCACATAAATGACAACTTTTGTAGACAACTTTTATAATTATGGTTTTCTCTGCACTGCCTTCTGTAAGAGGCACAGCTAAGAAGAGAGAACTGCTACTGAGGCCACAAATCTTGACTCTCTGTGCACCAATGCTGAAAAGAAATCTGGAGACAGAATTTTGGAGGAATGAGAAAAATGGATTCTATCTTTGCCTGGAAGGGGGGAATACACAGCAGGCAAGTGCCTCAAAAACTGTGCCCCTTCTCTGGGGAGTAGGGGGATGTTTTATATGTCAATGAAAGTCTTGCATTTTTTTTCTTCTTTTGCAAAGTTTCAAAATGGCCACAGCAGGCATCAAGCAAGTCAGTAATTGGGTCTGGTATCACGAAGTTATCAGACCTGACCTTCTTTCTGAAATTGCAGAATGCTCCTAGAGAGTGTAGGGGGAGAAGAAAGCCAGGTGCAGAGTACAGTTCTTATGGAGTCAGAAGTTATCGGCTTTGTTTAGCCTTGTGAAGGGTGAATCCAGCCACAAGTATTGGTCAGTAGCAACAGCTAAAGAATAGCCAGTATTATTTGACTCTTTCAGGCCTGTTTATGTTGTTTCCCCAGCCTGTTCATTGTTTCCTTACTTTCTTTGTGTATCAGAAAATCAAAGTCTCATTTTCATTTAAGAGCAGTTTCACCTCTATTTTTGCTGCAATACTCTGTAACACAATCATGTGCATGATTTTAAAAATCTGTATACAGTAAGACGGTGAAGAGTTTTAAAACTTTTGTTGACTTAAAAATATGTAGAATGTGAGAGTTGCGAGTGAAGTTTTTATCTGGGGCAAAATGAAGACTGCAGCCCAGAAGACAGCACCTCAGATAGCTATCTGCAGCCCAGATAGCTATCTGCAGCCTCAGATAGCTCCGAGAAACTGCTCCAAAGAGGCAGGAGGGAGGGTCGGTGTATATCTGATTTTGGTGAAGGAACAGTATATGTGGTTGAGCACACATTTTTTTTTGTAGAAGGTTAAGCTAGTTATAAGGAACAGTCGTCACCAGGATGGATATTAGTGCTTTTCTAGATGTGAGGAGATACAAGAATTGGGTTCATGGAATCGGCTCCTGAAAATACCTAACTATCTGAAGACGTGTCCTGCTTGCCTTTCCCAGAGCACAAAGTGCCTCGTTTCTGCTCTCCACCCTGAATTCCTACCAAGGGGTGTTGAAGGTCAGCAGCTGCACATAATTTAATCCCTGTTGAGGTAGATGGCAAGTGCCCATGGCAAATACCAGTTTGTAGATTACACTTTGTAACAGCTAGTCTCCAAAGATTGCCCATTTATTAATTTCCTAGAACTGCTGTCAGACATGACCACACACCAGGTGGCTTAAAGCAACTGAAATTTATTCTCTCACAGTTCTGGAGGTCAGAAGTCAAAAATCAAGGTGCTGGCAGAGTTGGTTCCTTTTGAAAGTTCTGAAAGAGACCATTCCATACTTCTCTTTCACTCCTGGACATTTCCAGTAATCCTTGGCATCCCTTAGCTTGTAGCTGCATCCCTCCAATGTCTGCATCTGTCTTTCCCCCCATGAGTCATCTCCTTCTCCTTTCTAGGATGATATCATCACGAGATTCTTAACTTTATTGCACACACGAGACTCTGAACTTTATTGCACATGAAAAGACTCTTATTTTCAAATAGTCACATTTACAAGTACTGGAAACTTGGACATATCCTCTGCAGGGAACACAAGTCCACCCACTACAGTCCCCTGTGAACCACACCTCCTGGCAGTCATGCTTTTTGTATAGTCAGCCCCCTCTTTTGAATCTGTGAGGGCCCTGTGACTCATTGGTCACCAGTCTAGCGCCACAGAAGTGATGCTGTGTGACTCCCGAAGATAGATCAGAAGACTTGAAGTCCCCACCTTGGTCATTTAAAACAATTTTATTTATTCTTATGTTTGGCCTCTTCATTGCTGAGTCTTTTCTCTAGTTGGGCAAGCATGGGCTTCTCAGTGGGGGGATTTCTCTTATTGCAGAGTATGGGCTCTAGGGCACATGGCTTCAGTAGTTGTGGCTCCCAGGCTCTAGAGCACAGGCTGAATAGTTGTGGCATGCAGGCTTAGTTATGGAATCTTCCTGGATCAGGGAGCAAACCCATGTCCCCTGCATTGGCAGGTGGATTCTTTTCCATTGAGCTATCAAAAAGCTCCCATCTTGGTCTTTTTGAACCTCTATTCTTGGGGCAGCTAGCCACTACTTATAAAGTCTTACTGCCCTGCCTGAGGTATAGCATGGAAAGGATCTGAGAAAATGTGGAGAGTAAGCAGAGCTTAGGCTTCCAGACTTCCCATTCCAAGCACCAAGTGAAAGTTATATTGTAATTTCACAGATGGCCCTGCTGCTGCTGCTGCATCGCTTCAGTCGTGTCCGACTCTGTGCGACCCCATAGACAGCAGCCCACTAGGCTCCTCTGTCCCTGGGATTCTCCAGGCAAGGATACTGGAGTGGGTTGCCATTTCCTTCTCCAATGCATGAAAGTAAAAAGTGAAAGTGAAGTCGCTAGGTCGTGCCCGACTCTTAGCGACCCCATGGACTGCAGCCTACCAGGCTCCTCCGTCCAGGGGATTTTCCAGGCAAGAGTACTGAGTTGGGTGCCATTGCCTTCTCCGACAGATGGTGCTAGGGGTAAAGAACCTGTCTACCAATGCAGGAGACCTAAGAGACACGGGTTCCATTCCTGGCTCAGAAAAATCCCCTGGAGGAGGGCATGGCAACCCACTCCAGTATTTTTGCCTGGAGAACCCTATGTACAAAGGGGCCTGGCAGGCCATAGTCCATAGGGTTGCACAATCAGACACGACTGAAGCAACTTAGCACACCTGCAAAACAATCTCCAGTTAAATAGCACCAAATGACCCTACCCAAATTCCTAACCCACAACAATAGGTGATATAATAAAACAGTGGTATTGCTTTAAGCCAGTAAATATTATGGTGGTTTGTTAATAGCAAGAGATAAACAGAAAAACGTACTTTGAATTTCTCTTTTTTTTTTCTATTGAAAATACATAAATCACATATTAAAATAAGGAGACCTTACATAAATTTAATTATAAAGAACCGGCTTCTAAATAAAGCATCAAGAATCCTGTTAGGTTAGGAACTAGTTTAAATTATTCCTCTTCCCGTTCTTACAAAACCATATATGCAGTTTACATTTAACTCATGATTTTAGTTTGTAAGTCTTCATGTCTGTTATTAGGTGAGTTACTGAGCAAGCATGGTGTATTATAGATTGCTTTACACACATTTATCCACTCATTCGTTCATTTCAAACTTAAAAAAAATGTTAAATAAACAATGTATCAAAGTTTCTGCAGTATGTTTTGAAACATTTTATGGTCCCCTCTCTATAAGACAGTTTGAGAATGTCTCTGTATTTAATTCTAGTCTATTAGCACAGCTATGGCACCCCACTCCAGTACTCTTGCCTGGAAAATCCCATGGATGGAAAAACCTGGAAGGCTGCAGTTCATGGGGTCGCTGAAGGTCAGACACGACTGAGCGACTTCACTTTCACTTTTCACTTTCATGCACTGGAGAAGGAAATGGCAACCCACTCCAGTGTTCTTCCCTGGAGAATCTCAGGGATGGGGGAGCCTAGTGGGCTGCTGTCTATGGGGTCGCACAGAGTTGGACACAACTGAAGTGACTTAGCAGCAGCAGCAGCAGCACAGCTATGTTTTCTTCATCATACAGTAAATATTTTTCCTCTTGGCTTTGATTCAAACTTTTTAGCTCATCCCAGGTGGCACCAGTGCTAAAGAACCCGTCTGCCAATGCAGGCCACATAAGAGGCTCAGGTTCGATCCCTGGGTTTGGGAAGGGCCCCCTGGAGGAGAGCAAGACTCTGGTATTCTTTTCTGGAAAATTCCATGGACTGAGGAGCCCGATGGGATACAGTCCACGGGGCTGCAGTCAGACATGACTTAGCAACTGAATACATATGTAGCTTCTCTCTTGGTGTCACCTCTTACATTCTTATTGTTTCTTTTCCTCAATTAAAATGATGTTTTTTATCATGTTTCTCAATGAGCAATTGAAGGATTTACTCCTCAGAACAAGATGAGGCAATATAAGTAAATAGTTCAGTTCAGTAGCTCAGTTGTGTCTGACTTTGCAACCCCAAGAGTTGCAGTACGCCAGGCCTGGTGGGCTGCTGTCTATGGGGTCACACAGAGTCAGACACGAGTAAAGTGACTTAGCAGCAGCAGCAGGCCTCTGTGTCCATCACCAACTCCTGGAGTTCACTCAGACTCACNTGATCCAGTGGATGTTGGCAATTTAATCTCTGGTTCCTCTGCCTTTTCTAAAACCAGCTTGAACATCTGGAAGTTCACGGTTCACATATTGCTGAAGCCTGGCTTGGGGAATTTTGAGCATTACTTTAAATAAGTATGCTTTAAACTTGGTTGAGATCCCAGGTGACTTTGTTTTCCATTTTGCAAGTCTCTCATAGATCTGGTTTCCTGATAGCATTCAAACTAGTTGGTCATGAAGCAAGCTCACATTTCTGCACTTGCCCCCAAATGGAATAAATAAAACCAATTCTAGTTTGTTGGTGAATTTTAATAGGCAAACATATGCAAGGTTTTGTTCTTAAGTCCTTTCTAGGCAGTGCTTTCCACAAGGACAGCTCTTTAGCTCCAGGCCCAGAGCTCTTGCCTAATCCTCTTTGCTCAGCAAAAGCCAAACAGTAAAAAGAGACATTCAATATTTAATATATTCTTTGTTCTAAGAAGAAGAATTAACACATAGTTGCAAGAATACCTAAATTTTGTAAGATAATAGATGCAAATTTATTTTCCTTGTTTCCCAATTTGTAATCGTATTTTTCCAAGTAAATTTTGTATCACTCCCACTCCCTGGGCAATCAATGATTTTGCATCCTCTTTCCCATACCAATTACGATAGAGTGGGAGGGACCCCCAGTATGTGCCAGGCACTGTGGGGAATCCAAGGATGTCTAAGATAAGGTTTCAGCAAACAAGAACATAGAGAGCTAGAATAGTGTGCCAAAAAGAAATCAAATCAACAGAGAGGCAGAAAGGCAGAGTGTGGTATGCATATAATCACCTGGAGAACTTGATAAAATAAGATTAGGGATCTCATCCTCACAGAGTCTAACAGGAAGGTAGGGTGAGGGAAACGGTCCTGTTCTGATGCAGGTGTCTTAGCTTCTGGAGGCTGGCCACAAGTAAGATGTAGCCATCTGGTGATGGGTTGGGACAGGCACAGATAATGCCTCTATAGTTATAGTAAGCACTCAAGGCTCATATTTAATATAAGCAGCACTCCTTAGTGAAAACAGAGATGTCTTTAGGAGGCTGAGATGTATTTTTGTAATCAGTTCTTNCTGATGCAGGTGTCTTAGCTTCTGGAGGCTGGCCACAAGTAAGATGTAGCCATCTGGTGATGGGTTGGGACAGGCACAGATAATGCCTCTATAGTTATAGTAAGCACTCAAGGCTCATATTTAATATAAGCAGCACTCCTTAGTGAAAACAGAGATGTCTTTAGGAGGCTGAGATGTATTTTTGTAATCAGTTCTTGGCCCCTTGAGCTATAATACCAGCCCTTGGAGCATGCTTGCAGGGCACTTGCCAGCACACAAGTCATGAAGTTTAAGAGGATAGACGACCTCTGAAAGGCATACTTGCACAGCCCAGGCAAACAGAGCCAAGACAAACTGGGGCAATGCCTTTTCATAAATAAATCCTTCATTTTTCAAGTTCGAAAGTAATTCTTGAAAATACATTCTTCTTTTGAAAACACTGAGGAAACATCATAAAAACCCTCCCTGATCTCCCGTGTAACCATGGCTGTTGGTGTACATGCTTCCAGGACTTTTTTGGTGTTTATATACAGTGCCCCGGACAGTATGATCTCAGGTGGCCTCAGCTGCAGTGGCCTGAAGCAGAGTTTCTGGTTCCCAGCTAGAGATTGAGGTTGGGTCATGCGGTGAGAGGTGCTGAATCCTAGCCACTAGACCAGTGGTCAGGCCCTGGCCCTTCAGCTCTGCAGAAATGAATTCCCACAAAGACAGAAAGTAGGGAAATAAAGTGTTTATTAGGAGGAACAGAGAATAGTACATATGGAGAGACACACACACAGGTGGACTCAGGCAGTCGCACCCTCGTGGCAGTTTAAATCACTTATGTGGGGCATTTCTTCCAGGCTTCCTTTGGCCAATCATCTTGCTTTACCTGGTTCTGAGTTTGCATCTGGTTTCTCTCGGGATCCTCCCATCAGTGCATGTGTGTCTCTCAGCCAAAATCAATCTCTCAGTCTCTGCTAGCAAAGAGGCCTATGGGTAGCTTGACATCACTCCCATTTTGACCTCCAAGCTTCCCAGTCAGGAGTCTCCTTGACTTCAAGAATAAGAAATGTATAGTCTCTTATCTTTTATCTGAGCAGGGCCCAGCCTCCTCTCTTGATTGAACTGCTATTGATATTTTGGAGTTTCTGTCCATAGGGAATGAACTCCAACTGTTCACCCTGTTGGGGGGCCCATCTATCTCCTGCCTCAAATCCTCCCTGAGAGATGTACACCCCAAGAAAACTTTATCGGGAAGATGAAGGGTAAAGGTCTGTCTTCTGTAGCTTCTTCAGGCTGGCAAGGGGCTTGTAGACCCTACCTAGCTGGAGTCACAGAGCTCTCACCCTATCTCATTAAAGGGGCCTCAAGGTGACTTCTGTTGTTATTTTGGCAGGATCTGCCTTGGGAAGTGGCTGGAGTCCCTGCATCACCATTGTCCTGTGATGCCCTAGAGAAAACAAACTAAATAATTAGAGAAGCAGGGGCTAATGATCAGTAAGACTGTTAAAATCAGAGGCTCAAGCACGGTTAGGAATATGGTCAGCATATGGGCCATACTGATTTATATTTTTCCTAGTTCCCTGCTGCCTTCTCTACTGTTGCAAATCTGCAACTAAGACGTTTCAGTCCAAGAAGCAGGCCTGGGACCAACAAGTTGAGGCCTTCTTTCTTAAGAATAGAGAAATACTAAACGTTTAACATAAATCAGTATGGCTGAAACCATGAAGAAGGTTATAAGAAAACGGAAACATCCAATCAGAAAGTTTTTAATACCTTGCGGGATCCAGGAGAACAAGTTAGAGAACCAGCTTTCAATTTCTCCAACCATACTGAATAGTGAGGATTGGTGGTTAACTGTCTGTTGAAGCCAGGTGGCCTGCTATTGCATTTTCTCAATGTCGGTCTAAACCTGGGAAGAGGTGTTCACGTATGTGCAACAAGAAATGTTGGCAACTGCCATACCCCTCCTTGTTTTGCCAACAGATAAACCAGGACCAGACAGTTGTCAAATACCACCTTGGCCAGTGAATCTAGAGACTTCTGTAAATTAGTAAGAGAGTTAGTGGTATTGTTAGCTATGGTGGTAAGAATAACAGATAAGTTTTGAAGGACATGTGGATGGATGGCTACCCCCCACCATGGTAAAAGGTGTACCCAAAGAAATAGACGTCTCCATCTAGGATGCCACTAGGTAAACCTAGAGTTAATCGAGTAAATGGGTTTAATAAACTTAAATTCATTTAAGGAGTGAATTGAGAAAGGAGTAACCAAAGTTGCCAGCATATACTGTGTGGACATGAAATTACTATGCAGGCAATTAGTGGCCCATGGTTTCTTATCTACCTGGCATACCAAAATGTATCCTGGTGGGGTACAATAGACTAACAAGTTTAAGGTTTTAAGAGCTAGCCATCCAAATCTATTGTTACAGAAATGTTCTGCAACCATATACCCAACGCCTTCCATCCATGTTTGTCCTGGTATCTGTTCCTTTAATGCAGACCCTTTTTCCTTCCAACTTTTCTCTTATTAGGATAAGCAGCTTCAGGCCTAAGGTGAATTCTTACAGGTTGGGCATGTGTGGCCATTCTAGGAATTTCTTTGTCCCACACTACAGGATCCACTTTTTGTACAATATGGCTGGGAATAGGACCTTGCTCTTCTGGCTGGTCTGTCTTAATCAGAGTCAAGGGAAAGTGTTGCAGCCTCCTAACTGGAGTATGGCCCTGATAGAGCTCAGAAGATCTCTTTCCAGTAGTGGGGTGGGACACTCAGACACAACTAAAGAGGAGCATGAAATCAACTGCTGCTAACATTGACAAGTGAGAGGCCCAGTAAAATATGGCTGTGAGGCTTTCTATTGACACTAGTTCTAGTACAGCTTTTGGAAAAGGGAGGTCCAGTGTGAGAAATTAAGACAGAGTAAGTGGCTCCCATGTCAACTAAGAAACTGATTTTCTTACCTGTCATGTCAAGGACTTCCTCAGTCATCCAGCATGGCCACTTCAGGAGTGGGAGCCCGTCTCCCCCTTTGGGACTGAAGGCAGTCCCTGTTCCAATGACCTGCTTGTTTGTAGGCTAGGCATGGCCTGGGGGAGGGAAGCAGGGTTCTTTCTGGCAATCTCGGGCCCAGTGGCCAGTTGACTTGCATTTCTAGCATTCCTCCTTGTTGGTCTTACCTCCAGATGGACAGTTGGACTTTTTTGGCCCCCTTGGGTTGTCCTGAGATCACAAGACATGGCTGACAGCAATGGCTATCAGTTGTGCATGAGCCCTGGACTGTCTTTTCTTCAGCTTTCCCTCTGGAGCTTGGTCTTGATTATTAAATACTCCAAGGGACACATCCAGGGGTTGAGGCATGGAAGTCTGTGGGCCAAATTCTAACTTTTGAAGTTTCCACATATTAATAGTATCAGGGGAGGGCTGGCTGATAAAAAGTGTTGTCCCAGCAGGGACTGACCTTTGGAAGTGGAGGGATCTATGTTGGTATACTTCCTAAAAGCTTCCCCAAGCTGCCTGTGATAGAGGGAGCTGGATTTTCTTTTTTTTCCTGGGTCACTACTTTAACCTTCTCACAGTTAAATGACATTTTGATACACTTTATCATCTCTTCTAATACACATTAGATCATGAGCTTCCTGGCTTCTGTCCCTGTCCAAGAAGTATAATTCTGAGGAATTATGTTTGGGACTGCATCTCCATCCAGGGCGTATTCAGGTTGGTCTCCGTCCGGCACGTTAGTCAGCAAGCCTCTGGGCTGCTGTCCAGATTCTGTTTTTCCTCAGAAGTACAGTAAGTATTAGGTTGGCCAAAATGTCCATTGGGGTTTTTCCATAAGATATTATGGGAAAACCTGAGTGAACATTTTGGCCAACCCGACAGGACTCCTTGGACATCCTACCAAGTTAAGTCATAAACTAGAATGAGAGCATGAAACTCCTCATGAAATCCTACTTGGGTCTTCAGAAAATCATTTGTTTGCTTTGGTCTAAGTTGGTTATAAAAGGGTACTCTGACTGTCCCTTCACCATTTGCTACTTCCCTAAGACGATGTAACTTCCCTGATCCTGGGTGAGAGGAAGCTCCACCGGTGAGAGGACAGAGGGACAGTCTCTCTTTCCTGGGGTAACTGAAGGGATGAAGGGACATGGGGAGGTAGAGTTTGGGTTCAGTCAGACGGATCTGGAAAAGTAGCGATATTGTCAGGAGTAGGGGGAGCTCCAGGTATCCCCTTCAGAGATGGGAGAGCTTTGAAGGGGATCACCTAAAATGATTTTTTTTTTTTTTTTTTCTGGTTCCCCAGGTTTTGAATTATAAGAGCCACACAGAGTAGAATTATGGTAATGGACCATGAAAGCCTGACTAGAGGGACCCTCACTCCACTTTCCCATCCAGTGGCAATAAATATGCAACTGTAGAATGGCATTATAGAGACCCATCTTCAGGTTGTTTTTCTCCATTCCCCAACTTATATGAAGGCCAGGTACTGTTACAGTAGAATTTAAGTTTTCCCTTTCCTAGCCTTTCTGTTAACCTGCAACTGAGAAAGCTCCAGGAAATGGAATCTGTTGTTCCAGAAACATTTGCTAGGAGACTTTGACCTGAAGGGATTCAGGGTGCCCCTCAAATTCCTTCCTAACCTGATGGAGTTTCTAAACCTCTACCATCCCACAGATTTCTGACACCTCTGGTTTCCCTGAGTACCTTTAGGTGTCTTCCCCAGGTGGCCAGGGGGGGACATTTGAACCACTGCTGACCAGCTGCTAGGACTTTCCTTAGGAGAGATCCCTCATCTATATAGCTTATGTCCTATGATAAGTCTTTCTACGCTGGGGTGTATTCCTCCTGACTGAGCATCTACAAAGTTTATAATTCGGGCTTCTGGGTAGCAGCCAACCTGATAAGCTGTCTGTAGCAATGTGTATGCTGCCAAGGCCTGGAGTGAAGAGGGTCCATCGGTTGCAAAATAGAACCCTTGAAGAAACTGGAGTTGGGCACTATGGAAGATGGCACGGGGTTGAAGGCTCAAGGGCCGGGAGGCAGAGAAATTCTCACAGTAAATTTCTGGGCATTGAGTGAGGTGAGACACTAGACAGCAGAAAAACCCAAAATCCTTTGCCCTTTCGTCCTGGCAGGTGTAAAAGAACTGGGCTTCGGCTAATGACTTTGTCTCACACAGGCAGCNAAGGGCCGGGAGGCAGAGAAATTCTCACAGTAAATTTCTGGGCATTGAGTGAGGTGAGACACTAGACAGCAGAAAAACCCAAAATCCTTTGCCCTTTCGTCCTGGCAGGTGTAAAAGAACTGGGCTTCGGCTAATGACTTTGTCTCACACAGGCAGCACTGGGTTTGGCAGTGGCAGGGACGCAGTTTAGGAATAATATCCAAAAAATCCTTCCTTAAAAGGTTGCGGAGATAAAAAGTGAGAAAGAGACCCTGTTGTGCAAGTACGGTGGGAAGTAAAGCGTAGTGGAAGGTTTCGTACTGGACAAGGACAGAGGGAGAGTGGGTGAGAGAGACCCCTTGAGCTCCTGCATGTTTGGAAATCACGTTTCCACCATGTCCCAAAGGACAGAGTCAACTGTCACGCAAGTGTTATTTGAATCTGCGCAGCCTGGGGGACCCCTCTGCCATCCTCAATGTTGAGCAGACAAAAATTATGCCCTGTGGGTCTTGAAAGTGAAATGGAGAGTGAGGAAAAGAAAGCAGGAGCGAAAGTCAGTGGCCTGAAGCTGCAGCTGGGGTGAAGCCCAAGGTTTACCTTGAATTCCTGGATTTCAGCACCAAATGTGATCTTGGGTGGCTTTGACCTGCAGCAGCTTGAAGTTGGGCTTCCTTTCCCCGCCAGAGATTGAGGTCGGGTCTCCGCAGTGAGAGTACTGAATGCTAGCCACTAGACCAATGGTCAGTGACAAGGTCCTGGCCCTTCAGCTCTGCAGAAATGAATTCCCATGAAGACAGAAAGTAATGAAACAAAGAACACGTTTATTAGCAGGAAAAGCATACAGTACGAGTGGATACACGGGTGGACTCAGAGAGTTGCACCCACTTGGTAGTTTGAAGCGTTCATGTGGGGCATTTCTTCAGGGTTTCTTTGGCTAATCATTTCCATTTGTCTGGTCCTGAGCCTGTGTTCGGTTTAACTCAGAATCTTCCCACGTGTGCAAGTGCATCTCTCAGCCAAGATGGATTCCAGTGAAGAGGCCTATGGGTAGCTTGACATCACTCCCCTTCTAACCTCCAAGGGGCTACAGGGGAAGGTCTCCCCGATTTTGAGCATGACAAATACGTGGTTTCTAGGCTTTTATCTGATTAGGGCCCAATCTCCTCTCTCAATCATTCTGCTATTGATATCTTGG
>SJYA01002489.1:4701051-4759557 GCA_006410615.1 Neotragus moschatus | reverse complement strand
TGGGAAAACTGGATAAGAGAAACCTTCAGGCCTCAGACATCCACTCTTACCCTTCATCAGTACTATATTAGTGGAATATATTGACTTCTAAAATAGAGCGTATTATTCAAATGTTTTGTGGGACTTCTTTATTTTAAAAAAAAGAACACATTTTCACTTGGTATCAGATATTGGAACCATTAAGTACTTTTAAACTAGTGGAGTGTGCTTATAATATAAAATCAGAATGTGAAAATTTTGTATCAAATTAGAAGACTGTTAAAATAATTTGTTTTCAACCAGATTAGCAATGCTGATGAGGTAAACTGTAGTATAACTCTCATTTTATAGCTGTGGAGACGAATCTGCAAATGTGGGAAGAAATGAAAAAAGGAAGCCAGTTTGGTCAGTCCTGTTGTTTGCGAGCAAAAATTGACATGAGTAGTAACAATGGGTGCATGAGGGACCCGACACTTTATCGCTGCAAGATTCAACCCCACCCAAGAACTGGAAATAAATACAAGTAGGTGTATTGCTTTCATTATGCTCAGTAGCTTCCTGTGCTTTTGCTTTGAGGCTCTCTGTAAACACGGGGTGGGTTATTGCAGAGTATTCAAGAGACCTGGATCTTTGTTCTTCCATGGGTTAAGTGACCAGTAAGGCAGGTAGCCTAGCCTCTTGGGATGTCACTCACTTGTCAGTTAAGGTTATAGTAGGTTATTTTTAGGATGGTTTCCATCTGTAAAGTTGCTTGAGTCTGCCGAAAGTTGCTTTTTATGTACTGATTAGGTATACCATGGTGTGTATTTTTAGATGAAGATACTTCTTTTCCTGTTACAAACTTTGATTCTCCTAGGCGAAAGTTGATTCGTAAATGTGATAGAACTAAAAATTTAAAGAAATATGAACATTACAAAAAAATATGTGTTTTTCTACTTTCAGTTGATTTTCTGTGTGAGTTTTCAGGTTAACAGGTTTTTTTTTTTTCCTTTAAATGCCTCTCACCCTGCCATTAATTTATATAATAACCATAGAAATATTTTCTTATACTTTGAAGAAGCCTGCTGCTGCTGCTAAGTCGCTTCAGTCGTGTCCGACTCTGTGCGATCCCATAGACAGCAGCCCACCAGGCTCCCCCATCCCTGGGATTCTCTAGGCAGGAACACTGGAGTGGGTTGCCTTTTCCTTCTCCAATGAGTGAAAGTGAAAAGTGAAAGTGAAGTCCCTCAGTCGTGCCCGACCCTTAGTGACCCCATGGACTGCAGCCTACCAGGCTCCTCTGCCCATGGGATTTTCCAGGCAAGAGTGCTGGAGCGGGGTGCCATTGCCTTCTCCTGCCTACTGCATAGAAATACTGAATTGTAACTCTTGAAGAGATTGGTGACTGTAAATGATTACCTGGTTTGCTAATGTGACTTTCTTTAAACTTGGAGGTGCAAATGTGTATGTAGACAAACACTTCATGTATATATGGGTGTATGTGTGTTTATATGTTCTTCATTTTTAACAGGGTATTTACTCCTTGTTTTACTAAACAAATACTCTGAATACATTTGGAAAAGTATATTTGGATGTACATTTTTAATATCAAATAATCTCAAGCCATAGTGTAGTAGCATCTTAATTTTGTATCTTAAAAATTAGAAGGTATAATGCAGTGATATACCTTAAAAAATTCAAATGAAAATGCGTGTGTTGCGTACATTTTTTAAGACAGAAATTATTTTTACAACTGTTCCGTCTTAAGTGGAATTACCTACTAATTTTCTTCTCTTTTACTTTGACAGAGAAGGAAAAACTCTGTTCTTGAATGCATTTTTAATTGTGAAGGTATTAAACCTAGAGATTTACTTGTGCGGAATTTATTTAAGATACTGAAAAACTCAGTTTCCTCAAAATTATTACTTTCCTTCTCTGGTATACACTGGCTATTACAGAAATATGATTATAGAATTCACTGCAGCAATATCCAGTTGTTTTATAAGTTGCAAATTAGCCTTTTTGTTTGTTTGAATGTTGAGTAACTGATTCACTGTCCTCAAAGTCTGATAAAAAGTTTTGATGTACTTTGAGTATTATGGCTCATAACACCTGTTGTTTTAAGAAACTCTTATTTTGTAAAGAATTATATTTTAGTATTGTTGCTTATAATGTCTAAGATGAAAAGGGTAAAATTCTTTACTGATTTTCGAAAATACTCTTTTTCTAGTGTTTATCCGACATATGATTTTGCCTGCCCCATAGTTGACAGCATTGAAGGTGTTACACACGCCCTGAGAACAACAGAATACCATGACAGAGATGAACAGTTCTACTGGATTATTGAAGCTTTAGGCATAAGAAAACCATTTATTTGGGAATACAGTCGGCTGAATCTCAACAACACAGTGCTGTCCAAAAGAAAACTCACGTGGTTTGTCAATGAAGGACTAGTAGATGGATGGTATGTTTGCTGTTATCTAGAATTGAGAGGAAGTAAAACTGATTTTACACTGCTTGGCGGTTTGGGGAGGATAAGTGGGAGGGGTTGAAATGGGTATGCCTGTTGGGTTTCTGGTCCTTCGTCCTGTTTCTCAGGTATGCCCTTTTGTTTTCATGCTGCAAACATGGAGTGCCCATGTTTGGAACTAGAAAAAGTTTGAAAATCTCTGAATGCAATCTGTTCAGTTGAGTCACCATACTTACAAGCCTAAGAATATTTTTCTAACCTGAATTAACTAGAATGTGTGTATTTTTATTAGCATCATGTTATAGTGACACATATTAAGTATGTATTGAATAATGTGTAATTTTAGATAATTACTCTGGAGCAGAATTTGATAAAGGGCAAGTTTACCTTGGGCCCCATACAAAGGGTGTTATTGCAGACTTACTGAAAATTGCAAATCTCTACAGAATATTAATTAACCAACATATATGTTTTTTACACCCCAGAAGACTTTATAAAGTGCATTTGGACGTGAATGCCAGAGTAACCGTCTCTTATCTGTGTCTCACGGTCATATGTAGAATAGAGACCTTGAATGTTTGTTAAATGAAAAGCAAATGAGAATGTGGTAGTGCTTGGGTTTTCTGTATTTGAAGATGTTATCTATGTGTCTTTCTTCAAATGTGCTTTTACTGTTTGCAGTAGTACATTTATTTTACTTAGTAATAATTGACTAGTAGTTAATATTCTGCCTAATTACTGTAACCAGCTCTTAGTTCAGATATTTAACAAACTGAATATAATATTCAGAAGGGTATTTTATACTCTCTGTACCTACATGTTAAAAACATCTCCTGGGTTCTTTAAACTTCCCTATTTCCCAGGGATGACCCACGGTTTCCTACAGTTCGTGGTGTGCTGAGAAGAGGGATGACGGTCGAAGGACTAAAGCAGTTTATTGCTGCTCAGGTGAGTTATGGTTTCTTTTCCAGCTTTTCTGTTTGGATTTTCAAAAGGATTTAATATCCTTTTGGTCTTTATTCTTGTTATTCTTTCTACTCCTTGCTTGTTCCTTACAATGCAAGAGCAGAGTGTTTTTGAAAAAAGTAAAATAAACACCAATAATAGTGGAAAATTGAGAATGTGCTAAACTCCTCTGCTAGGGTTGGACAGAGGCAGCTGTGGTGTTTCTACCCAGTGAAGTATATGACTGTTGATGCTTAACTGTTCAGGGTAGCCAGATTGGTTTGTACACACTTTAGTTTTATATTCCAGTGGAAGTAAACTTGTAATTATTAATTGGGTTTATTCTCTAGCTTGCTTAATGTAAAATATTCTAGTTAATATTTCTTGCCCTTCAAGCCATTTTTTAAATCGTTTTTCTAGGGTTCTTCACGTTCGGTTGTGAACATGGAATGGGACAAAATTTGGGCATTTAACAAAAAGGTACATGTTTTGACTCTTGGTCCTCTTTTCTNACTCTGTTAGCCCGTGACCTGCTTAATTTTGTTCTAAGGCCACATTTGCCTGTTATTCCAGGTAGCTCTTGACTTCCTACTTTTGCATTCTAGTCCCCTCTAATGAAGAGGACATCTTTTTGGGGTGTTAGTTCTAGAAGGTCTTATAGGTCTTTGTAGAACTGTTCAACCTCAGCTTCTTCAGCATTACTAGTTGAGGCATAGACTTGGATTTCTTTGATATTGATTCGTTTGCCTTGGAAATGAACAGAGATCCTTCTGTCATTTTTGAGATTTCATCCAAGTACTGCATTTTGGACTCTTTTGTTGATCATGATGGCTGCTCCATGTCTTCTAAAGGATTCTTGCCCACAGTAGTAAATATAACTGTCATTTGAGTTAAATTCACCCATTCCAGTCCATCTTAGTTCACTGATTCCTAAAATGTCAGTGTTCACTCTCTTCATCTCCTGTTTGACCACTTCCATTTTGCCTGGATTTGTGGACCTAATATTTCAGGCTCCAATGCAGTATTGGACTTTACTTTCATCACCCGTCACATCCACAACTTAAACACACTATATTTTAATTATTGTCTTTCTTGGCTGTGAGAATAGAGACCTATATCTATCAGTGCCTGGCATAGTGGAGACACTTGATGCTTATTGGGTGACTCATACTCTTAAAGCTCTGTCAGTCTCAGATGGCAGCTTTTACTTGAACTTTTGGTGTAGTTTGCACTTGTCCTTTTATACTATAGGAGTAGGGTTTTTTGGTACAATCACATGAGTGGAAAACAGTCATTACAGGTTTTGAAGTTTAACCAGTAATATAGAAGCTTGATCACTATCATTTTTATAATTGTGAAATGTTCAACTTCTGTCCTTTAAAGACTCATATTAAATTGCAGAATACATGTTATATCTAATGCTTTCCAGAACTTTCTGAAATGATAGAAATGTCCTCTAACAGTTCTGTCCAGTACCGTAGTCACTAGCCTCTGGAACTGTTGAGCATTTGAAATGGGGCTATTGTGACTGAGGAATTGAATTTTAAGTTTTATTTACTTTAAGTAGCTGCATTTGGCTAGCGACTGTTCTTTAAACAGAGCAATTATAGTACGATTTTTTAGTAACTTATCCAGTTCTCTCCCAGTGTTCTCTCATTCATTTCAGCAGTTAGTATAGTTAACATCCTCCACCGCTAGCCCTTGCCCCTCTGCCTTTGTGTTTTCAGATTTGCTTGTAAAACACTGGACATCGGTGCCTAGATAGCGATTGGAATTAAGTNGTTATAGTACGATTTTTTAGTAACTTATCCAGTTCTCTCCCAGTGTTCTCTCATTCATTTCAGCAGTTAGTATAGTTAACATCCTCCACCGCTAGCCCTTGCCCCTCTGCCTTTGTGTTTTCAGATTTGCTTGTAAAACACTGGACATCGGTGCCTAGATAGCGATTGGAATTAAGTGCCCTCTTCTCTTTTTCCTCTTCTGTTAAAGGATCAAGTAGATACAGCCGTACAAGAACTCCTTCAGCTGAAAGCACAGTACAAGTCTCTGACAGGGGTAGACTATAAGCCTGTCTCTGCCACTGGGGCTGAGGAGAAAGATAAGAAAAAGAAAGAAAAAGAAAATAAATCTGAAAAGCAGAATAAGCCTCAGAAGCAAAATGAGAGCCAAAAGAAAGACTCCTCTAAAAACCAAGGAAGTGGGCTGTCACCAAATGGAGCAGGGGAGGGACAAGGGCCTAAGAAGCAGACCAGGTAAGAAAACGAAAGCTTCAGTTGAAGTAAAGCAAAGTTTTAGATGAATTCAACTATAATTATGAAAAAAAAACTTCTTTTTGGTTAGTTTGGCTATCACATTAAATTGAAGAATGCTAAATGTGTAATGTCAGCAGATAGCTTCTGTTCATTTTCTGTATATTTAAATGGTAACACATTCATTGCTGGTTCAAGAATCTTAGAATATAAAAAGTTCAGTGAAATCTCAGTGCTATGCTTGTTTCCCATTTTCCCAGTTCCTCCCACTACCATAATGAACTGCTCACCAGTGTTACTCGTTTCTTCTCTATCCATCAAGAGATTTTCATTCGCTTACACAAGTAAAAACAAATACATATATATGTGCATATTTTGGGAAAAGACCCTGATGCTGGGACAGATTGAAGGCAAAAGGAGAAAGGGGCGACAGAGGAGATGGCGGGGTGACGTCGCTGACTCAGTGGGTATGAGTTTGAGTGAACTCCGGGGAGACAGTGGAGGACAGGGAAGGCCGGTATACTGTGGTCTACGGAATTGCAGCGTTGCCGATCCACAGCTTAGCGACCGAACAGCAAAAATGTTATTTTTTTCTCTTTTTCCTCCCTTTAACATAATTGTTAACCTAACTACATATTGTTTTGTACTTTAGCAGATTTTTCAAATGAAAATCTTCTGTGAGGACTAAATGAGAACTTCATTTGAAATAGGTTTTTAAAATGGTTGGTTAAATATGAAACAAACCTGGTTTAAAGTTGACACCCGCTGTGGAATAGACAGTGATATTTCCAATCCATGTGAACAATAAGATTCCTCCATTATCCCCATCCCAAAATTAGAGTGAACTCTATGTGAGATTCTCTCGAAGCTAAACCTGAGCTAAGCTGTTAGCAGCTACTACTTAGAGATGCTTTGGTGTTAAGATTTTTTAGCTGAATTTCAAATCCTGCCTCTTGTCTCTCATGGCGTCCTCTCTCTCGTCTCTCCTTAAACAAGAGAATACAACTGTGACTTTTCTTGCGCATTGACTAGGTGATCAGAATTATAGAATAGTAGAGGCGAGAACTCTGATGCTGGGAGGGATTGGGGGCAGAAGGAAAAGGAGATGACAGAGGATGAGATAGCTGAATGGCATTACCGACTCGATGGATATGAGTTTGAGTGAACTCCGGGAGTTGGTGATGGCGAGGGATTCATGGGGTCACAAAGAGTCGGACATGACTGAGCAACTGAACTGAACTGAGAGGCGAGAACAGAACATTTTACCTTTTACCTTCTGACTGCTTGTGAAAGGGCCAGACTTCATGTAGACATTTTGCTGAGATGTGTCAAAGTGAAAAATAGAGAATTCAAATGTAAATACATTCAGCTTTTAAGTTAGTAAGCCAATAAACTCTAAAAAGATGGACCTTTTATAAGGCATAACTATTGGGTAGATTTTCTGTGTGAATTTTAAGACTGCAGTTTGCTGAATAATTGTCAGTGTTTCAATAAAAAGATTATTGCCTAGAATAGTTTTTAATTGTAGGCCTAATTTATTTTGGAAGCATCTATCTCTGTGACTTTTACTGACTGAAGTTAAAAGAAAAACTTATAGAACTTGTAAGGATATATATACCCACACACATATACACATTTATGTATTGACATATGAATATATATATAGCCATTGTTTTTTACTGTTTACAGGTTACTTACATTGAGACACTGATGTTACTCTAATTTATCTGGATTGAGATTGGCAAAAACTTCCTTTTATTTTTTAGTGAGAATACTGTCTTTACTACAAATTAGTAGTAATTTATAAAGAACTTATAAGGTAACTTATAAAGAACTTTGTAAAAGGAATATCTGCATTAAAATCTTTTTGTTAGGTTTAGCTTTCCTAATTTTTGTGGACAGTATCAGACTACCCTTTAAGAAATGACTATTTTCTAGGATAAAAATATAGGGGTGAATACAGAAGAGATACAAACATAGAAATAACTCATACTGAAGAAAAACAACCCCATTTTCGGGGTTTATTTCTATTCAGCCTCAAAGCAGTTGCTGGATGAAGAGATTTATATTTTATTTTTTATATCTACAGGTTGGGTCTTGAGGCCAGAAAAGAAGACAATCTTGCAGATTGGTATTCTCAAGTGAGTATGGGCTTAGTTGATTTCTTCTTTTAAATTTCTCTAAGGCTACTTACATTTAGATTCTAAAATCCAGGTACAGAGTAATAATGTATAATGCCTTTAGTAATCCATAGTATAGTCATGTAACGTGTCAGTTTTCAAAGCATGCTCACAGAAAGTATTAAACCGAGAAGTAGATCTATGAGATAGTCATTATTTTATTTTTATTTTGTTTTTTGGTGAGGTGAAAGTATTAGTCGAAAGTAACAAAACAGTAAAACAGCAGAAGCAAGATTAGGATTCAGGCCTTAAAAATTTAGAGCAGTCTTGTTTCTTAGAAGGATCTAGAAAGATCTGTCTTACATGCACATAAAGAGGATTCACCAGCAGGGAAAGCCTCCAGACTTGAAGCTTGACTATCATACTCTTGGCACTTACACTGTAATTTTGGTTCAATTTAGGCTTCATAGAATGTATTTTTCTTTTAAAAAGGTCATCACAAAGTCAGAAATGATTGAATACTATGATGTAAGTGGCTGCTATATCCTTCGTCCCTGGGCATATTCCATTTGGGAATCCATCAAGGACTTTTTTGATGCTGAGATCAAGAAACTCGGTGTTGAAAACTGCTATTTCCCCATGTTTGTGTCTCAAGGTGCATTAGAGAAAGAGAAGACTCATATTGCTGACTTTGCCCCTGAGGTACATTAGCCCGCTTTATCTATTTTTGCATTTTTCTCTTATAAAGTCAGAAGTATGTTTAAGTCTATTTTCAGTTCACACTTGAATAGTAATTTAAAAGACAGGTTACAGTAGTCAACTTAGAGAAATGTAAAGCCATTCTTTCATCAGTGTAAATCATGATTCTTTTGTACATTAATTAATTAACTGGCTTTTACCTTTCAGTAAAAAATACAAATACAGTATAAATTATAAAATATGATTTTATATTATAAAATATAAAACATTATAAAGACAGTAAATACCTTTTTTCACAGTGAACAGTAGTGGTTATTTTAACTTGCTTAATTGATATAGCGAAACTTGAAATAGAAATTTGCCTACATCTGTGTTCTTTAGAGAAAGAAAGTGCTGTTTAAAAAATGTACGAAAAATGATTTTATGTTGCTAGGTTGCTTGGGTGACAAGATCTGGCAAAACAGAGTTGGCAGAACCAATTGCCATTCGTCCTACCAGTGAAACAGGTGAGGATGGGCCTTGGAACACAGGAGAAAAGCTCATTGAACATTAGAGACAGCTTCCAGAGTTGAGTTTCACCTTTTATTTTGTGATATTTATAATTCCTGTTGATGATACAAAGTTTAATGAATGTTAATAAAGATGAGGGCAGATTTGAGTGGCATAGACTTTTGTTCTCTGACAGTATGCTTTGTGGAGCTCTTTGTCATCCAAATAAAGTTTAAAAAACAAAAAAACACTTGTATCATTTTAAGTTTCATGCTATAATTTTTCAGAACTTCCCATAGAGTTTTATTCTTGGAATTGATTATAAAATTGCAAACACTAGTGTTTTATGCCATATTGACTTGAAATTAATCAATTTCATGTTACATTTAAAAAGTTAAAAAGTGATTTCATTTACACCTAGTATTCTCACAATGGTGTAGTTAGGAAAGTAGAGACAGCTACTGTTATCTCCATTTTGCAGGTTAAAGAAAAAAGCTCTCAAGGGATAAATGGTTTTCCTAAAACTACACATAATAAATGGCAATACCGCTTGGAAAGTTTGAGCTTTTGGGCTTGTCAGTGTCTTTGAAAGTGGTTATCCATCTTTAGAGCTAGGGATTGTTTGCTCTTTATTTGATACTTTCAGTAATACTCTTAATAATGATGGATTATTAAAATTATGACACCAGCTTTTTTTTTTTTTCACATGGCAGATTGGCAAAGTTTTCTTTTTATTTACTAATTGTAGATAATCCTGAATAGGCTATGAAAAGACAAGTATCTTCACTTAACTTATCAGTTCATGGCAAGAGCTTTCAGACTCTGGGTAGATACAGCAGATAGATTTAATGTAAAATTTGAGAGCTGCTGCATTTAGCAGGTTATTTAACTTCTCTAAGCTCAGCTTCCACATTTTCACTGAGGTGGGTTGAATGTGAGGACTGTTGTAAATCTCATTGTGAAGAGCATAAAATACGGTCAGGTTTTTCCTTGACTAATCCATTTTATGAACTACAATACCATTCACTCACCAGCACAGAGACAGCGCTTTAAGTTCCTATTATGTTGCTGGTTTAATGGTAGCAGCCTTCAAGGGGAACAACTAACTGCCCATGCTTCCCTGTGTCTTTTCAGTAATGTATCCTGCATATGCGAAGTGGGTGCAGTCCCACAGAGACCTGCCCATAAGGCTCAACCAGTGGTGCAACGTGGTGGTAGGTGCACGCCTGTCTTACAGTTCTTCATTCTTCTTCTTAGCCATTAAAAAAAAAAAAAAAAAATTTTTTTTTCCTTACTTTTATAATCAAAGGATTGGCAATATGAAAGCATTTTTGAAATATTGATATTGGGATTTCTGATTGCTTACCACATAAAGTTGTCACTAAAAATTGAAAAGCTCTAACGGTCAAACTGTGTTCCTGCCTCTTCCAGCGTTGGGAGTTCAAGCACCCTCAGCCTTTCTTGCGTACGCGTGAATTCCTCTGGCAGGAAGGGCACAGTGCCTTTGCTACATTTGAAGAGGCAGCAGAAGAGGTATAACAGTTGTGTTCCGTATTAATTCTGTTCTAATTCTTTGTCCAGACTATGCATTTCCCCCCGCCCCCCGCCCCCGGCTGTGAGTAATGCAGTGCTATCTACATAGTAATCATTCAGTAAATAACTAAGCTGAAATTTAGTCTGATCTCGAAGTGACATTTATAAGACAGCTTTCTGGTATAAATTGTTTTGTTCCTTAAAATTTACCTATCACCTCTTAAAGTTAAAAACAGGTTAATTCAAATGTGTTAATGTTAGTTGCTCAGTCACGTCTGACTCTATGCAACCCCATGGACTGTAGCTCACCAGGCTCCTCTGTCCATGGTATTCTCGTGGCAAGAATATTGGAGTGAGTTGCCATTCCCTTCTCCAGAGGAATCTTCCTGATCCAGGGGCTGAACCTGGATCTTCTGCATTGCAGGCAAATTCTTTACTGTCTGAGCATGAACTTAAGGAACTGCTTATTGAAATTTTATTAGAAAATGTACTGCTTTAAATTTTCAGATGAAAATAGTTTTGGACTTCAACATATAGAAGAAATTGTAATATCATGGGTAAAATTAATTATTCTTCAGGATGTCTTCACCCAGGTTACTGTGTATCTTTCATAAGCATTCATTTTTCTCTTATGTTCTAAATTTATGTACATTAAAAATTATTCCAAAGCATAACTAATGAGAACCTACTGTTTATCTCAGGGGACCTTATTCAGGGCTCTGTGGTAATCTAAATGGGAAGGAAAAAGAGGAAATAGTACAGCTGATTCTCTTTACTGTACAGCAGAAGCTAATGCAACACTGAAAAGAAATTATACTCCAGTAAAAATTAATTTAGAAAAACGCTCCATTTCTTTGAGTTCTGCTTTGTGTCTCTTAATGAATTCACACTGGCTGCTTTAACCTTTCCAAGAAAAAAGATTTTTGTTGTTTGAAGTGCTTTCCCCACCACAGTTAGTTTTAAATAGTACAGTTATTATAGATCTATAACCAATAAATATAGCATAAATTTGAACACTTTTACATTTAACATGTTACAGGTTTTGCAGATACTTGACTTATACGCTCAGGTATATGAAGAACTCCTGGCAATTCCTGTTGTAAAGGGAAGAAAGACTGAAAAGGAGAAATTTGCGGGAGGAGATTACACCACTACAGTGGAAGCATTTATATCTGCCAGTGGAAGAGCTATCCAGGTATCAGACTGCCACAAAGGATTCCTAGGTGACTGAAAGCATAGCCGTGGGCCAATCTGAAAAGTTTCTTCTGCCATCAGAGAAGTAGACTCTTTAAAAAAAAAATCAATATATCACATGCTTCTAGGTCGTATTATAATTTCAGGCCAATCTGTCCCATTCCCCCCGAATCTCTGATGTCAGTTAAGTCAAGCTTGTATCCTGAATTACCAGATCATGGATATATTTTTTTAAACCTTTGTAATTAAAGTTACTCCTATGAAAGGGTCTGCCCACAGCAGAAGAGGTATAATAGATGTCTTCTGTACTAATTCTGATAGAATTTTTTTTTTTTTTTTTTTACTAATCTTACTCTTTTTTGTATCAGCTATGCTTTAAAAATTCTTTTTAACATAAAAAATCAGGGAAGATAAAGCAGATCTAGTGCCATGGTAAGGTGTGTTGTCTTAATAGTTGTTATTTTCAAAAGCAAAATATGTTGTTAAAAGATGTGTTTCTCTATTTAGGGAGCAACATCACATCATTTAGGACAGAATTTCTCTAAAATGTTTGAAATCGTTTTTGAAGATCCAAAGACAGCAGGAGAGAAGCAGTTGGCCTATCAGAACTCCTGGGGCCTGACAACTCGAACTATTGGTGTGATGACTATGGTTCATGGGGACAATGTGGGCTTAGTGTTACCGCCCCGTGTAGCCTGTGTTCAGGTAAGGAAAGTATTCCTGGTCATCATTTCTTTTATAACATTCAAGCCATATTTAATGAAGAAAATTTAAAAGTGTGCTTTTCTGAATATCATTCAGGTAGGTTTTGCTAATACGGAAACAACACAGAATACAGTCAAGATTTCAGTGTGTGTAGCTATGTGTATTATTCATGTCACTGTTTTCTACCCTTTAAAATTTTATACCTACTTTATAAAACTTCTAGAAATTATTTTTTGAAATGATTTATAATAGGTTAAATGAGAAACAAAAGTGCATTCATCATAGACAGACAATACACAGCTCATTGCTAGGTATTCTGTGTAGACCACAGAAGTTGATTTCTGTGAAGATTTATAGTCACCAGGAGGTTTTGATTTGTGAGTACTAGGTGGTGATTGTAACTTCATTACTTTTGTATGATGCTGCTTTGTATAAATTTGTGATATCATGCTGGATTCTAGGTGGTGGTTATTCCCTGTGGCATCACAAATGCACTTTCTGAAGAAGACAGAGATGCTCTACTTGCAAAATGTAGTGATTATCGAAGGCGGTTACTTAGTGTCAGTATTCGAGTTCGAGTTGATTTGCGAGATAATTACTCACCAGGTTGGAAATTCAATCACTGGGAACTCAAGGTAAAGGCTTCCCTTGCGTATTTTACTCCCACTCTCCCAATTTGGAAGTTTGTTGTTTGAATAAAAATGAACTTGAATGCCTTGTTTATGTGTAACAAACCCCCTATGGTTGTTACTAAAATGTTTATATCAAGAGTTCATAAAATAAGTTATTTCAGTAGTAAGACTATTAGAATCAGGGTGCATGGACATCAACTATTAATAGCTGTCATTGGTGCAGCTAATCAGAGAGTAATTTCGCACCACAGTTTCATAGTGGTTTGCTCATTCTTACTTTGTATGTTCAAGTATGGTCTAAATTTTGGTTTAGTGTTTTTGATTTAACTTTTATTGCATAATCATTAATAGGTGATCTGCATTCTTTATTCCATTTTTCAGACTTCTGGGATTTAACTTTTTCTTAATGATGAAACAGCAAATCTTGTTAGAACTAGCAGTTAGGAGTCAAGAATTTATAAACTCATATTACAGGCAGTGGATAGGAAGAGGTTGCAGGTTCAAGCTTTCAAATATGCAATCTTAGCCATACTGGGATTATTCCGTATTAATGCATGTTGGGTTCCCAAAGTTGCTCATCTCTATCTCTTTATTTGTTTTAAATGGCCCTTTAGATAAATCTCTGCTGAAAGATAGTAGTTATATTGATGCTGCTTTGCTTTTGTGAAGTATTTTTTCCTTTACATACTCTCCTACCTTTAATAAAGACTTTAAAGTTGTGTAAATTTCCCTTTAATTGCAGTCTTTTTTACTTACTTGGAAATAGCAAGTGTGTGATTTCAGTAATACCTTGTTTAAACCCATTTGTACTTGCCCAGGGTACCAAAAAGAATCTTCTCTCTTGCTACTAACTGGACTGAAAGGTAAAAAATAGTCATCTACGCTTGTGGGCCTCTCCTTTGACTTCCTCTGATCTGTCCCAGCTCTCCCCTGCCCAGGAGAGGATGTAGTCCTAGTGCATTTTTCTTGTCATGTCTCTTTAGTTTCTTTTAATCAGGAGTAGTTCCTCAGCCTTCCGTTGTCATCCATGGCATTTACATTTTTGTAAATATAGGTCAGTTATTTTATAGAATGTTCTTCTGTTTTGATGATTACTCATTAACTTTTGCCTTCTCCAGTAACTTTTCTTCTCTCTTCCTGCTGAGGGTAGTCTCCCACTTTTGATTTTCTCATTTTCTGCACTGATTTTTATTATTTGTATGCATGCCTTAATTACCCTGCAAAACATGAAGCTGTGAGGACCGGATCTCTTTCTTATTCATCTTTTTAAATCTCACTGCACTTAACACTGTTTCTTAACGCATGTNCAGGGTCATCCCAGTGCGCCAGCCCTGAGCCACCCTGTCTCATGCGTCGAACCTGGACTGACGATCTGTTTCACATATGATAATGTACATGTTTCAGTGCTATTCTCTCAAATCATCCCACCCTCACCTTCTCCCACAGAGTCCAAAAGTCTGTTCTTTACATCTGTGTTTTGACATTTTAATTCAGTAAATTTATTAATGTAAGTTGCTTACATTAATAGTGTATTTTTTTCCCCTCCTTAAGGCTTCAGCCTTGGAAGTGGCATATTCCTTTCTGTATCTCATTGGCTGTAGCTTAGCCACTTGGGCCCACCCACGTCACTGCAAAAAAGTCAAAAGAAAGGGAAACAGATTTGGTGGACAGCGAATAGTCATGGTCAGGGTTCCCACAGTCTAGCCCTGAGGTTCAGAAAAGAAACATATGCCTTCTCTTCATTGGTCCCGCCTATGAGTGCTCCTTGTGTGATGTGTGACTGTGAGTGTGGAAGAGAATAATATTTATTTCATTTCTGGAACCTGAGGTTCTTATAGAAGATTTACAGAGTATGTGAAAATAGCTTGAATAATGTATATTTATGTGTTTTTTCCTTTTTTAAACATTTTCATGCCTTTGTGTTTGATACTCACAACAATTTGATATGGTGGTTAGATGAGTATTTTTCCAGTTTTATAGAAGGGAAAACTAAGACCAGAGAAATTTAAATAATAACCTAGACTCTGGTAGGTAACAAGTGGTAAAGCTGGGAGTTAGAATATTGATCAGCAGATATTTAATGACTGTGACAACAGTAATTATTACCTGCATGTGCTTGGCAAATTTTTTAATGTTTCCAATAATGCAGTGATGAGCTAACTAATAACTAGTGATGAAGTTCACTGAATGTCACTGCTGGAGACAAAATTGAAGTTCATGTTGAATTCTTCTCAATTTCAAGTTGTTATTCTTTCATTAAATTATGCCATTAAAAAAAACTTTGTCATATTAGTAAGAAAAAAATATGTATTCACTTCTAATTCTGGGTAGCCTGTGGCTCAGTGATAAAGAATCTGCCTGACAGTGCAGGAGACGCAGGAGATGCGGGTTTGATCCCTGGGTCGGGAAGATCCTCTGGAGGAGGAAATGGCAACCCACTCCAGCATTCTTGGCTGGAAAATCCCATGGTCAGAGGAGCCTGGCAGGCTGCCATCCATGGGGTTGCAGAGAGTGGGACACAACTGAACTTACATGTGCTTTAGTTTATTAGTAAGAAAAAATATGTATTCTAATTACTTGATAGGGCTTCTGAAGACCTTAAGACTCATATGGTTGTGGCTAATACAATGGAGGACTTCCAGAAGGAGCTCGATTCTGGGAAGGTAAGAGAATTCTCAGAATTTTTTAATATAAACATATTTCAGTGAGTGGTATTTTAAGACTCATTGAATTTATGTATCATGTTAATCCCTTTTTCAAAGCCTGTCACATAAAAGGTTTATATATTATTCAGCCTCTGTTTTCCATTGACTGTCCTGCAGCAGTAAAATATTCTGTCATTTTTGGATAACACTGTGAACTGATTTTATAAAAACTTTCTCTCATGTTCATTAGGCTCATTGAATGAGTTTCATTGTGTATGACCCCTAATATTTTCATTATTGAAAAATTTCATTTTGTTTTCTCAGCTTAAGTTCCTAAAGTAAACATAGTTTTAGTTTTAGAAATGTAATGGGCAAATTCCTAAAATAAGGAATGCCTGTTTCTGATCTCTCACTGTATATACTTACCCAGATCTTAATTGATTGATCTTTCTGAATAATAAGTGAAAAATGTTGCTCATTTCTAAGCCTGTTTTTGAGAATGTGTGGGTACTACTCGAGTCCATAAAACTGCACGGGTTTTCCTAATGGCTCTTTTAAGATTTTATCAGTTTTGTGCTCTNACTCATTGAATTTATGTATCATGTTAATCCCTTTTTCAAAGCCTGTCACATAAAAGGTTTATATATTATTCAGCCTCTGTTTTCCATTGACTGTCCTGCAGCAGTAAAATATTCTGTCATTTTTGGATAACACTGTGAACTGATTTTATAAAAACTTTCTCTCATGTTCATTAGGCTCATTGAATGAGTTTCATTGTGTATGACCCCTAATATTTTCATTATTGAAAAATTTCATTTTGTTTTCTCAGCTTAAGTTCCTAAAGTAAACATAGTTTTAGTTTTAGAAATGTAATGGGCAAATTCCTAAAATAAGGAATGCCTGTTTCTGATCTCTCACTGTATATACTTACCCAGATCTTAATTGATTGATCTTTCTGAATAATAAGTGAAAAATGTTGCTCATTTCTAAGCCTGTTTTTGAGAATGTGTGGGTACTACTCGAGTCCATAAAACTGCACGGGTTTTCCTAATGGCTCTTTTAAGATTTTATCAGTTTTGTGCTCTGTATATGCAGATGTTCCCAGCCAAAACTTAATTTTCATAAAGAAGAGGTTTCAGTTTGTAAAATTATTAATTACTGGAATGAATCACTTATGAACTTTAGTATTCTGGTATACATGTTTACTTATACAGCCTGTTCTGTGTCCCCAGATTATAAATGAGAAAGCCAGGGCCAGAGTCTAAATGAATTACCCCAAGCCATACAGCAGCAGGCCTAGTATTAGAATTTGGGTCTCTCTTTTGATTCAGCTTAATGTACTTTTTCTCTGTATCTTTTTAAAAAATTCATCCTGAGGGTATAAGACAAGATTTTAGTTGTTGAGTTGGTTGATTTTAGTTGGTGATCATTAACCTCTTAATATGTCTGTCAGTTTACTAAAATGAAAAATGAGTACAAAATAGTATCAAAATCCCCTTCTCATCTATAATTCTACAGTATTTAGCCTTCTGTTATTCTTGGTTGCCTTGGTAATCTTCCACCTTTCTGATTTCCATCATTTCTCACTTGACTTCAAACTACATATCTCAGGTTTCTGTTTCTTCTAGCCTTTTTGCCTGAGAATGGACACTGTGTATATTCTTTCTTCCACTGTGATTTATTTATTTTTTCTAATTTTTTTGTTCCATAAAGTATTGAATTTTATGATTTCCTTTATTATAGAAATATGGTAGTCATTCTTACAGTAAAGTCTATTAAAGACATTGCATAAGAGTTAATAAATCAATAGAGTAACTTATCAGTTAATCCATTGCTTTCAAAGAAATGAATCTCAGCAGATATTAGTGGAATCATATTCTAATATTAGATAAGCTGTTGGAGAGATTTCAACGTCTGTCCTGAGCCAGAATACAGTATTTTGGTTGTGTGTCCAAAGATCACATAGAGACCAAAACAACTGTTGTTTCTTGTATTCAGTAGTCAGTTTCCTTTCCCATCTCACCTCTTGTTGGTCAGCCTAGCTATGTTGACTGACTGTCAAGCAAGCTTTGAAGCTATGGTAAATAAAATTGGATTTATTGGGAGGGGAGAAGGTGGAAGGGATCTTTGGAACTTGAATGTAAGTGAGAGTTTGATTTTCTACCCTTCCTTCTTGGTATAAATGAAAAAAAAAATTTTTTTTTATATCTGATTTATAAGACTTGATTTTAGTAAATTTTTCCAAGAAGGTGGTCTTAATTGAATGAAAAATAGATGTTATTTATATGTAATATATACTTTTTACTGTTGACATAAATATATCATTAATCTGTTGATCATTATTTCTATTATTGCATTACTATTTCTCATCAGTAACATTTCTGCTGAAGAGCTCAAGAAACTATATATTGCAAAAGATTTTGTCTTTTAAAATATAGATGTAGAAAAAATGAAAGATAAAAAGGTAAAAACCTTTCTATGGCTGAGTAAATCACCTAAAAATGTGTAATCTCCTTTCACATTAATGAATTATGTGCATAAATAATAAGAAATTTCAGATCTTATCAAAAGCTTTGAGGCTAAAAAGAATTGAATCTTTTGGTTTTTGTTTTCCACAAAATTATTATCTATGAGTCCAAATACATCTAATAACAACTTTGGTTGAATTTGTTTACGTGCTTTACCATTTTAAATTAAAAAAATGTTTTTTAAAAATACCTTTTCAAGTCTTAGTGATTTTTTTTCCTTAGTACAAAGAAATAAGACTAATGTAAAATTTGTTAATATTATAAAAAATATAGCTTTGTGTTTTATATTAACAAAAATAAAATTTCTAAGAAACTAAATTTAATTTTATTACTATAATTTTTGTAATTGGGTTAGTATTTATATCATTGCCTAATTAGAGGCTGATTAAGGTTTTCCCTCATTCTGTCTTTTAGAATAAATTTTAAATAATACTTTTAAGAATGTTCAGTTTTTTCATGCTTTTTGTTTGTGTAAATGCTATAATGATTTAGTAAGTTTCAGTATAGGAAATTAACTTTGTTAGTTCATCTCTTATGTCTGTTGGTTTGGTTTTTCTTCTGTTTTCATTGCAGAGTTTCTACATTTAGATTTTACATTATAAATTTATATATCCAATAATTAATTGTATATTGTTTGTATATAAAATTAAAATCATATACTTATATGAACTTCCTTGGTGGCTCAGACAGTAAAGAATCTGCCTGCAGTGCAGACCACCTGGCTTCCATCCCTGGGTCAGGAAGATCCCCTGGAGAAAATAGCTACCCACTGCAGTATTTTGCCTGGAGAATCCCATAGACAGAGGAGACTGGTGGGCTACAGTCCATGGGGTCACAAAGAGTTGGACAAGACTGAGCAACTCAGACTTTCTTTCACTGAAAATCAGTTTACTATTTGTCTTCTCCATCCTCCTGATAACCATGGAGCCAGGTAGAGCAGGCAGCAGTGCCGATTTGAAACGAGGATGATTTGAAATTCACTTTTTGTTCCTTCTCTTCAGCACTATATTGCAGCCAGTTTATCTGGTCATTTAAGTGTATTACAAAGATGTCTTTGTTATATGCAGATGTTACGTGAAGTTTGGGTTTGGGATAGTGGAAAACATTTCTTTCCTATCTCGGGCATCTCTGAGCAAAGTTCTTAGCAGGTTTGCAAGGTGCCATGGCCTGAAAAGGGCTGGGAAGCCCGTCCTTTTTGCTTGCAGGTTTAATGCAAGACTCAAATGTTCCTTTTATAGAATAGAAGGAGTTGTAAATACTGAATATTTTTTTCTTATTAGATTGTTCAGATTCCATTCTGTGGGGAAATTGACTGTGAAGATTGGATCAAAAAGACTACTGCCAGGTAAGATAATTATGTTTAACAGATAAAACCTATGAGGTACTGAAGAATACAAATGCTTGGCATAAACGAATGGGTTTTTTATTTGGTTTTAATTCAGGGATCAAGATCTTGAGCCCGGTGCTCCATCGATGGGAGCTAAAAGCCTGTGCATCCCCTTCAAACCACTCTGCGAGCTGCCGCTGGGAGCCAAGTGCGTGTGTGGAAAGAACCCTGCCAAGTACTATACCTTGTTCGGTCGTAGTTACTGAGGCATAAAACAAAACCCCAGCTCCACCCCCCTCACTTTTTAAAAAAAGAATTGATACTAATCTTCCCAGATAGAGACAGTTTTATGATTTTTTTAAAAATAGAAGTTCTAAAAGGAAGTCACATGAGACAAATACCTATTCTTATGCCTAAATCAACAGTGGAAGAAAGACTTTTCTGTAACCAGCCCCGATAATAAATATCGTAAACTGATCTTGTTTCGTGTATTCGTTTGTTCCTGGAGTACCTTAACTCTGTGCCGCAGTTATTCTAACCGTCTGCTCCATGTAGCCCTCTCGTTTCAGACCTTGCACCACCAACTTCCCGTTTCTTCGTGTTGGAGTGCTTCCTTTTCATAACTCCTTGGAATTTAAAATTGCCCTTAATCTTTCTGTTTAAAAAGTAAAATGCAACCACAGATGTCCCCAAAGAGATTTCTCTTGAACTTCTCTCTCCCTCTTGTTCTTCCTGGTTACTGTGGGGGTCTTTAAAACACCACCGATGATTTACTAGAGTGATAAGCCCTCCTCACCTCTACTTCCGATTTTGTGCTTTTACTCACTCACCCTGCTCCTGCACCTGCCCACCCCCCACCCCGCCCCACACAGTTCTGTTCTCACAGAGGTCACACTGCCACTTCTGCCCGAAGCTGACTTCTTAGTTCCTTGTCTTAGCACATCTCACTGCTTTAGCTCTGATGCTAGAAAACGTTGCTCTTCCCCCTCGTCCCCCACTAAAATCACTCTCACGATTTGCCCTCTTGCTTTTGGCTCTTCTTTCTTTCTTTTCTTTTAAAATGTATTTTCTTATTCTTTGGTTGTGCTGGGTCTTCGTTGCTGTGCTCAGGCTTTCCCTCGTTGCAGTGAGCAGAGGCTGTTCTTTGTTGCATTGCTTAGGCTTCTCGTTGCGGGGGCCGTTCCTGTTGTGGAGCGTGGGCTTTAGTAGTTGTGGCGTGTGGCTCTGCGGTGTGCAAGTTTCAGTAGTTGCCGCACACAGGCTTAGTAGTTGTGTCTCGTGGGCTGTAGAGCACTGCTGAGAAGTTGTGGTGCACTGGCTTAGTTGCCCTGCAGCACGTGGGACCTTCCCGGACGAGGGATAGAACCCATCCGTGTCCCCTGCATGGGCAGGCGGATTCCTATCCACTGTGCCACCAGGAAAGTCCGTCTTTTTCTTAGTCATGTGTCTTCCACTGGCTTCCTTTCCTTGGCCTGCTTGATAAGACATCAGTGTGCTGTGTCCATATTTGGCCCTCTTTTTCTTCTAAGAATTTTTTTTTTTTAAGTGGACCATTTTTAGTCTTTACTGAGCTTGTTAAAATATTGTTTCTGTTTTGTCTTTTGGTGTTTTGGCTGAGAGGCATGTGGGCTGTTCGCTCCCCTACCAGGGATCTGTCCTGTATCCCCTGCTTTGGAAGGCAGAGTCTTAACCACTGGATTGCCAGGAAAGTCCCTGGTTACTCTCCTGTTCCTTAATCAGCCTCATCTCATCCTGTGGTTTCAAGTAGCATTAATAGGATGATGTGTCCCAACAGTTTTCTCTCCCAGACTGAGCTTTAGCCCTCCATGCCAACTGCATGTTGGGCTTTCCTGAGTGTTGGATCCACTTTTCAGATCAACCTGTCTCAAAAACCTCATTTCACTCTACTCCCAGACCTGTTCCTCCTACATACAGTATTTCCTGCCTAAAAGATTAGCATTATGAAAATGGACCTAGTCGTTTAAACTAGAACCCCGAGAGTCCTCCTGGTTGGCTTCTCCAGCGCCCCATCAGCCACACTTCGTTGGCTGTGAATCCTATTCCTGTTAGCTCTGATGTCTCTTGGGTCCCTCCTTTCACAGATCAAGGTCACCTTTTCACCTGTTACCTCTCAGACTGATCACTCTACTGCCTCCAGTTTCATCTCCAGGCCAGACTATTCCACATTCCCACAGGTGTTGTTTTTCTTTTCTCCTAAAGTACAGCATGTTGAGACATTTTTTTTCCCCTTAAAATCCTTTCGTAGCTCACCATCGCTAACAGGATAATAAAATGTAGTCTCTTGCCGTTCAGCCTACCTGTCTAGCCTCCTTTTCAACCAGTCTAGTAGAGTCCTTTGCACCCTAACCATTTGGGATTCCCTATAAACCACATGCTATTTCTCACTTCTGGCCCTTTGCCTGCAATGCCTTTCATTCCCCATTTCTTGTCTACTTGGTTTACCTCCTTATTTCAGAGCCCTGCTCCATTTAATATGTTATCCCACTTGGTGGTAATAAATATAAAGGGAAAAGTTTCCCAAAAAGGACTTGAAATTTGAGCTGTGCTTTGAAGGGTGAGTAGAATTTTAATAAACAGAAGAGGAATCTGGCAGAAGGAAAAACATACGCAAAGCCTTTCAAAGTATCGGCTGTGCATGAGAACACAGCAAAACTATTAAGTGGTAAGAAATTATCAAAGGAAAGCAGATTACATGGAACATGCTTTTAGATGCCTAGCTTAATGAGATAGGTGTCTGAGCCATACTTTTGTAGTCAGAATTATTATTGATGTATGGCAGTTCAGAATGTTTTATCTTGCTTTTCTGCTCTTAGTAGCTGTGTAAACTTTCTATTCCTTCAGCTGAAGGAGAGAAGTCTAATATCTATATCACAGTTACTGTACCTCATAAAGTACTCAGAACACTGAGCACACAGTAATAGGTAGTGTTAGTTACGACAGTGATGCAAGGTCACTTGGAAGTTGCTCCTGGGATATATAGCTCTAGTTAACAGTAATTGCCTTGGTGCCTAGCAGTTTGTTTTTTGTCTGCAAATTAATAAATGCTTTAAAGCAGCAGTCCTTGACCTTTTTGGCACCAGGGACTGGTGGAAGACAATTCTTCCACGGCCCGGGGAATGGAGGATGGTTTCAGATGATTCAAGCACATTGTTATTATTCAAGCACTTTTTGTTATTATATCAGCTGCACCTCCAATCATCCAGCATTAAATCTGGGAGGTTGGGGACCCTTGCTTTGAAGGACAAAGTGATTTTTATGTTTTTGCCAGTCCCTGACAAAAGCCTGAAAAGTAGATGAAAGACTGTGACCACATTTTGTTCTGTAGCCCCTGGCTGTTTTGGGGGCAGTGGCCATCTCTGACACAAGACTGATAGATCCCATGCTATTTGAAGCTTCAGATCTGCAAAACCAATCACAGAAAAGCTTGACGTTTGCTTTTTTAAAAAAATGCTCACTACTTAAAGGAACTCTCCAGAAAGCAGTTATGTTAGGAAAGGAATCTTTAACCCCAAATCTATGTGTGATAAATTGGCTGTTTTCTTAAATTGAGGTTCAGCTAAAATATCAAAACTCTTCCAAATATCTTAAGCACAGTGGTGCTTTTCAAGAAGGTATGTCAACCTGACTATAAACAATATCCTTTTAGAAATGATCACTATTTTCTGCTGCAGTCTCTAGCTAGGTACATGACTGATAGGAAAGTGATTGTGTGCCTAATATTCATGGTTTTCAAAAAGAAAACAAGTCCAGGTATATTTACTGCAGGCACTGCTCGCTGCGATTTCTGGTGTAGATCCCGTATTAGTAAACTCTAGTTCGTCCATGATGGTGTGTTTAGAATAGTTCCTAATTATGTCAGTAAATCACATGAAGCCTTCATGAAAATTGGACAATAACAGCAACTCATTTGGCTGCTAGTGGTGAGGTCAGCAGCAATGGAACATTCCATAAGACAAGCAAAGAGGCATGATTTGAGTCCAGATATACCACCCTACTTATATCTGGTTTTCGTTACAAATATTAGTCATCTGTTACATAACTATATAACTTTTCCTATTTTTTTGATAGTTGGTGATTTTTCACTGATACATAAGTGAGTAAATGTATAAAGCTGTGGATTTAACTGTCGAGTTCTTTTGTATTTAAGTTGTCATTGTCTTTTATGTTAGTGTGTGGAAAACAAAAACATTTTTTATTGAAGGATAATTGCTTTATAGAATCTTGCTGTTTTCTGTCAAACCTCAACATGAGTCAGCAATAGGTATGCATATATCCCCTCCCTTTTGAACCTCCCTCCCATTTCTCTCCCCATCCCACCCCTCTAGGTTGATAACAGAGCCCCTATTTGGGTTTCCTGAGCCATACAGCAAATTCCCATTGGCTATCTATTTTACATATGGTAATATAAGTTTCCATGTTACTCTTTCCATATATCTCACCCTTCTCCCCTCTCCTCATGTCCATAAGTCTATTCTCTGTGTCTGTTTCTCCATTGTTGCCCTAAAAATAAAAGGAAAAATCGTTTCCCTACACTGAAGGGCTTCTCTGGTGGCTCAGTGGTAAAGAATCTGGTTGTCAATGCAGGAGATGCAGGTTTGATCCCTGTGTCAGGAGGATCCCCTGAAGAAGGAAATGGCAACTCACTCCCGTATTCTTGCCTGGGAAATTCTGTGGACAGAGGAGCCTGGAGGTCTGCAGTCCATGAGGTTGCCAGAGAGTCAGACTCGACTCAGCCGCTGAACAACCGAAACACATAACTATGGTGCTCGGCGGCTGCCGGGAGCATCGGGGATCTGTGGAGGCAGCTGCCCCTGCCTGTTATTTTCAAACATATCTTTGGCCCTTTGTCACTTTTACTGTGTCTGCAAAGTGCTAGCCATTTATTTCTTTAATGAATTGAGTGCCTGCAATGTACAAAGTGTTAGAGCAGACAGTAGAGAGTTAAACATGTTTTTTTTTCCTCTTCTTGGCTTCCTCTCCTCAAAACGGTTCTATCTTAGATGGAAAAGCAGGCTATCAAGTGGACAAGGACAGGGACTGAGCGTGGGAGGCCACTGCCAAGTGATGGTGACACCATCACGAGGTGATCCCTGCCAATTGTAACCCTGAGAACAACCCTGCCGTTGAGATGACAACAGCTGGAGAATGCGACCCATCCCATTCTGCCAAACCATCAGGCTTAGAATAGGCACAAATACAAGTCTGGGGCTCAGTAGGTGATGTTCATGAAACCAGTGGCTTCGTTCAGCCTGACTGAAAAATTAAAGAGCTTGGAACATCAGTTGTACTGAAATGATATAAAAAGAGTCTGTTAAATAAGTCTCAGATAATACAGCTCTACTGGCAGAAAGTAAAGAGGAACTGAACAGCCTCTTAATGAGGGTGAAAAAAGAGTGAGAAAACCAACTTAAAACTCAACATTCAAAAAAACTGAGATCATGGCGTCTGGTCCCATCACTTCATAGATGGGGAACAAGTGGAAACAGTGACAGATTTTGTATTCTTGGGCTCCAAAATTGCTGCAGATGGCGACTGCAGCCATGGAATTAAAAGATGTTCCTTGAAAGAAAAGCCATGACAAACCTAGACAGTGTATTAAAATGCAGAGACATCACTTTGCTGACAAAGGTCTGTATAGTTAAAGCTATGGTTTTGCCAGTAGTCATGTACAGATAGGAGAGTTGGACCATAAAGAAGGCTAAGCACCAAAGATGGATGCTTTTGAATTGCGGTGCTAAAGAAGACTCTTTGAGATCCTTTGGTCAGCAAGGAGATCAAACCAGTCAATCATAAAGGAAATCAACCCTGAATATTCATTGGAAGGACTGATGCNACCATAAAGAAGGCTAAGCACCAAAGATGGATGCTTTTGAATTGCGGTGCTAAAGAAGACTCTTTGAGATCCTTTGGTCAGCAAGGAGATCAAACCAGTCAATCATAAAGGAAATCAACCCTGAATATTCATTGGAAGGACTGATGCTGAAGCTGAAGCTCTAATACTTCGGCCACTTGATGCGAAGAGCCAACTCATTGGAAAAGACCCTGACACTGGGAGAGATTGAGGGCAGGAGGAGAGGATGACAGAGAATGAGCTGGTTAGATGGCATCACTGACTCAACGGACATGGGTTTGAGCAAACTCCAGGATATAGTGAAGGACCAGGAAATCTGGCGTGCTGCAGCCCATGGGATTGCGAAGAGTTGGGCATGATTTACAACTGAACAAAACAACAACAAAATCTCACATAATAGGGTCACCAAAACCAAATTTTGTGATTAAGAAACACCTGTTGAATGGGTGAGGAGCTTGGGGTTCAACAGACTGGTGACAGTGTTAACACTGACGTTACTTTCCGTGTAGGAAATATGTAATTGGCTTCTCAGGTGGCACAGTGGTAAGGAATCCGCCTGCCAATTCAGGAGATGGGAGAGGCAGTTTCGATCCCTGGATCAGGAAGATCCCCTGAAGCAGGAAATGGTAATGCACTCACCCAGTGCATTACCTTNGTTTCGATCCCTGGATCAGGAAGATCCCCTGAAGCAGGAAATGGTAATGCACTCACCCAGTGCATTACCTTTTCCAGTGAGTGCATTACAGTGCATTCAGTATTCTTGGCTGGAAATTTTCATGGACAGAGGAGCCTGGCGAGCTGTAGTCCCTGGGGTCGCAAAGAGTTGGATGCACCTGGGCATGCACACAAGTACGTAATTGTACTCTATTTCCTTCCATCATTCGTCTTCTCACTCTTCTGAACGATTATCTCAGAGCTTTTCTCCCTTCGGATTTTCAGTGCTTCCCCTTTCTGACTTTTGGTTGATGTCTATTTCACTAAGAAGATAGGGACAATACNCACCTGGGCATGCACACAAGTATGTAATTGTACTCTATTTCCTTCCATCATTCGTCTTCTCACTCTTCTGAACGATTATCTCAGAGCTTTTCTCCCTTCGGATTTTCAGTGCTTCCCCTTTCTGACTTTTGGTTGATGTCTATTTCACTAAGAAGATAGGGACAATACAGAGAGACCCATAAGAACCCCCACCATATCTTTCCCACTCAAGTGTCCACATTTCCACCTTCTCTATTTCAGATGAACTTGTCTTTCTAAAAAATTTATCATTTGTTTTATTAAAATATAGTTTATTTATAATCTTATGTTGTAGAATGAAATGGCAACCCACTTCAGTATTCTTCCTGGAGAATTCTATGGACAGAGGAGCCTAGCGGGCTACAGTCCATGGGATCACAAAGAGTTGGACATGACTGAGTGGCTAACACACACACGTTGCATTANTAGCCAAAGTATTGGAGCTTCAGTATCAGTCCTTCTAATTCTGGGTTGATTTCCTTTAGGATTGACTGGTTTGATCTTGTAGTCCAAGAGTCTCAAGAGTCTTCTCCAGCACCACAGTTCAAAAGCATCAGTTCTTTGGTGCTCAGCCTTCTTTATGGTCCAACTCTCATCTCCGTACATGACTACTGGAAAAACCATAGCTTTGACTAGCCAGAGCTTTGTTGGCAAAGTGATGTCTCTGCATTTTAATGCACTGTCTAGGTTTGTCACAGCTTTTCTTTCAAGGAGCATCTTTTAATTCCATGGCTGCAGTCACCATCTGCAGTGATTTTGGAGCCCAGGAAAATAAAATCTGTCACTGTTTCACTTCAGTTTGCCCTCTAGCTAAGGTCACCAGGGGCCTCTATAAGGTTAGATCCAGTCATCATTTCCAGTCCTCCGTGCTTCTTGCCCTGTCAACATTTGACCCAGCGAGTTCTCTCCTCTTTGATACACATTCTTTCCTGAGTACAGTAGCCCTGAATACTGTGCTCTCCTGGCTTCCTTCACCTTTCTGGTCCTTCTGTCTTATCTACTGGTATCTTCATTTTATATTTCCTCTCATTTCCTTGGTTGTCTCTAGGCATCTTCGGACTTCTAAATCCGTGTATTGTCAACTGTCAAGTTCATGTATTCCCAGCCTGTCCCCATCTCCTCTGAACTCCAGACCCCCTTATTCAATTCTCTACTTAGTGTTTCACCTTGGATGTCTAATAGATACACCAAATGACAACATTTCCACCTCTTGCTCCCACACTATTCCTAGAGCTGTCACCTTTGTTTTACCTTCATCTCACTTTGCAGCATCATTCTTTTGGGCCAAAAACCTAAATGTCACCTTGACTGTAGTAATTATCACGGTCTGGTTGTCTAGAAGTCTCACTGTTAGAATAGCAACTGAATTGGCAATGGTTTATGAGATGCCAAGGAAATTATTAGGGCTGCATCTAAGTAGTCATGTTTTAGTCAAAATCAGTGTATTAGTTTTCAGTTCTTCAGATAAATAGAACCAGTAGGATATGTATATAAATAGAAACTTATTAAAAGGAATTGGTTCCTGCCTTTGCGAAGGCTGAGAAAGTCCCAGTGTCAACATGGCAAGCAGAGACCCAGGAGATCCTATGGTGTAGTTTTAGTCTAAAGACCCACAGGCTCTAGATCCAAACGTTCAGTCTGAGCCTGAAAGCTGGAAAAAAGCCAATGTCTCAGTTTGAAGGCAATCAGTCGGAGGAATTTTCCCTTACTTGCAGGCTGCTGCTGCTGCTGCTAAGTCACTTGCAGGAGAGTTAGCCAGTTTGTTCTGTTCAGGCCTTCAACTGATTGGATGAGGCCCACCCTCATTAAGGATGACAATTTATTTTATTTAGTCTACTGATTCAACTGTTAGTCCCACCCAAAAACACCTTCATGGAAACACTCACAATAATGTCTGACCAAATGTCTGGGTACCTGCAAACCCAGTCAAATTGATGCATAAAACTAGCCATCACAGTCAGACTTCAAATTCAGTTAGGATCGGGTATAGTCATTTCAATCTGTATTTCTTTAAAGGACTGACTGTAGGCAGTCTACTCAAAACAATAGCAGCTACTATTGTTTTAGATATTTGGGAACTGGTAAACCTTTAAGGCTTATCCATGACAGAATATAAGATTAAAAGCAAAAATGTCTTCTTACCTCAGTTAAATCAAGACATTGTAATTTGACTTTCTTCCTAAAACTAACTGGGATTATGTCTTTAGCTCCTTTAAAAGTCCTAAACATGAAAAATGTTTTTCTTGTCTTATTTATGGAAAGGGTTTGGAAGTGGGGTGCTTGTTTATTTCAGATCATTGTGGAAGGCAGAAGAAAAAAATCACCCTAGCTGTTTTTTGGCTTTCACTTACCGTAGCTCTAATCTCTGGATTACTGACCCCTAGAATATTCCCTGTTCCATGCAGTATACAGAATCAAAAGCCACTCACACACTAGGTTGACAAGATATGATTATGTAAAATGCCACAGCGATTGTTGCAAACACAGAGTGTGGAATCTAGGAAGGCCATAGCCATACATGAGTTTGTGCCTAATTCAGACACAGAGGCCCTTGACTTTTGTAATGATACACACAAATGAGCAAAAGAAGCCCCTCCAGTTCATATCTGGAAGTCAGTGTCTTCTATTTCCATAAGTCCCCGCTCACGTGACCTCTCTTGCTTAATTGCCCTTTAAACTGTTTTATGGCTTTATAGCAGCCTGTAAAAAGTGATTTTCAAATATGACAGGTGCTGCAAGGCTGTAGGGGAGAGCTATCCAGGAGCTGTGATCTCTACATCTGCTCCCCTAAGAGCTCAGCCTTCCCAGGAAGAGGAGAGGGACAGCAGAGCGCCATGGGGCGATACTCAGGGAGAAGTTTCCGTTTAATCCTCATGTGCATTGTGAGCGTGCTCCTTTTCGTGATGGAGCTAGTGATCTCCCATATAGGCAACTCCCTCTCGCTGACCTCCGATGCTTTTGCGGTCCTCTCCCACTTAGTCTCCATGATCATCGGCCTTTTTGGCGTCAGGGCCAGCGGTATACAGCAGCACCGGAAAAGCACATTTGGCTTTCTCCGGGCAGATGTCGTGGGCGCATTTGGCAATTCCGTTTTTGCTGTGGCCCTGATGTTCAGCATCCTGGTGGAAGCTGTCAAAAGATATATTGATCCGCAGAAGACAGAGGCGCCCCTGCTGGTTCTCAGTGCTGGAGTAGTCGGGCTGCTCTTCAATATTCTCAACTATGCCATCTTCTTGGACTGCTGTTACTGCGTGGCGCCGCGGCCCCCGGGAGACGCCGAAGCAGGTAAACGCCTCCTCAGATGTTGTAGTTTGGTCAGAGTCCTGCCAGGTGCTATCTTGGGGGCCCCTGGGGGTACTCCGTTCATTCCATCAGTCTTTCGTTCCCCGAACTTTACTAAAGGTCTTTCTCCAAAGCGTCACTTCCAGTCCAGAGTTCCTTATGAGCTGGGTGACAGCCGACCACACAGGGGTCTTGTTTAGTGGCTGGGGATGAAAAACTTGCAGACAGGTAGAGTGATAAGCCATGGCCATAGAGAGAGTCCTCTGCTGGAATGTGGATGTGCCACACAAAGCTGTCGCCTTTACTTAGTGACTCCCTTTTGTCTATCCAGATGTGACATGGCTGTGTTTGAATTTTAAAATATTTTAATTTTCTTCCCACCCCCTCCCAAGTGTTCAAAAACTACTAGGCTCCATAACCAGCTCACTTGGAGCAAAGGCTCAAAAACCATTGGTTAGGTGGATAGCCTCTTAAGAATATATTCAAGGAATGTGATGTAAAATGCAGAAAGAAAAAATAAAGATGATCTAGGAAACTTAGCTCTATTTCTGAATTGAAATATTTGTATCTATTTATTACAGGCATCTGTCTTGTTTGAGAATAAGGAAAGCTACTTACATGTAAATCTTTAGGAAGAACTTAGGAGTGGGTACCAAATTCATTGGATTATCTGTCAAAAGATCAAATTAAATCTCAGAAGAAAACAGTAGATTGAAAAACGTGGAATCCAAAAATAAGTAATTAGATGGAACCATGTTTCTTTAGCGCCACAAAAGGAATTTTTAAAATATATGTTAAAAGCTTTTTGCAGAAGAGGAATCTTCAGTGCTTTCTAAGAAGTCCTATAGCGTGAACAGACCAGATCCAAATCACGGTTCTCCTACAGGGCAGCTGTCAAATTACTTCCCCTGGCTGGGGGCCCACCTGTAATCTGGAGTCAATAAGGACTCAATGGGATTCTAAGTGTTTAGCACTTAATAGGCTCTTGGTATAGACTAGTTATTGTTCTTTTAAAGAAATCACAGTGCAAGTCTGAATTATGTGGTCATCCAGTATCACTGAATTCTAATTGCTTATCTGGATTTTAAGAAATTTCAAGATTTTTCTTATTTGATGCTGAAGTTTTCTCTCACTAGTCAGAGGGTCATGCAACTCAATAGGGGACCTCAGAGTAAGACTTCGCATTTTTATTGTATTCCTCCTGTCTTTCCTGACATTGTAAATTTTCCCAGCTGGGAGCAGTCCTATATTCTATCTCTGTCTAAATTTTCCTATTAGTAGAAGATGCATCTTGAAAACACCAATAGTATGTGTTAAGTATAAAAGGGAACAGACAAGAAACTAGATTTAATGAATCTAGTTAGGGCCTCATCTTTTGTAAAATATAATAGTTAACTTGAGACCATTTGCCTTGTTTACATCAGTCATCATGTACTGGAGTTTCAAGATCATAAAATTCACATATTTGATATAAGAAAACAATATTTATTGCTAAGTATAAAGCAAGAAAGCTGATCAAATCAGTGGTTAGTATTGGAATTGCTAAACTTACCTTGTGTTTTTAATTCTAATTATTTCTTTACTTTTGACATACCAAATTTACCTGTATATAGTAAAAGCAATGTAGGCCAAGAGTTTGATGCCTTGACCAACATGAAAATTGGTAGATAACTATTGTTCTATTTTTATAAACTGAATTATTATCAGGTAGATCTTAGTTCAGCTCTTGTTTGGAAAGCAGTGATTTCTAATGTTTATGTTCATATTCAGATAATAAGAGACTTAAAGACAAATATTTTACCCTGACCATATGGATTTCTACTGTCTTAATTCTAGAGTGTCTATCTCCTTTTGAAATGTTTGATGCTGTATAGTAGTCTTCTTTAAATAATTATAATGATAGGTATTATACATACATATAGATGATGCTTTAAGATTCATATTCTACATTTAAATTATTTTAGGTACTATGCACACATGCAGCTAATGCTTTAAGGTCCATGTTCTATGTTAGAATTATTACTTTGATAGCTTTTGGTATTGCTGAATTCTTCTCTTAGAGATTTTAGAGTGTTTAAATCCTCCTAGTGATTTTAGGATAGCTACTTAGTGTCTTAGCATTTATATTTTGAGTTACATATTTATCACTTTCCCTAAAACATATGTCTTAATATCCTTTAAATTAGCTAAATAAACTTAAAGAGTCAGTATTTGGCTTAGATAAATCTTATAAACTGACGTTAACCCAATTGTCCCCTAGTCTAAGAAAAAATGTGATTAATCCATACATATTGATTTATACCAGGACCTCCTGGTATAAAATATGAAGGAAAAATGATTCTTGATTTAAAAAGATTCAACCCAAATTTAGGAATAAGATTTTCTATATACTAAATTCCAACCTGAAGGGTTTTAAAGTCCTATAAACTAAAGAACTATTGTATCTCCTGGTTGAATGATCAGAATCAAATAAGCCATCACTTTTTTTTTTGGTGGAATGTGTGACCAAAAAGAATTTTGTACTTAGCAAGCCTTTAGTCTCTTCCAGTTCTGTGGATCTTTTATTTGTTTTATCTGTCTGGTGTGGGAATTGATACCAGTTATATTTTATGTCTGAGATCATTGAAAGGTAAAAAGAAGACCACTAATTTATCCTAAATGTGAACAAAACAGAATGTGTCTACTGTTAAGACTTGAAAACCTCTCTGGGATTCATGGAGTAAGATACATTGAAGAATTGGACAGAGGGAGTCAGAAATTTTAAGTCACCTGGGAGTAAAGAATGTCTGGAAGACTAAGCTGAGACTGGGATTGTGGAAGCCTTATACCAGTATCTAGTCAGTGGGAGTCCATCCCCAGCAGGAAAAAATGATGGTGGAACAGATATTTTTAGCTAAAGAAAAAGGAAAATGAAAAAAGGAAAAATTGCAAGCACAAAAGAAAAAAACCAACAGGTTTAAGGTTCAAATTTGGATGGCTATATTTGTGAGACTGTTAGGAGGAAGAGAGTTATAAATGTGTTTGAAGAAAGGGAAGAGGAGTGAAAACAAGTCAGTCCAGATCCTAGGAAATACAGGCACCCACTACCTTCTCTCTCTAGACGTAGGAATGAAATTTGCTTTGTTTGCAGATTTTCCTACTCCTTGTTTACTTTATTAGATTTTCCTTGACTTTCACCTTATCTTTTATGTGTGCATTTTTTGATTATTTTTCATGTTTGAGTTTTCTTTAAAATTTAACAGACAGAACTCTCTTTTCCTTGACTTGTGTTTGAACAATACTTTGCCTTACATTGGTGCCTCAGAGGGTAAAGAATCTGCCTGCAATGCAGGAGATAAGGGTTAGATCCCTGGGTTGGGACAATCCCCTGGAGAAGGGAATGTCTACCCAGTCCAGTATTCTTGCCTAGAGAATTCCATGGACAGAGGAGCCTGGCAGGCTACAGTCCATGGGGTTGCAAAGAGCTGAGCATGACTGAATGACTAACACTTGCTTTACACGGGCTTTTATTTTAAACCAAAAGTAATTTTGTACAGCTCTGTCTAGGATAGGCTTGCCATTTACACAATTTATGAATGGCACATTTAGGTCTGAAATATGTATTTATTATTAAACATTTTTTAACCAAATGCCTTCCCTGTGAATTTATTTACTTAAACTTTGTTTTGATTTCTAAACTGTGTTCTTTCTCTCTCTCTTCCTCTCTTTGCCACTCTGTCTCATCACCTTTCTGGCATTATATTTCCCCAACCAACCTGCTAGGGGCAGTGACAGCCTAGTAATCAGCAAAGTTGCCAGGGAGGCTTTTAACAGGCTGCTGATTGGCTGCTTTCCCAAGCTTCTCATTAAGTCTGAGTGCTACAGCCTAATGGGAACATTTCATACAGACAGTCCTGTAGACACTGAAAGCAAATAGGGTTTGTTTTCCTTTAAGGGCTCATTTTATCCAGAGACAAGCAAAGTAGGAAGGGCTCTGAGGGTTTAGGAGGGGCAGGGAGAAACTGGCTGCCTCCCTCCCAGCAGCAAGTACCACAGAATAAGGCAGAGATCAGAAACTGCACAAGGGAAGGTGGCTTTTCAGACTGGAAAGGGACAGAAGGTTTTCCAGGTATTGGTGCCCTGGGTTCTCTTTCTACTTTGGAGGCAGGATAGGAATGAACAATAATTATTAAATGATTTTAGGAACCGTGATGCTTAATTCCCAGCTTTAACTTTGCTGTTTGTCTATATCTGACATAATTGTTTTCCAAGCTTTTTGAACAATTTGCTTCCGCAGGAGCACTCGGTGTACACACACCTGTCACAGATCACAGCATCTCCCCCAGAGCTTCACAGATGACCTTCTCTTTCTGTACACTCAGGCTAGCTTGCTTAGCCGCTCACCTCTCTTGCTGCCCAGGGATGGGGTTCTGGGTCAGTTACAGGAAATGAGTAAGAAAGATTAAAGGAAGACTGGAAACTATGTGCTGTTTCATGTTCATGAAATCAAATTCAACTGAAGAAAAAAAGAAACAGAAGATAAAGAGACCCGGTCCTTGCTCTCAGCCGTGTTCTTTCAATGTGCAGAGGACACTCTGACTGACTCCCGAGGTTAATCTTAATGAAAACCAGTCTTTCTTGACATCTGTGAGTCGTCAAGCACTGTGAAAGTGTGGGAGGATAACCCCAGCCGTGTATCACATACATTTGGAGAATTATATGTTTCATGAAATAATTAGCAAGAAGGAATACGTGGTATTTGTTTTTTTCAGATAAGGAAACAAAAGCTGAGAGTCAGGACCGCAGCCATGCAGCGAGTGAGTGGTCGGGGACAGAGAATTACAAGGCTAAATCTAGGGCTCTGATTATAAACCTACTCAGCTTGACCAAAGAAAGAAAAAAAAAAAAAAAAAAAAAACGAACAGTGAAAAGTTATTTGGAAATAATCACAAAAGGCATGTCAAAAAGTGCGAATCAGGGCATGCCCTGGTGATCCAGTGGTTAAGACTAGGTGCCAGAACAAAAGTATAAATCAATACTCCATAGGTAGAATCCTAATTCCAGTAGCTGAATGACCTCCAGAAAGGTACTTCAACTCACTAAACCTCAGTTTCTTCATCTGTAAAGTGGGTAATCATCTATCTCGTCAGGACATTGTGAAGAAAGTATATTCTGTGTGTAAATTCCTCAACATGGCACTTGGTGGCGGTGGTTGATAGTGATTGTCCAAGGGCTGAAGCGACAAGAATAAAGGTCGTATTAGTTAGTCCCTCGGTGGACAAGTCCTTGCCTGCTCCACATCCATAGACTGGCAGCCAAACTCATCCTAGGCCAAAACCCACAATGGATTGCTGTTATCCATACTTACGACCCATATGGATCCATTGCTGTTTCTGGCCATGCCATGTGCTATGTGCTCAGCTGTGTCTGACTCTTTGAAACCCCATGGACTGTTGCTCACTAGGCTCCTTTGTCCATGGGATTCTCCAGGCAGTACTGGAGTGGGTTGCCATGCCTTTCTCCAGGGAATATTCCCAACCCAGGGATCGAACCAGCATCTCTTACATCTCCTGCATTGGCAGGCAGGTTCTTTATCACTAGTGACACCTGGGAAACCCATCTACATGTAAATATGTATATCTCTCTCTATATATAACTCAAGATGATTTGCCTTTTAAACATTTTCCTGCAGTTCTGTCTAGATGGTCCCATTTTCCTTCCTGAGAGGTTTACTTTTCCAACAAAGTGGAGTAAAAGTAAGCTTACTATTTTTTCTTTCTTTTGGTCGGATGCTTACAGGATATAAAGAATATATTTATTACTTTTTGCCTTCTTGCTCTTTTGTGGAGACTATAATAGTCACTGTGATTTATATAAATCTCATTGTGTATAGCTGCCTCTGAGGATTATGACAAATACTGGTCTTGTCATCATTTTTTATAAGAGGCAATGGTATCTAGAGACTCCTTTTTCTTAGAAGAATGTCTTCCACAGTCTGTGTCCTGATATTTATTGCCTACATCTGAGAAGTTGTCTCCAGAGAATTTTGAATGAAGTGATTTTTGATGAAGTATATCTGGGCTCTTGTTCTTTGTCTGCTGTGACAACTCTAAAAATGTATCAGCCCAATAGACAATAGAAAAAAAATGACAGTCCTTGACTCAGGCCAATGAGAACTAGTGGTTGACTCCTTAGATACAAGAGCAGCCAAGAAGTCAGGTTGAAGAAAGAACTATCTGGACAGATCACCTGTTTTCTGTCTAATTCTTAACCTGAATAAACCACCTTGAGATTTTACAAGAGAGAAAAGAGGGGAGCTGGCAACCAGCTCTACAGCTCCTGACCAGTTAATTGATGACATTGTTGGGACTTTATGGGACCAATAAATAATGCCCACTCATGAGCCTAGAACTAACTGAGAGCTAAGGGAGCAAAGATATTCAGATGGCAACAAAAACTGTAGCTCTGTTTTTGATAAAGACTGAATTGGAAGGTGGACCTTTGATGTCCCAATAGCTTCCTAATACTTATCTCAGCAGTAAACATACCCATCATCTTCTTTAGGGCCCAGCTCAACAATGGGAGGCATAGAGGTGGGCCCAGGAGCAGAGAGGATGGACACTCCGAGGGGCAGATTGTTCAAAGGATAAAACCTGGGAGGGCCTGAGCCAGGCTTCTGTTCCTTCCACTAAACCCCCCAATGCTTCCCTGGTGGCTCAGTTGGTAAAGACTCTGCCTGCAATGTGGGAGACCTGGGTTCAATCCCTGGGTTGGGAAGATCCCTTAGAGAAGGGAAAAGCTACTCTCTCCAGTATTCTGACCTGGAGTATTCCATGGACTGTATAGTTCATGGGGTTGCAAAGAGTTGGACATGACTGAGTGACTTTCACTAAACCCACCAATAAAAGGAGACCTTCTTACCCTAGGAGTGACTTCTCCCATGGAGAGGGAATGAAGGGGTCAGTCAGAGCCAATATGGTGGTCTCCTCAAGGAAACATAAGACCAGAGGAATCATCTCCCCCTAGTACTCTCCAACTTTACATGCCCTTCACTGGGGGCTTCCCTTGACAGGCTAGACAGTTATCAGGAGAGTATTGATGTTGGTATTCTCAAGGCCTGCACCTCCTACAATAACCACTTTTTCCTTTGGGTATAATCCTTGAGTCCAGTGTTTGGTAATTTTGAAACCCATCTCCTCAATGACTAAAATGGATTAGAACAGTAAGTATATTAGTTCAGTAAGTATATTAGTTAAATGAAAACTGAGGCCCCACAAATGTTAAGAATTGCTCATTAGAGACTGCAGAGTGACATGAAATGATAGCATGAAGACAACTCTCTGGCCAGGAGGAATAGCGGTGCCTTCTATCGAGTTTTTTCTCTCAAGTAATCTATTTTCCATTTACAGTGCCTTGATCTTTATTTTTACTTTTCATACGTTCCCTTATTCTCATATATTAAATATGCTCAGTTTATTTTCTGCATCTTATAGTCTTAAAACCTGCAACGTTTGAATGCTCGATTCTGCTGTTTATTATTTTTGCTGCCTCTCTCAGAACGGTTTGCTTCTTCATGTGTTGTGAGTTTCATGATGTTTTATTGTGAATTCATGATCAATGGAACTGTCTTTGAGGGAATTTTTTGAGGAAGATTGTAAATACATTTTCCCACAGAAGATTTACTTTTATTTTCTTTGGGTCCTTGAAACCATTAGAAACTGGTGAGCAGTTAAAAAATTCTTTGCTTGAGGATGATAATTATAGTGAAAATTTAGACTGTATTCCCACATGAAGGCCAGAGGACAGTTCCAACTTTCCACAGGGGATATTTTTCTCTCTACCCAAAACCAAGTGTGAAACATGCAAGTTTCCATGCTGTCTCCTTTGAGGCAGTGAGCTTTTGTGTGTTTACTTCATCATTTGTTTTGATTCAACCTTCTACCAAAGGATTGAGCTTTATGAGGGGATCTCTGATCTCACCGTGCCTGGATCTCAGTTTTGTCTCTTACATCATACCCCATCACATGGCTGTTAAAATCCAAGGTGAGATCCTTTGTCTTTGGCAGGCAGACATCCTTAAGTCAGGTTCTGGCTTCAACTCACCTTTCTGGATTTTGGCTTTCACTTCATTGTTTGACCTCAAAGTCAATAATGTCCTGCCACACTTTTTAAAGAGTTCAAAAAGCTTGACAGAAGCACAGAGTGTTAACCGAGAGCTAGACCACTTAATATAGGTAAATTTCAGTTCCCAGAACGCAGCACTTAATATAAGCCAGGCCCTCATTACCACTTACAAGGATCAGAGCAGAGACTCAAGTGTCAGGAGAAAGGGCACTGACAGATGGGAGTCTTCTTGGTTTCTGCTTCTCTCAGAGGTGGGTCAGCATGCGCCAGCGGACTTGGCTCTGCCAGCAGACCTCACAACAGGAGGTTAATTATGCTACCAAGATTTTCGTATCTGAAAAACACATTGCAGCCTTTTCCAGGAAGCAATGTTTAAAATATTCCTGCCTACTTGTAGAGTAGGCTTTAAAGACTTCTGAGGCTCCAGGTTGTGTGTGAGAGAGAGAGAAAAAGAGAGAGAGGGAGAAAGAGGGGGAAGGACGGAGTGGAGAGTGCAAGCAAGCAACCCCCTGGGTTCCGTTTCCATCTCGAGCTCCTATTTCTGCCCTGTCTGTGCTCTCAGTCCTGTCTCAGGGGTTGCTGCCACCACCTCCGTCCCCAGAGCTGCTGAGGCCTGTGACTCTTGCTTCCCAAGGAAGCCTCTCCCTTGATCCCGTGTTGGCTTCAGCCTGAGGGTCTCCATAGATTTCTTAGCCGAAGCTGTCTGGATGTTGGAAGCTCTTCCTTTTCCCCTTGCTCCTGCTTTCTGACCCTCCAGCGACTGTCCGTCTTCCCGCAGCCCTTGACTGATCTGTCTTCTGTTCTGAAGTGTGGGAGGGGCCTCCAGGGTTTTCCCGCCTCTTCCTGCTCTTCTCTCAGAAGGCTCAGCTGAATTGTTCATGGTTTCATGGTTTAATCAAGTTCTTGAAGTTGCTTCTTTTCTTTCTCTACTCCACATAAGGCTGGTGTTTTTGCTGGACTTTTCCCCCTTTTTTTTGGTCCTTTCTTTCTGGTTCAGGCATTTATTTTTCCAACGTAGTTTTTTCCCTCCTTATCACAGTGAGAGAAATGAAGTCAGTGTTCAGGAGCCTGCCAAAAGCAGTTGTTTTCCAAACAAATCTCTTCAACTCTCACCTCTCTGAGTTGGATCATCTCACTTGAAAAGCATTTTCCAAGTGAGCCCAAAGTCTAAGTTGGGCGTGACCTCGCACTGCTGGGCTCTTGCCTTGATCCCCTTCAGTGTGTCTCATCCTCCTTTTTTCTGTCCTCCGTGTCCTAGTTCTCTGTCTGTTCTCGACCAGTCCTGCAGGACGCAGGCAAACCCCTACATCCATAATAAGCGTTTTGCTTTGAATCACATCTAATGATAGACCCCATGGACTGTAGCCCTCCAGGCTCCTCTGGCCATAGAGTTCTCCAGGAAGGAATACTGGAATCGGTAGCCATTCCCTTCTCTCAGGGATCTTCCCAACCCAGGGATTGAACCTGGGTCTCCTGCACTGTAGGCAGATTCTTGACCATCTGAGCCACCAGGGAAGACCAATAATACCTTAAATATTCTATGCTAACGTCCTACTTTCTCCTCTCAAATAACTCCAAATTATATAGAAATTTTGTATAGCTCTGCCAATCTTTACATGGTGGTTCCTTGTTCTACTTAACTGTGTAACAAACCATCACAAATGGTGGCGTAAAACAACAATCATCCGATGATACTATACTCAGGATTCTCTGGGCAGGAACTGGGAAAGGACACAGTGGAACAGCTTGTCTGAGGCCTCAGCTGGGAAGATTCTAAGGCTGAGGGGTAGCAAGGTGATGCAGGAGGCTGCATCACCATATGTCTGGCTCTTGGGCTGAAAGGACTGCTTACTGGACCACCAACACATGCCCTCACTGTGTGGCTTGGTTTCCTCACAGAGCATCGCCTCAAGACATCGTCGGGGGCGGCTCAGGTTTCAAACATGAGTGTCCTATCAAACAAGGTAGATGCCTCAATGCTTTTCTGGCCCAAATTCAGATTGTTTGAGATACAAGCAAGTGAGAAGATGGAAGGAGTGTCAAGCCCTTAGACCTGTTTCTGAATGGAAGGAGCGTCAAGGTCTGCCTATGAGAAAACGTGTCGAATGGGAGATAATGTTGTGGCCACTTTTGGAAAAAATGCTCTGCATAGTCTGCCCTCCAACTACAGCTCATATCAGTTCTATACGCAGAATCACTCACTGCTCCCCAGAGCCTTACCGTCTTATCCCATGGGACATCTGCTTCACATTCAGGTCTTACTCAAGGTGAGGGCAAGGGAGGCTCCTTAGGTGCTTTTTAGGTATCCTCTCCTCCATCTGAAGATCTACAAACTAAAGAAACCAAGAAAGGGCTTGCCCTCCACGTCCCCAGCACATGACAATGGGATGGACATAGGATAATTGCTGGATTCCCCAGTTGCTTTTATTTCAGATGGTACAGCAGCTTTAAGAGGATGATTTTTTTTTCAAACTAGACTTCTATTTTTTAATTTTTAAAAAATTTATTTTATTGAAGTACAATTGCTTTACCATATTGTGTTAATTTCTACTGTACAGCAAAGTGTACATGTACATACATTATTGATAGACCCCATGGACTGTGGGGTCCATGATTAGTTATACATATACATACATTCTTTTTTCATATTCTTTTCCATAATGGCTTGTCACAAGATATCGAATATAGTTCCCTTTGCTACCCAGTAAGACCTTGTCATTTATCCTTCTCATATGTAATAGTTTGCATCTGCTAACCCAAACTTCCAACCTATCCCACTCCTCAGCCTTGGCAACCATAAGTCCATTCTAAGGACGACTTTGAATCGCTCCCTGCCTCTGGTTCCCTCTGGGGCTGGTGAGGTGCATTGCTCCATGCCAGTTAGGAATGGCATCTTGCCTTGCTGTCTTGCCTTGCTGTCTCTGAAAGACATTGGTTCCCAGTTCCCAGTCTGATCTAATCCAATCCCCTCTAAGTATATTTAGATAGATGTGGATCTCCTTTTCTTCTTTGCATCTTTCTAGCTGGAAAAAACCTCTCTTCCTCTGGTACAATTTCCCTGTGGTTTCTGAGAGCAAACTACTCTCTCTCCCGTGTTCTTTGCACAATAAGACTGAAGCATAAATAAAAACAGTCTTAAAAACTCATGCTTGTGGAGGCCTGTTAGAATATCCTTGCATCTATAATAACAGTCACAGGTGATAAGCAGCTTTGATTTGCCAAGGTCAAAATCCTTGCCTAGCTCACTCTTGAGCCAGTGTGTGTTTGTGTGTGTTAAGTTGCTGAGTCATGTCCAACTTTTTGCGTGTCCAACTGTGTAGTTGTTTCCAACTACAACCCATGCCCACCAGACACCTCTGTCCATTCTCCAGGCAAGAATACTAGAGTGGGTTGCCATTTCCTTCTCCATGACAGGCTAATAGCACAGCTCTAAATTCATATTAGAGCTGCCTCCTTCTCATGGGCTATAATGCAAATGTTGACAGTTTCTATCAACTGCCCAAAATGGTGTTGACCACTACCTAATTTTTATCTTTTTTTGTCTCATGCCTTTATTTTTTTTTTTTAAAAAGTCACCTCAATTAAAGCATCTTTTAAGTTTTAATGTATTCCAAAAACCTTCACGAAAGAGAAATACATACTTTCAGGTACAAAAAATACCTTTGAGTTACGAAGTGTTACAAATATATATATTATATAAATTTATCAATGAAGAACTGATTTGTACATAAGACTCCTCAGCTACCTGGAGAAGCAATTTACTTTTGAAAAGTCATTATGTTTGTAATACGCTCAGCATATTTGGAGCTGGGCTGATGATGAGAAAGGGCCATCCTTTGATGATGTATTTGCAGCTGAAGACAGGTGCTGTGCAGAAAAAGAGCCACCTCTTCTTCTGAGTAAGAATTTGGTGCTTTGGACAAGATGTCTGCTCTTTTCTCTGAAGGAAGCATCTTCTCTTGTCAAGGAGAACTGAAAAATGAAAACAATAACAGCTGCTTTTTCAATTTCTAAAAAAAATAGTCTTTTTAGTTTCTGAGCTAAACACCAATGTAAAAGAATTTAGGGTGTCATAATCAGACCTTATGAATTGTAGCACATCAAGTTCTGTACCAGTAGACGATGAACTTAAAAAAAAGTTCTTTCATTTGTTTAGAACAAAAGAAGTGTTAAGAATGATCAAATTAGTATAATGTAGGGGCAAAGAAAGTACACTGAAGAGTCTGATGCCTAGACAGTATTTCTATTCTATCATTTACAGATTGTGTGATCTTAGGCACTTTATTGGGTTGGCTAACAAATTATTGTGTTTTACCATAAGATGTTACAAAAATCTTAAAATCTTTAGGGCTTTAGGTTTCTGACTTACAAAGTAAATACAGACATGTATTTGCATAAAATATTCCTTATTTTATTGTGCTTTGATTAATTGCGCTTGGAAGACAGATATTGTGTACTTTACAAATCAAAGGTTTGTGGCAATCCTGCATTGAAGGAATTCTATTGGTGCCATTTTTCCAAGGGCATTTGCTCACTTTTTGTCTTTGTGTTATATTATGGAAAGTCTCGAAGTGTTTCAAATTTTTTCTTTCTTTTTAAATTAATTAATTTTTTTTTTTCCGTCTCAGGTGTACATGAGTTCCCAATCTTGAACCCCCCCACCTCCCACCCCATATCAACTCTCTGGATCATCCCCGTGCACCAGTCCCAAGCATCCTGTATCCTGTATCAAACATAGACTGGCGATTCGTTTCTTACACGATAGTATACATGTTTCAGTGCCATTCTCCCAAGTCATCCCACCCTCTCCCTCTCCCTCAAAGTCCAAAAGTCCATTCTATACATCTGTGTCTCTTATAACTATTGTATTTGTTTTGGTGATCTGTGATCAATGATCTTTACGTTACTACCATGACTCAGTAAAGGCTCAGGTGATGATTATAATTTTTTAAGCAATAAGTATTTTAAATCAAAGTATGTATTTTTTTTAGACATAATGCTATTTCAAACTTTACAGACTATAGTACAGTTTAAACATAAGTTTTAAATTCACTGGGAAATCGAAGCTCTGGTGATACCGAAGCTCCTGTGATTCACTTTATGTGATATTCACTTTATTGAGATGGTCTGGAACCAAATCTGCCCTATCTCTGAAGTCTGCCTGTACTTATTTTATGGGGATCTTATGAAGATGAAGTGAAAAAGTGAAAGTGAAGTCGCTCAGTCGTGTCCGACTCTTTGCGACTCCATAGATTATAGCCTACAGACTTCTCCATCCATGGGATTTTCCAGTCAAGAGTACTGGAGTGGGGTGCCATTTCCTTCTCCAAAGATGAAGTGAGATAATGACTATAAAGTGCTCAGCACAGGGTTGGGCAGAGAATCAGAACTCAATGAACAAAACTACAGAAACCTCATAATTTATAATAACTGTAAGATACAGTCTAAATTTTTGGCGATTAACTTAGATTATATATAACCTATATACACATAGATGTGTTTGTATATATATACAGACACCAACTATACATATGTATGCGTGTGTGCATGCCTGCTAAGTCACTTCAGTCATGTCCGCCTCTTTGTGACCCATGGACTGTAGCCCACCAAGCTCCTCTGTCCATGGAATTCTCCAGGTGAGAATACTGGAGTGAATTGGTGCCCTCCTCCAGGGGACCTTCCTGACCCAGGGATTGAACCTACATCTCTGACATCTCCTGCATTGGCAGGCAGGTTCTTTACCACTAGCTTCACCTGGGAAGCCTCTTACATATGTATACATGCACACAACTATGAAATTGTTGAATAGCGTCACTGACTCAATGGAAGTGAGTTTGAGCAAACTCCAGGAGTTAGTGAAGGGCAGGGAAGCCTGGAGTGCTGCAGTCCGTGGGGTTGCAAGGAGTTGTACATGACTTAGCAACTAAACAACAACACAAGTATATATATGTACACACAACTAGATGTGTATATATACAAATACATATATATATATATAGGTAGTTATGGTTATTTAGTGAAAACATTTTCCTAAGTGCTTTTGGTTGATACCCTTAGCCTTTAGCCTTTCTGCAAGTCAGGAACTAGGCCCCAGGCAGGGCGCTACAGCTTCCGCCTGTGCTTGCTTAGTCACTGGCTTTCAGGTTCCATCGATTGCCCTCTGGGGCAATGACATAATTCCTCTTATCTGCCTTTGGTTAGGGGAATGGCTGGGCAACAGGCTCAAGTGAGATAGTCCTGCTGCTCTAAGGTTTCTCTTGTAGTTGTGAATGGCAGAGAAGCGCAGTCAGCGGGGTCTGTGTTAGCAATGTCAACTTATCTCCAAAAGGCCTCTTTCTTTTGTGGTGACTGCTTGGCTTACTCTCATAGATTACATGTCTCAGGGGGCTCATAGTCTGTACTACTTAGGCATCACTCTTTTCAAATTAGAGTATGCCTCAGTTAGTAATTCTGTTACATGTGCTGTATAACTAATACCTATGCCAATATACTCTCAGTTCTCATAGGGTCACATTCTCATATGAGAATATGCTCAAAATTCTCCAAGCCAGGCTTCAATAGTACGTGAACCGTGAACTTCCAGATGTTCAAGCTAGATTTAGGAAAGGCAGAGGAACAAGAGATCAAATTGCCGACATCCACTGGATCATTTAAAAAGCAAGAGAGTTCCAGAAAAACATCTATTTCTGCTTTATTGACTATGCCAAAGCCTTTGACTATGTGGATCACAACAAATTGTGGAAAGTTCTTAAAGAGATGGGAATACCAGACCACCTTACCTGCCTCCTGAGAAATCTACACAGGTCAAGAAGCAGCAGTTAGAACCAGACATGGAACAACAGACTGGTTCCAAATTGGGAAAGGAGTACATCAAGGCTGTATATTGTCACCCTGCTTATTTAACTTATATGCAGAGTAAATCATGGGAAATACTGGGCTGGATGAAACACAAGCTGGAATCAAGGTTGTTGGTAGACATATCAATAACCTCAGATGTGCAAATGACACAACCCTTATGGCAGAAAGCAAAGAAGAACTTAAAAGCCTCTTGATGAAAGTGAAAGAGGAGAGTGAAAAAGTTGGCTTAAAACTCAACATTCAAAAAACTAAGATCATGGTATTAGGTTCCATCACTTCATGGCAAATATGGGGATACCATGGAAACAGTGACACACTTTATTTTGGGGGGCTCCAAAATCACTGTAAATGGTGACAACAGCCATGAAATGAAAAGACAGAAGAAAAACTTGCTTGCTTGGAAGAAAAGCTATGACATACCTAGAGAGCATATTAAAAAGCAGAGACATTACTTGGCTGAGAAAGGTCTGTCTAGTCAAAGCTATGGTTTTTCCAGTAGTCACGTATGGATGTGAGAGTTGGACTGTAAAGAAAGCTGAGTGCCGAAGAACTGATGCTTTTGAACTGTGGTGTTGGACAAGACTCTTGAGAGTCCCTTGGACGGCAAGGAGATCAAACCAGTCAATCTTAAAGGAAATCAGTCCTGAGTGTTCATTGGAAGGACTGATGGTGAAGTTAAAATGCCAAATACTTTGGCCACCTGATGTGAAGAACTGACTCAGTGGGAAAGACCCTGATGCTTGCCCTGATGCTGGGCAAGACTGAAGGCAGGAGGAGAAGGGGACAACATAGGATAAGATGGTTGGATGGCATCACCAACTTGATGGACATGTGTTTGAGCAAGCTCTGGGAGTTGGTGATGGACAGGGAAGGCTGGTGTGCTGCAATCCATGGAGTCACACAGAGTCGGAGAGGACTGAGCAGCCAAACTTAACTGAACTGACTGTGGCCCTCTGGAGCACTTCACTCTTCCCTCCTCTTGCCCAGTTTCTTCTTCCTCACTCTGTACCTTCTTTTTCTTCCTGTCTGCTTTTTTTTTTTTAATCAGCATCTAACATTTATTGACTGCTTGCTGTTATAATCTGTTACAATATCACTGTTACAGTCACTTTATACCTACTAACCCATTCAACCCTCATAACCTGATGAGAATACACTGTTATTATTCTCTCTTTACAGTAGTTAAAACTGGCCCGGACAATTAAAGAACTTGTGTGAGGCCACTCAGCTTCAAAACTTTCATTAGCCTGTATCTCCTTACTGCTTTTAAGTGCTTGATCATTTTAATATTAATTTTTAGAGAACACTTTGAAAGAACAATTTCCTCAGTTCTCAATGTAGTGATATTTTCCTGGAGGTGGACAGGAATGCATAATAGTCTCCCCGAATTTAGAATTTCAAGGCTCACCTGATATTAGGTGGAATGCTCAGATTCAGGAGGTTTTTGCATGCTTTTTAAGGCCCCTCGTGAACGTGAACGTGAAGTTGCTCAGTCATGTCTGACTCTTTGCGACCCCGTGGACTGTAGCCTACCAGGTTCCTCTGTTCATGGGATTTTCCAGGCAATAGTACTGGAGTGGATTGCGATTTCCTTCTCCAAGGGATCTTCCCAACCCTGGGATCGAACCCAGGTCTCCCGCATTGTAGACAGACACTTTACCGTCTGAGCCCAGTAAAAGACAAGATCATGATTTACAAGGCTAAGGCAATGGATGGAACTAGGATTAGAATGTTCCGTGAATGGATTCTGTGGCTTTTTTGGAGTGAGAAATTTTTATTCATTTCCAAACGACGCAGCAGCAGCAGCAGCAGCAGCAAGCCAAAACCAGATATGTGTGTGTGTGTGTGTGTGTGTGTGTGTGTGTGTGTGTGTGTGTTTATCAATGGTTAAAGTTCAGGAGTTGGGGAATGGGGGAAGGAGAACAGCGGTCATCAGACTTCACCCTCAGATCTTTTTCAGAATGAGACAAAGGTATAACACTGAAACAAACCAATAAAGGAAACCTGCAAGTGTTCCCCTTACCCCACTCCCTGAACTGACCAGGAGCAAACACCCTTTTTCCAGGACACCTATCCTTGGCTTCTCCGGGAGTCCAGGAGACAGCCCTCTTCTGGGCTTGTTCACTTGGACTACAGCCTGTTGTCAACAGAAAGGCTCCATTTGGAATAAGTCTTCATGTAGGTCAGTCCCTGAACTCTTAAAACATCAGCTCATGTTGGGAGGGACCCATTGGGGTGGGGAGATACTCTCTTCAACGGAGGATGAGACAAGTACAGAGGGGGCCGACCTTGGCTTCTCTGGTGGCTCAGGGACCTGCACCTACTGCAAAGAAACTGCCTTTCTGAGCTCTGGGTGGGAGGGCAGGACGCACAGAAGTCCAATCTGCACTCTCCCCCAGGGCTGCCTGCGGCTCTTCTCTGGAAGGCCGCCTTGAGAGCCAAGGTCCTCAAGGGTGGCAGGGAAGATGCTGGGCCATGAAGGGGTGACAGAAGCGACAACGTGCCCTTTAAGAAGGCTGTGAACAAGACGAGAGGAATAAAATAGCTCTACTATGGTGATGGGTGGAGTGGGAGCTCCGAGTCAGCTCAAACTTCAGAAGTGCAAGGCAGGAAGCACTGGAAGGGCAGTGGGGGACAGGTCGGTGCTCCCAGGTTACTGGGGAATGAATCTGTGTCTGGGCACGCACGCGAAGGTGCTCACGTCCACCACTGAGAACACACCCCGCAGCAGTCAAGGTCCTTATCCCTGAGTCATCAGTCCGGCCTGGGTGATCTGAGGGACTTCAGAAGCGGGTCGTCGGGTGAACCCCACCGCTGCTTAGGGGGTGCCTGTAATGAGTGCCATGCAGGCACGCCCTCTCTTTCGGGCAGCTCCCCTCTCTGCCCACTTCCGTTCTTAGGAGCACAGACACTGGCCGGTGGCCACGTGCCAAGTGAGGCCGAGCCGCGAGGGAGGGGCGGGGGCCGAGGAGGCGGCGGAAGGTCCCGCCTGGCCCCTCCTTTTAGACTCTGGACGTGCGAGGACTGGGGCCGCCGGCCTCCGCCTCCGCCTTATAAGAAGCCCCGGGCGCCGGCGGGCAGGGCGGCCCGGGAGGCGGGGACCGGGGCACCGCGGAGTCCAGGACGTCGCGCCCCACCTGTGGCGGCGGCGGCGGCGGCGGCGGCGGCGGCGGCGCGGGGCGTCCGGCCGGGCCGGGATGGGCCGCTACTCCGGCAAGACGTGCCGCCTGCTCTTCATGCTCGTGCTCACCGTCGGCTTCTTCGTGGCGGAGCTGGTGTCGGGCTACCTGGGCAATTCCATCGCGCTTCTGTCCGACTCCTTCAACATGCTCTCGGACCTGATCTCGCTGTGCGTGGGGCTGAGCGCTGGCTACATCGCCCGGCGCCCCCGCGGGGGGCTGGGCGCCACCTACGGCTACGCCCGCGCTGAGGTGGTGGGCGCGCTCAGCAACGCCGTCTTCCTCACTGCGCTTTGCTTCACCATCTTCGTGGAGGCCGTGCTGCGCTTGGCCCGGCCCGAGCGCATTGATGACCCCGAGCTGGTGCTCATCGTGGGCGCCCTGGGGCTGGCGGTCAACGTGGTGGGGCTGCTCATCTTCCAGGACTGCGCCGCCTGGTTCGCCTGCTGCGGCCGCCGCCGCCGACAGCAGCAGCAGCAGCAGCCGCAGCCCGCGGCCGGGGTCGGCACCTGCGGCGCTTTCGGGGATCCCCAAGGCGCCGAGTGTGGCTGGCACGCCGGCGCTATGCCTGCCCCCGGCCGCGACTCGGCCGTGACCCTCCGCGCGGCCTCGGTGGACAGGAAGGATGAGAAGGGGGCCACCGTGTTCTCAAACGTAGCAGGTGCCTTTCGGTTGCATCCTCTGGCCCGCGTTGCCCTTCCCTCCTCCCGCGCGGTCCCTTCCACCTCGCCCTCTTTTATACCTGCCTGCTTAAAAGTGATCGATTTCCACTGCAGGCCGGCTTTAGGTCTCTGCCACTGACTGAACATATTCCTACAATTTCTCTTTTTCCTCCTGGATCCTTGGGCCCCTCTTTCCCCCTCCCTCTTGGATAGGAGTATTGACTCCTTGGAGATCAGTTATTATTATCGGGCAACAGATATCACCCCTCCCCCTCCATTGTACTCTATCTGCAGCTTGTTTGCCCTCCTCCCCCTTTGCGCATCCTTCGGTCCCCTTGCGAGTTAAAGGTTTGGGGGGGATGAGGGTGGGTTCCCATGCCTCTTTTTTTTTTTTATCTTTAACTCTCATGGGAGTGTGAATGAAGTCCAGCGGCCAGTCACAAGGCTAATTTCAAGGCCAAAATTGCTCCCCTGGGCTGCGTGTTTGGAGAGGCGGGAATCTGGGAAGGTAGTAGGATTTGAAAATAACAAAACTTGTGTTTTGAGTCCATTGATTCTTTTTGCTTGTAGAACTTATACACAACACGAGGTTTCTTCTTTGAATGCAGGTGATTCCCTGAACACCCAGAATGAGCCAGAAGAGACGATGAAAAAGGAGAAAAAGTCCGAAGCCCTGAATATCAGAGGTAGGGTTGACGTGGGGTTACGTTGAAATCCTTTTAAGTGTAACATATGGACTGTGCTGAACTCGTCATTTCTGTTTGCCTTTTCATAGATGTGTTAGAAAGTGGGCTGGTTACATGTAGAGACTATGACCTTAGTCTCTTGCCTAATGGTGGCATCGATTCTCGATTCTCGGGAGACAGACTTGCTAATGATTTATCCTTGCTCTGCTTAGGCTCATGCTCATGCTGCCTGCTCCAGGGCCTCCCAGATCTCTGGCTTGCTACTGCCCCATTTTGCCCACCCATGGATATTGTGAACATAAAGGGCAGCCTGTTTGAATTGAGTATCATTTTGATAAAGGTTGGAAGAGAGTGGGTGAGATCTATCCAAGGTCATGCCCCAAGTGAACTTGCTCAGTGACCCTCATTGCTTCACTTATTTTGGCCAGAAATATGCTCCTGTGATGGGCCTGTCTGTTGGTTCACTTGAATCTCCACCTCCATGTCCAAAGTGGGGGTTCAGGGAGAGAGAAGGAAGGCACATCACTAGCATCTTTCCTACCATGAGCTCAAGGTCACAGACCCAGGGTGAAGGTCAGCACTGAGATTTCAAAAGTTTTCTCACTGGACACTAACATGGTATACTACATCTCCCCTCTCCAACTTCTTGAGCACAGGTTTTTCTTCAGAGCGATTCAAGAAGGGTCAATCCCCAAACTGATGGAGAATTTCAACAAAGAGTGAAAGCGAAAGTGTTAGTCGATCAGTTGTGTTCGACTCTTGGCAGCTCCATGGATTATAGCCCACCAGGCTCCTCTGTCCATAGTATTCTCCAGGCAAGAACACTGGAGTGGGTTGCCATTCCCTTCTCCAGGAGATCTCCCCAACCCAGGGATCAAACCCGAGTCTCCTGCATTGCAGGAGGTTTCTTTATAGTGAGTTACCAGGAAAGCCAGAACAAAGATTATGGAGCCCTTTATCTTTAGTTGGTTTGGGGAAGCTGGAAGTGGGGCTTAGAGGTAAATATTACAAAGAAAAACAAGTAATATAGAAGATCTGAGAATCTCACATCTGTTTTATAAGGTGATATCCAGAATGAATCTAGAGAGAAAAGCAGAAAAGAACAACAGCAGCACATGAGCTCCTAAACATTTCTAAATGAATTAGTTTTTTAAAAAGTTAACTGCAATAGGGGACTTTCTAAAAAGTGTGGTGGTGACTCTTTTTGGGACGAGAATCTAAGGTGAAAACTCATAATCCTTTAATTTATCCCCCTTTTTAAGGTTTGGTTTATATATATATATATATATATTTATATACATAATTTAGTGAATTTTAAAAATGGAGTTCACCATCATAGCACTTTACCTTTTCAAAGCACATTCTGTTTTTATTCTTTTTTAATTGAGATATAGTTGGCCTATAACATTAGTTTCAGGTATATAATATAATGATTTGATCTTTGTATAATATGTGAATTGATCACTACAGTATAAATATTAACAGATTAGTAGCAGTGCATGGTTAATGTCCATCGTCATACATAGTAAGTTTTTATTTTTTCTTGATGAGAAATTTTAAGATATACTCTGTTAGCAACTTTCAAATATGGGATACAGTATTATGAATTATAATCACCATGACATACATTGCTTCTCTAGGACTTATTTATCGTATAATAAGCTTGTACCTTTTGACTCCATCTACTCATTTTACCCATTTAGCCTGTTCCCTGCCACCACCTCTGTTAACCACCAATCTGTTCTCTGTGTCTGTGAGCTTGTTTTTTAACTTTTTTAAAATGCCACATATGTGAGCCTGCTGGTTATTCATCCTCATCTTATTTTTCTGAGAAAGAGAACAGGTAGGTGGAAAGTAGCAAAGAATGAAGAGTAGGTCCCAGTAGATATTGTGACCTTGTTTGGGAAACATATGTAAGGGAAAATTGGATGATCCTGCTAATTTTCCCTCTACAGCTATTGGAACTCCTGGGTAGAAAAACCAGTGGTGAAGTGCCTTGCCATACTTAGCTGAGCCCTATGGTCCACAGGGGCTAACAAAATGCACGGGTAGCTCCCATAGAAGCAAAGAATTCAGAGGCAAAAAGATTGGGATTGGGCTCAAGCTGCCTGGGTTTGGGTCTGGGCTCTGCCACTTAAGAACCAGATGACTTCAGGCAACTTTTGAACCTGTCTCAGCCTCCCAATCCCTCATCTTGAAAATGAGGATAGCAGTAGTACCCATTTCATGGGGCTGTTGTAAGGGGTCAGACATCTGGGAGGTCTGAGCCGTCTGGGAGCTAACATTTTTATGGAGGGCACACTTGCTACCAGGCACCATTCATGAATGGGTCACTTAGCATTCAGAGCAACCTGAAGAGTGGGATTCTATTGTGCTTCAGGTAGTGAGTGGAATTGCTGGGCTCCAACCTAAGCTGCTTCAGGGGCAGGTGAGCTCAGTGCCTGGCTGTAGTTAACAGGAGCCTGGGGACAAGCTGGCTTTACCTTGAATCCTGTGTCCTCATTCAAGGGAAAACCACAGTGTGTAATAGCTGGAAAGGCCTTGGGGAACTTAGACTCCAGGGCCTTCACTTTACAGATGAGCAAAAGGGACCAAAGATTCTGGTGACTTCCTATGTCACCCCAGCTAACAGTGGAGGAACTCACACTGCCTCTGGACTCCACCAGGGTGGCTGGCTTCTCCAGTGTCCACAGTCCACTGAATGATTACATTTCTGACATTTTAGTCACTGCTTTAGAAAGTAAGACTGTCCTTCCCAGACACTCAAGGGAACAAACAGCTGATGGGAAGTCTTGTGAACAAAAACCATTTCTTTTTTTTTAACTTAAAAAGTTTACTCAAGTATACATAGTCAGAAGTACACATATCATAAATACGCAATCAGTGGATTTTAGTGAACTGAACACTTCCATGTAGAACACCCAGATCAAGAAACAGAAGATACCATCACCCCATGGGGGGCCCCCACATGCTCCTGTCCAGTCACTAGCCACCTTCCCAGGTCACCACTATTCTGACTTGTAACAGCATGGATTCATTGTACTTGCATTTGTATTTTATATGAATGGAATCTTATAGTCGGTACAGTTTTTGCCCAGCTTCTTCTACTCAACATTACATTGAGGAGATTCATCTATATTGTTGAATGTTGTCCTAGATCATTCGTTTTCATTACAATGTTCGTAGTGTGAGTATTCCCCCCTGTAGTTATCCATTCTTGGTTAATGGAGATTTGGGTAACTTTCTGGTTTTGATTTCTAAGAATACTATGGCAAAAGCCATTTCTTGATTTTCTTATTTCAATGGAATAAAAAATGCCTTCTAAAAAACACACCCCATCTTCTACTGCAAAGCACAGCAAAAGCACATTTCTTTAAGCTTCTCATCAGAGAAACAAGTGCCCTTTGTTGTGGTTGATTTTATTTATTAGGCTCAAACATGATCCATTAAGAAAAACTGCAACAGAGTATCAGAAAGACAATTAACCCTTTTTATTTCAGTATAAATATAAATGGATGAATAACAATCTTGACCTCTTTTGAAAAGAAATCTGGGATGAAGTAGTTCTTTTATTTTCTTTTTAATTGGAGTATAATTGCTTTACAATGTTGTGTTGACTTCTGCTGTACAACGTGAAACAGCTGTTCATATGTCCCTTCCCTCTTGAGGAGGTGTTTCTTTTTAATTCTTGTGTTGTTTTTTGGGTTTTTTTTTTTTTTACCCATTAAGAAAGATCTCCCATCTTTCCTCAGCCACTTGCTAATGCCCAGTGCTAAGGCACTATGTTTCCAGTTATTCAATAAATTCAGTACCACTGATACATGCTGGGACACACATTAACTTATATCAAGTTTCCAGGTTATATGCCAGTGTTTTGGTTTTCTTTTTCTCTAAAGACAGCAAGCGAGGGCTAAGGGTCCTGGTTTTGCAAAGCTACCTGTGAGCACCGTGACTAATCAGGTGACTGGGTTGTCTACCAGGTGGCAATCTTTGCCTCTCAGACAGTACTTACTGCCTCATCTGTCTTTCTGAATCACAGATGAGGTCTCAGCAGAATCTGCTCTGAAAACTTTATTGCATCCAGAATGAGGCCCTAACACTGCAGACACTCAAGGACTTGCTGTTCTAGTGCTAATGCTCCTTTCTAGACGTTTCTGTCCTGTTCACTCATTTACTGCCTCACCCTTACCCTTTAACAGTCTCCCCTACTTCCCCACTATTACCAACTGGGGTTCTTGGCCTCCTTAATCAATAAAAATTGATTAGAAGCCAGACAAGAAAGTCAAAGGTGCTCAGCAAACTGCAGGCACTCCGATAGTCTACTGTTGTTCAGCTGCTCAGTCATGTCTGACTCTTGCGACCCCATAGCTATAGTCTGCCAGGCCCCTCTGTCCATGGAATTTTCCAGGCAACAATACTGGAATGGGTTGCCCTTTTCTCCTCCAGGGGATCTTCTGGACCCAGGAATTGAACCCACCTCTCCTGCATTTTGGGGGTTGGGGGTGAGTGAGAACAAGTAACAGTTTAGCTGTTTCCCTATATGGGGTGAAGGTGGGGGCCAGGCCAGGGATTGGGTTGGAGAATTGGCTTACTTAGGTGGTTTGCCCACCCCTTTGGTAGTGATGTGTGCGTGCAGGGCATCCTCATCTCCTGCTTTTGCTCCAGGCTCTTCAGAAGTGGAAGTTGGGGTTTTTGGTCTTTTTGTATCTTGAGTGAGTGAAGTCGCCTAGTCGTGTCTGACTCTTTGCGACCCCATGGACTGCAGCCCACCAGGTTCCTCCATCCATGGAATTTTCTAGGCAAAAGTACTGGCGTGGGTTGCCATTTCCTTCTCCAGAGGATCTTCCTGACCTGGGGATCGAACCCAGGTCTCCCTCATTGCAGGCAGATGCTTTACAGTCTGAGCCACCAGGGAATCCTTACTGTTCATAACATGTCCCAACTGCTCATACACCCAGCTATTTTTAGTCCCTTATAGTTTCTTTGTATTCTGTTGCTGGAGGAGGCCTTTGTCCAGTTGCAAGCACTGCAACAAAGGGTCCCAGGTTTCAGGGTCCAGGTCACTTGCAAAGCGGGTGAGCAAAGTGCTTAGGCAGGGAGGTCTGGTTTGAGTTCCGTCTCTGCATTTCACTAGCTGGGTGACCTTGGGCAAGCAAAGTATCCTCTATGAGTTTCAGTTTCCTTATCTATGTAAGGGAGATGATGGCAGTGTGGACATCGCTGTGTTATTATGAGAAATACATGCTGGTCAGAACAACACGGATGATTCCCTTAACGAGTCGCTTCCCCATCAGTTCAATGGGCTTACTTCTCAGTGGGTTTCCGGATGTTGTTTCACGGCCTCTTTAGATAGCTCTGGGAAGTGAGCTGCTTTGGGAAGCCGCTCTAACCGCTTTGGGAAGTGAGACTGACGTTATTACCATCCCCAGTTCACCGGTGAGAATCTTGCTGCTGTCAGAGGTCGATGTTTACAAGGTCCGTGAGTCATAGAAAGAGACCATCAGGTCTGTCTCTCACGTTGCCTCACAAGTCTTCATCTGCAGCCTCGTTCCAGTTCTTTGCTTGGAACACATTCTGGCTGAGTTTCCCTGCCTGGGACATCATTGCCTTTTGAAGTCAGCCTCCTCTTTGGAGGCTTGCCCATCTCTTGAGAAGCCTTTCCTGAGATTTCCCATCACAGGGAATAGTCTTCCCTCTAGAAGTTACTGACCTACTTATCTCAGAATCCTGCCAGTGGCCTTTGGTCACCAGAAGATAAAGACCATTTCTGTGTGGGAGGCCAGAAAACACACGTCAGTGACCAGTCTCAGGAATTTAGTGACATGATGCTGTAAGCAGTTTTTCAAACAGAAGGTCACGATAGTTTGGGTAATAAAATCAGTTTAGTAGAGTATGATCATCATTTAGAAAATGAACTAGAATTGAATGAAATAGAAAACTAGTAATGAATCCTGTGTAAGGACAGGTTTTTGTTTTTTCGAGAAATATTTGTTTCCCCTTACGTTTATGCCTGGGCTAAGATGCAAAATAGGGTTCTTACTGTGGCTTATGTGAAAAATAAGTTTGAACATTTTTTTCTTAGGAGCTAGTAGTGGGACTTCTCAGAAGAACCTGAAACTTGAATTTGGGACTTAGATGGGGCAGGATATGCAATGGTTCTCTAGTCAGACTGTGCAGATTTATATCCCCTTTCAAACACGGTTTAGCTGCGTGCTCTTGGATAAGTCACTTAGCTACTCTGTGCTTCAGTTTCTTCGTTTGTAAAACGGAGAGACTAACCACTTCAGAGAGTCCTCAAAAGCACTTAATGTATAAATATCGATACGTGCAACATACAACAATGTCTGGTGCATATATCTTGGCTGTCATTACAGTTATTCTTACTAAGAGGCAGAAGTTACTTTGTATTGTGGGAGTTCTGACTAATCAACCAGAAAAATACTTTTTAAGTGTCTAGATGGTATACCTCCAGCGCTAAAATATAAACAAAGGAAATTTAGGGTACAACCCTCACCCTTATGTTACTTATAGTCTAAATGAGGAGTGAAAAAGAGAATGACAGTCTCAGGCAGTGAAAATGATGTTGAGTGCATAAAGGCAATAGTTGGTCTTCATATTTTTATGGTAGTGTTTTGTACTGCGCTGGGGAAAGTTAAAGCTTTGATCTTCAGTTTCTTCTAGAGACCAACTCTTGGGAACATTTTGAGTTTTTCTTGGTGGTTGAGGACAAGGACTGGGAAGTGAGACACTCCTGTGGGGGTGGGGTGGACAGAGTGGGCACAGAATTTAAAAATTGTACTGTTTAATGTATTTATTGAATCAGGATCCTATTGCCATTAGTAAACATTCAGCCTGAAGGAGATGTGGGGATTCCTTTTTATTCTTGTGCTTCTTTGGTGGGGGGAAGTTGCCACAATTTACATTTGGTATGTTTTCAAAATGCCATTTGACACCATGATGCTACTCAGAAGCTGCCAAGAGGAAGTTAGCCTCTTCTAAGTGGAATGATTCAGTCGCAGCCGTGAGTGAGTTTGTTAGTATTTTAGACCATTATTAATTCTATTGAGTGAATCTGGGATACCTGGAGAGACAGAGCAGATCTTTCTTAGTTCGTATGCTTTCTTCTAGAGCAGCGCTTTGAAAATTTTTGTCATCATTTGAACCACCTGGGGATCTTATTAAAATGCAGAATTGGACTCAAAAGATTGGAAGTGGGGCCTGTATGGAGATTCTGTATGTCTCACGAGCTTCTAGGTGATGCTGAAGCTGCCAACCATACTTTGAAGAGAGAGATTCTGATGTACAGAAAGTAAAAAAATTAACAAAAACCAAAAAACGTTATGTTTATACTGTATAATCCTTCTGACAAATCGTCACCTAATTCACTAAATCCCAATTTAGTCTGGGCTTCCCTGATGGCTCAGAACAGTAAAAAATCCACCTGCAATGTGTGAGACCAGGGCTTGATCCCTGGGTTGGGAAGATCCTCTGGAGGAGAGTATGGCAACCTACTCTGGTATTCTTGCCTAGAGAATCCCCATGGACAGAGGTGCCTGGCAGGCTATAGTCCATGGGATTGCAAAGAGTCAGATAGGACTAAATGACTAAGCATGGTTTATTTAGTCTATGTCCAACAAATGATTGGACATTTAGATCTTCTTTGCTGGGATGGCATGTTTTCTATATTATAATTAAAGCTTTTCAAAGTGGTTCCTTAAGTAAAGGCAACCCCAATTTTTGTTATTATCTGTAGAATTTAAATGTTATTTTATTGAGACAAAGAGTTCTTTAGTGGGTACATCCCAGGGGATCTCTTAAATCAAATGCAGTTTAAGTGACCACAGGCTAAGTGAAAAGTAGGCAAATGGATTTAGGGAAGGGAATGTGGCAGTTTAAACTAGCCCAGTCCGTATTCCCGCAGGTGTTTGCAGCTCAGATCTTCCTAGGCTCTTCTGGGTTCTCTGGGCCATGGGATGGTGGTCTGGGGTTTTGTTTTTCTGTGATGCAGTGGTCATTGTTTTTTGCTTTATGATCCAGCCTGTTGTTCTAACAGAACAGAAAAAAAGTAGCAACAAGTATTCATAGAGCTGGGAAGCCAAGTCACTGACTGTCACGCGACTCCCAAACGTGGATCTGGGCTTGACTGGTTTTTCTTTCTTTCTTCCCTGCAGGGGTACTTTTGCATGTGATGGGGGATGCCCTGGGGTCAGTGGTGGTGGTGATCACTGCCATCATATTCTATGTGCTTCCCCTGAAACGCGAGGACCCGTGTAACTGGCAGTGCTACATTGACCCCAGCCTGACGGTCATCATGGTCATCATCATTTTATCATCTGCCTTCCCACTCATCAAGGAGACTGCTGCCATTCTGCTGCAGATGGTCCCCAAAGGCGTCAACATGGAAGAGCTGAGTAAGTCATGCCATTCTGATCTCAAACNTGGACGGAAGAGCCTGGTAGGCTGCAGTCCATGGGGTTGCTGAGAGTTGGGCACAACTCAGTGACTTCACTTTCACTTTTCACTTTCATGTATTGGAGAAGGAAATGGCAACCCACTCCAATGTTCTTGCTTGGAGAATCCCAGGGATGGTGGAGCCTGGTGGGCTGCCGTCTATGGAACGGCACAGAGTAGAACGCGACTGAAGCAACTTAGTAGTAGCAACAATAACAACACTTTAATGGCACTGATTACATGCTAGGTAATATTGTCCAGATGCATTGCTTGTATTAACTCATTTTAATCTTAAAATAATCCNCTGGTGGGCTGCCGTCTATGGAACGGCACAGAGTAGAACGCGACTGAAGCAACTTAGTAGTAGCAACAATAACAACACTTTAATGGCACTGATTACATGCTAGGTAATATTGTCCAGATGCATTGCTTGTATTAACTCATTTTAATCTTAAAATAATCCTATGAGGTACTGTGATTATCTTAATTTCCAGGTAAGGAAACTGAGGCACAGAGGGACTGGGTAAGGTCATGCAGCTCCTGCAGGTAGTAAATGACTAAACTGGAATTCAGACTAGCTGGCTATGGGTTGCTTGGATTCACTGTTCAATACCATGTTTCTAAATGCTAGAAAGTATGAAAAATATTGAAGAGCCTAAATAAAGAAATAGAAATCTCTCATAATCCTACCACCCAGAAATTAACACTCCAATCAATGCAAAGAAATAGAGGAAAACAATAGAATGGGAAAGACTAGAGATCTCTTCAAGAAAATTAGAGATACCAAGGGAACATTTCATGCAAAGATGGGCTCGATAAAGGACAGAAATGGTATGGACCTAACAGAAGCAGAAGATATTCAGAAGAGGTGGCAAGAATACACAGAGGAACTGTACAAAAAA
>SJYA01002489.1:4621294-4696206 GCA_006410615.1 Neotragus moschatus | reverse complement strand
CTCTTGATGAAAGTGAAAGAGGAGAGCGAAAAAGTTGGCTTAAGGCTCAACATTCGGAAATCGAAGATCCTGGCATCCAGTCCCATCACTTCATGGGAAATAGACGAGGAAACAGTGGAAACAGTGTCAGACTCTTTTTCTGGGCTCCAAAATCCCTGCAGATGGTGACTGCAGCCATGAAATCAAAAGACGCTTACTCCTTGGAAGAAAAGTTATGACCAACCTAGATAGCATATTCAAAAGCAGAGATATTCCTTTGCCGACTAAGGTCCATCTAGTCAAGGCTATGGTTTTTCCAGTAGTCATGTATGGATGTGAGAGTTGGACTGTGAAGCAGGCTGAGCGCTGAAGAATTGATGCTTTTGAACTGTGGTTTTGGAGAAGACTCTTGAGAGTCCCTTGGACTGCAAGGAGATCCAACCAGTCCATTCTGAAGGAGATCGGCCCTGGGATTTCTTTGGAAGGAATGATGCTAAAGCTGAAACTCCAGTACTGTGGCCACCTCATGGGAAGAGTTGACTCATTGGAAAAGACTCTGATGCTGGGAAGGATTGGGGGCAGGAAGAGAAGGAGACAACCGAGGATGAGATGGCTGGATGGCATCACGGACTCGATGAATATGAGTCTGAGTGAACTCCGGGAGATGGTGATGGACAGGGAGGCCTGGCGTGCTGCAATTCATAGGGTCGCAAAGAGTCAGACACGACTGAGAGACTGAACTGAACTGATTTTTGTGTCAGTCATTCACTGAAACAAGACTTTATCTGCCTAAAAATTTTTGTATGCGTATATACACCATTTCAATAAAAAGGGAAAAAGATCATGCCACATATACAGTCTAGCTATTGGCATTTTCATTTAAAAGTATCTTATATACCTTTCCTCATAGCCTTAAATATGCAGTTTGCTTTTTCACAGCTATGTCACCATGTGTCACATAATTGACTATTTCCTTTCCATTTCCATTTTTTTTTCATTAAGACAAAAAGTATTGTCCAAACCATTCTTATTTGTAAATATTTGGTTGTTTCCTTTCAGTTAAGTTCCTAGTATTAGAATTGCTGCTAAAAGTTTTTGATCTGTATTGCCAAATCCCCTTTAAAAAGGAGATCCTATTTTATATTCCCATGCCAGTCCATCAGAGCACTTAATGCTTTGTACACTCAACAACCTGGGCGTTTTGGGAGGGTTGTTGTGAATCTTATTTTCTTCAGTTGCCTTATATGGGTTAATCCTGCATGTTAGAGGAACTTAAAGAGGAAGAAGAAGATTATGGGAAAATGTGCTCATATAGGTACAGCTGTTTTCCTTTCTTTATTTTTAATAATGGCATCATTCTGGTGAGAAGGTGTAAAGGGACCCTACCTGTCCCATGGTGGTTCCATGTTCCAGTTACAGCCCTCACCTTGGCTATTGTTTTCTCTTCCTTATTCTAGTGAGTAAGCTCTCTGCTGTGCCCGGAATTAGCAGTGTCCATGAAGTCCACATCTGGGAGCTTATAAGTGGGAAGATCATTGCCACTCTGCACATCAAGTATCAGCAGGATGGGGGAGATCAGGATGCCAACAGAAAAATTCGGGAAATCTTCCACAACGCCGGAATTCACAGTGTGACCATCCAGTTTGAGAAGGCAGACCTGAAGGAGCCCCTGGAGCAGAAGGACTTGCAGATGCTCTGCAGCTCGCCTTGCATCGCCAAGAGCTGCGCCAAGCAGCTGTGCTGTCCCCCTGGGGCCTTGCCACTGGCCCATGTCAATGGCTGTGCGGAGCACAACGGCTGTCCCCCTCTGGACATGTCCCAGAGTGATGGCCTCAGTAGACGACAGACCACCGAAGTGGCTATTGAAGTATCTTTGGAAGGTTGTCTGAGTGACCACGGACAAGCTCTTGGCAAGCCTCAGGAGGACTCACGTTATGTCAACAGCACACATTTTTAATCTGGTGCCCACATCAGTAAGACTATATAGACGAGGCACTTTGGAACCACTCGCTTGGCTTGTGGGAAGAACTTTGTGGACTGTAGGCACTGATCAGACTCAGAGTGAGCACGCTCTGTGTTCCGGAAGCGGCTGTGGTTTGGGGTGATAGTTGAACTGGTTTGTTAATTGTTATGTGACTGAGAGCTCCTTTACATTATCTTGGATGTTTCATGCTGCTCTTCAACAGTTTTGTTTGAACATTTATTTTCTGAAGCAAAGGCGCTAGTGCACACATCAGGGACACTGAAAGCTGGGACTCAGTGATTGTGGACGCAGGATTCAAAGTAGCTTTTTGTTTTAAATTGACTAGAACTTCTAGCTGACTCTCAGGTGAGCTCATAGCCAAGTACGTCAAAAAAAAAAAAAACCTCAAGAACCATAACAGCTATATTCTTTTCCATTCCACTGGGTGACCATAAAAGAGAAAAGTTAGGTAATCCTATCATGGCAGAAGTTTTTCTCTTTTTTTTTTTGACTCATTTTTTTAATGAATGTAAAATGAATACCTGGTAAGGTAGAAAATATTCTCAGAACATTAGAGGATGTTGAGTTTACTGAGGATGTGGAAAGGCAGAAAGAAAATGCATTTTGATGATTTCTTCATTTCAGGAAGTGGTGAGAAAAAGACCTTCTGCTGTGAACTACAACTTCAGTTCAGTTCAGTTCAGTTCAGTCGCTTAGTCGTGTCCGACTCTTTGCGACCCCATGGACTTNATTCCACTGGGTGACCATAAAAGAGAAAAGTTAGATAATCCTATCATGGCAGAAGTTTTTTTTTTTTTTTTGATTCATTTTTTTAATGAATGTGAAATGAATACCTGGTAAGGTAGAAAATATTCTCAGAACACTAGAGGATGTTGAGTTTACTGAGGATGTGGAAAGGCAGGAAGAAAATGCATTTTGATGATTTCTTCATTTCAGGAAGTGGCGAGAAAAAGATCTTCTGCTGTGAACTACAACTTCAGTTCAGTTCAGTTCAGTTCAGTCGCTCAGTCGTGTCCGACTCTTTGCGACCCCATGGACTGCAGCACGCCAGGTCTCCCTGTCCATCACCAGCTCCTGGAGCCTGCTCAAACTCATGTCCATCGAGTCGGTGATGCCATCCAACCATCTCATCCTCTTTCGTCCCCTATTCTTGCTGCCTTCAATCTTTCCCAACATCAGGGTCTTTTCCAGTGAGTCAGTTCTTCACATCAGGTGGCCAAAGTATTGGAGCTTCAGCTTCACATCAGTCCTTCCAATGAATATTCAGGACTGATTTCTTTTAGGATTGACTGGTTGGATCTCCTTGCAGTCCAAGGGACTCTCAAGAGTCTTCTCCAACACCACAGTTCAAAAGCATCAATTCTTCGGCACTCAGCTTTCTTCGTGGTCCAACTTTCACATCCATACATGACCACAGGAAAAACCATAACTTTGACTAGACGGACCTTTGTCGGCAAAGTAACGTCTCTGCCTTTTAATATGCTGTCTAGGTGTGTCATAGCTTTTCTTCCAAGGATCAAGTGTCTTTTAATTTCATCCACCATCTGCAGTGATTCTGGAGCCCAAGAAAGTAAACTACAACTATAGGTTGCTTCAAATGTTTAAGTATATGAGATGCTTGTGTTTTTTACTTGGAAGTATGGGAATATCTCTACTTCTTTAAGTATGACACAATACTTAAATACTGTCTTTTAGGGTCAGTCCAGTTGGGACTGATATCATTTATTGCTTGTTAATGATTTGCTTATTTACCCAAATTTCCCTTATGTTTTCTTTTATATGATCATATTGGTCGATGTAGCATTTACCAGGAGAAAATGAGCTTTCTCACGATAGAAGAATATATGACATTGACTATGTATTCTTGCCCCTCAAGTAAGCTAGATTGACTTTCCTTTAATTAGATATATTTTAAGATATTTATTATAGTTTTCAACTAATAATTTTATTAAGAAGTATATGTCCAAGGGAGAAACAAACATTTATTAAATTGCTGCCTTTAATGTGTTTCAAGGAGGTTACATCTTTCTTTCTCTGACCCATATTACCAAGTTTCACGTACATTTATTACAATCTGATTTGCTTTCAAAATGAACCTATATTAGTATTGGAGAAACATCTGTCACGTGTTTAACAGATTGTTTAGGCAGCAATGTTTTAACCAGAAGAGTCTCAAATTAGGAATAAGCAAATGGGAGGTGCCTTACTAGAGAACTCGAATCTTTGATGTGTTGCAAAATTGACTGAGAAAGATCATCCCTTAGACTGTAAGCATTGAGTCTGTGGTCTGGAATCTACACAGTTCTCGTAAGAAGTTATGAGTTGGGACCAGAAAAGGCCCCCACACTTTTCAGCCCAAACACCATTAAAAAGCTGTGTCTTAGTTTTAAATTCTAAAGCTGAAGGAAAGAAGCAACTATGGTCAGTAGAACAGGACATTTTTTATTCCTGTTAAATTCATTATCTGAGTTTAAACTGGCCATGAATTACATAAATATAAAAATGCCTAAATAGGTTTTTATCCCTAGAAATTTATTAAGCATATATACTTAATGGTATTATATAGAGTAGCCTGGCAGGCTACAGTTTATAGGGTTGCAATGAGTTGGACATGATTGAAGTGACACAGCCCATACACATGCACACAGTATATACTATAGTGTAAGCTAAGCTAAGTCACTTCAGTCGTGTCCGACTCTGTGCGACCCCATAGAGGGCAGCCCACCAGGCTCCCCATCCCTGGGATTCTCCAGGCAAGAACACTGGAGTGGGTTGCCATTTCTTTCTCCAGTGCAGGCAAGTGAAAAGTGGAAGTGAAGTCGCTCAGTCGTGCCAACCCTCAGCGACCCCATGGACTGCAACCTTCCAGGTTCCTCCGTCCATGGGATTTTCCAGGCAAGAGTACTGGAGTGGGGTGCCAATTGCCTTCTCCGATACTATAGTGTAGATAGACTTAATAGCTAAAACGGGACTAAATATAAGACATTTTTATTTTTAATGTTAAAAGTCTGGCATGCCCTCACACAAAACGAGGATTCTCTGTCTGTGAAATTCACCACAGTAATACGTAGATCAAATTCTCTTGTGTAAATGTTGGCTGCAATACATTGATTGGAGTCAAAGAAGAAATCTGTCCTTCACTTCCAGATTTGAAGGTCTAATTTGATTTCGTATCATTCTGCTTTCATGAAAAAGAGGAAAATATCATTTTATAGCTTTTCTGCAGCTGGATAAAGGAATGCATACTCGTTTACATCCAAATAATATTCTTTAATTAATCTCTAAAGTATTTGTCTGCAAAGGAAAAGTCCCTTAATTCCAACATAATTAAATCTCACCTCAGGAAATTATCTTGATGGACACTTATGAACATACCAAATTATGGAATATAGCTTGGCTTGGTGTGTTTAATAATGTCCAAACAAGCGAATTAAGTGCAATATTTTTGTATTGGGTTAAGTGTTAGCATTTGCCGCCTCAGGCATCTGATGCTTGCTCTATGGTATTTTTACTTGGCTTTTACTCTCTCTTTTAGCCTACATTTAAATTCTTCCAAGGCAACGCAAGAGTTTCCTTTTTCCCTTTGCATGTTGGCTGTGGTGCCCGATGAACNGTATTGGGTTAAGTGTTAGCATTTGCCGCCTCAGGCATCTGATGCTTGCTCTATGGTATTTTTACTTGGCTTTTACTCTCTCTTTTAGCCTACATTTAAATTCTTCCAAGGCAACGCAAGAGTTTCCTTTTTCCCTTTGCATGTTGGCTGTGGTGCCCGATGAACAGTAGATTTAAACAACACTGTTTTTTTCTGAGATTAGAAAAATCCTGCTACCCAGTTTGGCATTGCTGTGTGTTTAGGTTAGTTCCAGAAAAATTCTCTCTTTGTCCTTAGGAACTGAAAATGACTTTTTAAGAGTCTAAGGAATCCTTTGGGTGTCAGATCAGAACCAGCCATCAGGCCCACTAACCTGGGGACACGAGGCAACACTTAACCATTGCCTCCTATTTCTATGGAAAGAGTCCTTTCCACATTATTTCAGCACCAGTTGTAGGAAATACTATGTCTACTTTTATTTCCCAAATTTCAGCTCTGTTTTTGAAAATAGAGGTTGATTTTTTTCTCGTATTTGGCCACTATGAATGTTCATTGGGCTATCAGGCTCCATTGTTGACAGAAAAAAATATTATCCCTTTGATTTTTTTGTTCAATAAAATAAGGAGACATTGAGGAAGAATTTAGAATGTTCTCCATATATAGGTAATTTTTGTGTGTTTTTTTTTCTTCTCTTTTTGGCCACCGAGTGGCCAATCTCTAGTAGAGGTAGACCAGGAACTGAAAAGTTCAGTTGGAAGGGGTACTTTGAATGTCAAAGAGATCACTGAGGTAGATTTGGATTATAATAAGGCAGCTGCCTTTTGAGATAGTAAGAGTGTTGTTTTGTTTTTTTTTTAATGCCGGATCTTAGTTTTCAGACCAGGGATCCAACCGTGCTCTATGCACTGGGAATGCAGAGTCTTAACCACTGGACCTCCCAGGGAAGTCCCTATTAAGCTGTGCCAGTCTTGACCTTCTGAACTGGATAACTCTGTGTTGCGTGGGGCTGTCTGGTGCCTTGTAGGATTTTTAACAGCATCCATTGACGTCTACCCACTAGATGTTCCCAGACATTGTCACAGGTCCCCCAGGAAGCAGAATAGCTCCTAGTTCTGAGTCTTTGACCTAACCTTAGGGTTCTTGAGGGATATGGTGGATGAAAGACCTTCCAGGGTCCAACAATCCTTTTAATATAATCACTCTGCAGGATTTACTCTTTAAAAGAATAATTTTTAAACATGAGACCAAACTGTAAAAAATACAGTCATCTTTACATAGGAATTTGGATATTTAAAGAAAAATACAACTTGGAAAAAAATAAAGCCTTTACCAATCTGATTATACAGTTCAGACCATGTAACAGTAAATAAAATGCTTTCACTCTTCCGTGATGAACTCTTCAAATTTTGACTATCCTCAGTATGATGGACTCACTGCTAAATGAGACGGGCACATTAGCATGATTGACTCTTGGAGTTAAAGTGCTTAATTTTCCACTGATTTTAAACCTGATCTTTTTTGTTATTGGTCCCTGACAAACAGCTCATCTTAGGGCTAATGACAAGTTCAGGCGTTAAAAAAATTTGTTTTGTTGTTCATGACTCATTCATTCCTTTGCCAAATCATATCCTTTTTTTTTTCCCCAAGAGGACAAAATACATCTCCTGACTTAAATTATCCCAGATTTAATGTATCTTCACACTCTTGCAATTAAAGATTGTGAAAAAAAGTCTGGTTTAAAAGCAATGATGAAACATGACCTAGTTTGGGTTTTTATTTAAGACTGAGTAAGCATGCCTATTGTATAGCCCTGTTGTTCACTTGATAAATTGTCACCTATTTGTGCTTCTGAGTGTATTTGCATGTGATTAGCCACAGGAATAAATAGAAATGAAGTTGTTGAATCTGGAAACTGGCTGCTCAAACGAAACTTGCATCAGCCTCTAGTCTTCACTGTCATCTGAATGTTCTTAGGAATCTGGAATTTAGCTAATGGAGATGTGTCATTTTTTAATGGAATTTTTCAGGTATTTCTTTCTGGCCTTTTTTTTGTTTACATGGAACTTTCTTGCATATTGCTAGATGGATCAGTGGTCTCCTTTTGGTACAAAGCCAAGACACTGAACCTGCTCTGAATTCTGATGGGAATAATCCAGAAAGAATGTTGATTTTCAGGGGAGAATGACTCCTTCCTAGAGGTCTGAAATTATGTTACAGTATTGTGGAGTTTTGTTGCTTGAAGTCTTCCTTCTGTCCTCACAGGCGATTTTGCTGAAGTATAATTGTCACATTTGGGGGAATTATTAAAACTCTAAGATATAAAGTTTCAATAACTCATTGCTAATTGCATGTGGAGTCCCCCAGGGATGTATGCACAGGTGCATACCTTTAAAAGCTAAAGATGTTCAATGGTGCTGTCAATAAAAAGATTTTAAAATAAACACAGGACTGAGACATGTTTGTGAAAATTAGACAGCTCAAAGTACCTGAATCATTTTGTCTTTGTCACTTACCCAAGTCCATTTCCCCCACAGTAGCTTGTTGGATTGATTTCAATAATTTGGGACTAATTCTTTGTCTCCATTTCTCTGTTCTCTTCTTCACGCCCATCTGCTATCCTACACTCTTGGCAGGAATGTCACCAATTGACCCAGGTACCTTACTTTGGTAACCTGGACTGATCCAGTTTTTTAGTGTTTGACCCTGGCCACCCAATGGGTTTGTGTTGGAGGGGAGCTCCTGTGATTTAAACATCTATTTCTGCTTTATTGACTATGCCAAAGCCTTTGACTGTGTGGATCACAATAAACTGTNAAGACTCTGATGCTGGGAAGGATTGGGGGCGGGAGGAGAAGGGGACGACAGAGGATGAGATGGCTGGATGGCATCACGGACTCGATGAATGTGAGTCTGAGTGAACTCCGGGAGATGGTGATGGACAGGGAGGCCTGGTGTGCTGCGATTCATGGGGTCGCAAAGAGTTAGACGCGACTGAGCGACTGAACTGAACTAAACTGAGAGGTTAGGCTTTCTGGGGATAGACCTTTATTGATCTTTATCGATCTGAAAATCCCTCCAGTGAATTGACTGGCAATTATATGACTGTTGAATAAGGAGAGCAGTCTTCCACTTCTTTCAGTTGCTTTTATGTTATCAATCAATCAATTAATTAATCAACATATACTTATTATAAACCATGTGCAAGTTTTTCTTGCTTCTAAGGAGGTGATAGTCTATATGTGAAGCCAAAAAAGGCAGTCCAACTTTGCAGGGTTTTAAAGAGAGCTGCCTTATAGCCTGGATGTCTGTGGGGTGGGGGGATCTTGTGCTGGAGGGAGTTCTGGTACTCAGATGTGCACATGCTAAGCCCTGGGCAACATTTGCCAAAGGGGAGGCTTATAGAACATTACATGACCATCAACTTCCTTCAGCAACAAGTGAGAGTACTCAGTACTCCAGGGCTCAGGTTATAGAATCTCTGACTACTTCATTAAAGATTTTTTTTAAAAAATTAGTGTTTTGGCAGCATAGCATGTGGGATCTTAGTTCCCCAGCCAGGGATCCAACCTGTGCCCCCTTGCATTGAAATGTGGATTCTTAACTACTGGACCACTAGGGAAGTCCCTCTGACCAGTCCATTTAAAAGAGGACCCCACCTCTCCCTGTGTCTCTTACCCTCCTTAATGCTTTTTCATAGTACTGTCACTTAGTAACATCACATTACTTATTTATTTTCTGTCTCTCCAACTAGAGTAAGGCTTTGTATAATCCACCACTGTGTTTTCTACCCTCTTTGCCAGTGCTTTGAACAGTGCCTCAGTACCTGGCACACGGATGAGTGAGTAAGTAAGTAAGTATGTAAATAGGCGAATAAGCATCTGAATGAATAGGTTTCAACACTTGGTGTTCCTTGTGGCAGGCTTTGGACAAATCATTTAGCTTCACTGCCCTTCAGTTTTCTCATCTATAAGTGAGGTTAATGAGGAAGGCCTGTGTTACCTTCCTTGCTGCTACTGCTGCTGCTGTCGCTTCAGCNAGTAAGTATGTAAATAGGCGAATAAGCATCTGAATGAATAGGTTTCAACACTTGGTGTTCCTTGTGGCAGGCTTTGGACAAATCATTTAGCTTCACTGCCCTTCAGTTTTCTCATCTATAAGTGAGGTTAATGAGGAAGGCCTGTGTTACCTTCCTTGCTGCTACTGCTGCTGCTGTCGCTTCAGCGGTGTCTGACTCTGTGCGACCCCATAGATGGCAGCCCACCAGGCTCCCCCGTCCCTGGGATTCTCCAGGCAAGAACACTGGAGTGGGCTGCCATTTCCGTCTCCAATGCATGAAAGTGAGAAGTGAAAGTGAAGTTGCTCAGTCGTGTCCGACTCTTCGCTACCTCATGGACTGCAGCCCACCAGGCTCCTCCATCCATGGGATTTTCCAGGCAAGAGTGCTGGAGTGGGGTGCCATTGCCTTCTCCAGTTACCTTTTATAGGGTTGTTATAGGAATCCTAACAGATCAAGTGGATAAGAACAGAGTGAAATGTCAATGGATTTTATTTTGTTATGCTTTCAACTCGGAGTTCATACCCTTCTTTCTCTTGTCCTGCCTCCTCTCATCTCTGTTATCCCATTTTGTCAGTTAAACACCATTTAAAGCTAAATGGCACTGAACAGTGTTACAATCAACATGGATAAAAGTGAAGAAGAAAGAGAGAATGAAGAGTCAAGGGCAACTGCTCAGAACACATCTACCTGAAATTGGCCTTGGAGTAGTTCAGTGGGTAGAGAAAGAGGGAGAGGACCACACATCTGGAGAATTGAGACTTTATTCTCTAGGCAGCTGGCACTGAGCTTTCACAGCAGGGAGGCTGAGAGGGGCAGATGGGGGAAATGGCAGGAACAGGATTTGGAGGAGGGATTTTATGCAGACATCTTCCCCACCATGGTCTATACTGCTCTGTGTTCAGGGTTCAAAAGGCCTGCGACCTTATCTTCTGCCCCGCCCAGGATCTTACCCTGTGGGAGCTGTTGCTAAGGACTCCCTGGGCATGTTCTCCGGGAATCTGCAGACACTCCACATTCACTGGGAGTTTGTCTCGGTTCTGTTTTCTTTAATGAAGTATAGTTGATTTACAATGTTGTGTTAATTTCTGCAGTACAGCAAAACGGTTCAGTTATACATCCATATACACTCTTTTTAAAAATATTCTTTTCCATTATGGTTTATCTGCTAAATCGCTTCAGTTGTATCCAACTCTGTGTGACCCCACAGAGGGCAGCCCACCAGGCTCCCCCGTCCCTGGGATTCTCCAAGCAAGAACACTGGAGTGGGTTGCCATGTCCTTCTCCAATGCAGAAAAGTGAAAAGTGAAAGTGAACTCGCTCAGTCGTTTCCGACTCTTAGTGACCCCATGGACTGCAGCCTACCAGGCTCCTCCGTCCACGGGCTTTTCCAGGCAAGAGTACTGGAGTGGGGTGCCATTGGTTTATCACGGAATACTAAATATTGTTCCCCATGCTATACAGTAGGACCTCGCTGTTTATCCATTCTGTATATGATAGTCAGCATCTGCTGACCCCAACCTCCCCCACTCCATCCCTCCCCCAAATCCCTCCCCCTGACAACCTCTATGTTTGTGAATCTGCTTCTGTTTCACAGATAGGTTCAACTGTGTCATATCTGAGATTCTACATATAAGTGATATCATATGATATTTGTCTCTGTCTGACTTACTTCATTTAGTGTAATAATCTCTAGTTGCCTCCATGTTGCTGCAATGGCATTATCTCATTCTTTTTCATGACTGAGTAGCAGTCCACCATATCTTCTTTATCCACGAGTTTGTCCCAGTTCTACAGTCAGCTCTTCTGTTGGTTTTCGTGGGAGCATTCTGCCCACAATCCCCGCCCCTGCCCCATGCTCCTTCCCCTAAACCAAATGGAACCTTGCTGGCGCATTTGATGCTGCCTTCCCTTTCATCCTGTGTCTGACTAGTCTATACATTCAGTTTCTTTTCCCTTCAAAGGACTTGCCACAGCCCCTGCTTTTGTATGCCTGTCCTGTTTCCTGGGTGTGACTTTATCCCTTCACATCTGTGCTGTTGGAAAAGGTGCTTGCTTGACCAGCCTCCTGGCACCTTGAACTGACCCTCTCGCCTTCTCTCTGCTCCAGGAGGCGGACCAGCTTCTCAGCTTGTCACTGAAGCCCCTCTATCCCCTGGGCCCCTGGCAGGCTTTATCTTCTTCAGCAGACCAGAGGAGCACCAAGATAAACTAAGGAAGTTAGAGCATGGGAGAGGGTGAGGTGCTTCTTTGTGGACTAGTAAATGGAGGTCTGTATGAGCTGAGGAGTGAATATCGCACAACAGCCTGCTCCGTTTATCCTAAAAAGACATTTTCACTCTTTTTGAATTTTGAATTAGGCTTGCCAAGCTATCTCCCTGCTTTCTGTCTCTTTTTCCAATGCCTCCCTTTGCTATGTTAGTGTGTCACTTTAGCCCAAAGGGTGATTCTCTGTGGATGACAGATGGCCACCTTTCCATTCCTAGTGTCCTGATTCAGGAGCACACTCTGGGATGAATATATCCTATGTAGAGGAAATACGCCGTGATCTCACTTATTCATTTATTTTTGGTGACACAAAAGGTGATGGACTTTCCTTTATCTCATACTTGAGCCACATGGTCACAGAGGCCATAAAAATAAGCTCCAATTTAGAGCCAAAATATTTGGCACATTATACTCATTCTTTTAGGCTTGGGGGTGCAAGCGTCACTTTTCATGGGGTTTATAACCACAGGGCTGGGCTGGGTGTTTTTTGCCTGTGTTTTCTCAAGGGAGGGAGGAGTAAATTCTCAGAGTGGCCAGTGGTGATAGGGGCTTGCAGCCATGATGATAATAACCAGGTCTCCTATCTGCCCCAGAAAACTGGGACCTCTGCTGGGCTATGAGTGCATGACTGCAATCTGGTGGTCAAAGGTATTCAGAAAAAACAAATATGATGCTTTTAGAAGGAGTGATGCACGAAGCTTTGCTTTATAGCTTTTGCTTTCTATCTTCAAAACTTGCACTACAGAGCCCTAACTGTGGAAACATGATCTAGCCCATGGCCTGACCCAATCTAGGTTATAGAAAAGGGCTTTACAGAGAGGTTTTATTATAGAAATTGATGTATACTATGAAGTATAGCTTGGAGTTTGACCATTCTAGCTCTGAGATCTGCCTGCTATCAGAACCCTTTGTCACCAGGTGCTTAACCTCAGAAAGCACATTGTCTGTGAATTTAAAAAGTGCCCTGAGCCTCATTTTTACCATTCGTAAAAGTAGTTGTTGTTCAGTTGCTAAGTCATATCCGACTCTTTGTGACCCAATGGACTGCAGCAAGACAGGCTCCTCTGTCCTCCACTATCTTCCAAAGTTTGCTCAGATTCATGTCCATTGAGTCAATGATGCTATCTAACCATCTCATCCTCAGTCACACCCTTCTCTTTGGGGCTTCCCAGGTGGTGCATTGGTAAAGAATCTGACTGCCAAAGCAGGAGACGCAGGAGACTCGGGTTTGATTCCTGGCTCAGGAAGATCCCCTGGAGGAGGGCAGCGTGGCAACCTACTCCAGTATTCTTGCCTGGGAAGTCCCATGGAAAGAGAAGCCTGGTGGTCTACAGTCCATGCGGTTGCAAAGAGTTGGACATGACTGAACGTGCACACTCATGCACTGTAAAAGTGGAGAAAGTCATAATTCCTGCCTCATGAGATTGTTGGGAGGATTAAAGGAGATGGTGGTCCCTGTGGAGTGCATGGCACAGGGCCCAGATCTGTAAATGCTCTTAGGAATGCTAGGCCTTCTTTAAACTACCAACTTTAATAAGTAAGGTTTCAAGATTTAGTTCTATTTCAACTCACTGTTCATAGTGGAAATGTCAAAATGTATAGTGTAGACTGACCGTGGGTGTCTGCACCCAGTTAGATTTTAAATGTCTTGAGGGCAGAGGCCGGATTCCACTATTTCACCAGAGAACCATATAGACTTGATTATATGACTGAAAAATCCCAAGGCACATTATTCCTAAGAAAGTGAAACTGACCCAATGCCGAAGGGCTTCAGTGGAATACTGGGGCCCAGTTCCACAGGACCTCACCTCCCAAACAAGGCGGCATCTTCAGCAGGAACACTATGGAGGGTCCTGAGTCCAGGTTCCGTTCAAAGGCAATGAGGACTCCCACTCCAGGTGTGTCACTGCCTTTCAGCCATAGACACACCTGGGGATAAATCATAAAACAAATGGGTTTTAGTGCTCAGTGCAGGGAGGAGAACTTCCACCATGGGGAAACCATGAGGCATCTTAGCAAGAGAATGTTCACAAGGATTTGTTCCAGCACCTGGGTTGTTGGGTGATCTGGGTAAGGATTCAAGGAATTGGGGTTTTGCTGCCAGCAAGGGGGATCATTCTATCACTGGGTGTCAATATATTCTGTCTGTAAGATGGGAGGAATGAAGTTAGACTTCAGGTTTCATTGGTAAAGAACAGCAGCCACTCATAATCCTGGGCAGGGAAGAATGGTATTTCTATGGCTGGCAGAGTGTTCTTGTTTTTACCCGAGTTTCAACAAAAATGCAAAGAATCCGCCTGCCAATGCAGAAGACTCCGGTTTGATCCTGGGTCTGAAAGATCTCCTGGAGAAGGGAATGGCAATCCACTCCAGTATTCTTGCCTGGAGAATTCCATGGACAGAGGAGCTTGGTGGGTTATAGTCCATGGGGTCTCAAAGAGTCAGACACGACAGCATCTGAGCACGCACCCAGACAGGAGTGCAGAGCGGCCTCTTGTCTGGTGCTGCTATCCTGAGAGATGATGTTCAGCAGAAGACTCCCGCTTAGCTGTGAGGGCCTGGCCAGTCCTAGCAGCATCAGGGCCGAGTTGTGTCAGTTCCAGAGGTCAGGGGACCTGCTTGTCTCTTTTTTGGGTTTTCAGTACTTGGTGTATTGGTTGGTGCATTTTAATAAGCAGGTTGTGAGCCTCTAAATCCTGGTTAGCAGGTCCCTGAGATGCTGGATGACCCTGGGCAAGTTACTTCACCTCTTGGAATGTCAGTAACCTCCATACTTTTTGATGTGAGGTGTGATACCTACTCCTATGGGAGCTGTGAAACGTAAACGAGATCCTGAGTGTTGCTGGCCAAAAGTGATCCCTTTGTGATCCCATGGACTGTAGCCCACAAGAATTCTCCAGGCAAGAATACTGGAGTGGGTTGCCATTTCCTTCCCAACCCAGGGATCGAACCCTGGTGAATTGTGTTGTGGGGTGGATACTTTACCACCTGCGCCACCTGGGAGGCTCAGCAAAGAACTGGGCTAACATTTTTAAATGTTAGTTGTTTTTATTGAGCCCCTCTATGTATATGTCTGTCTCCATGACTGCCTCATTTTAGAATGTGAGTCAAATGCACTTTCTCCTTTTGAATCATTTTATTTACTTGCATCATGGGACTATTAAAAAATCCTTCTACACTGTTGGTGGGAATGTAAACTGGTACAGCCACTAAGGAGAATAGTAAAGAGGTTTCTCAGAAAACGAAAAATAGAGCTACCATATGATCCAGCAATTCCACTCGTGGGCATATATCCAGAGAAAACATGGTTCAAAAGGATACATGCATCCCAATGCTCATTACAGCACCATTTACAATAGCCAGGACATGAAAGCAACCTAAATGTCCATCAACAGAAGAATGGATAAAGAAGATGTTGTACATGTATATATATATATATATACACACACACACACAATGGAATATTACACATTCATTGAAAAGAATGAAATAATGCCTTTTGTGGCAATGTGAATGCACCTAGAGATTATCATAGTAAGTGAAGTAAACCAAGGACAAATATCATATGATATTGCTTATATGCAGAGTCTAAAAAAAATGATGCAAATGAACTTATTTGCAAAAAACAGACTCACAGACTTAGGAATGAACATCTGATTACTACTGGCAAATGGTGAGGGGAAGGGATAAATTGGGAGGTTGGGATTGACATGTACACGTTGTTTATTTAAAATAATCAACAGGGACCTACTGTAAAAAAGATTCTTTAAAAATCAAGATTAGAAGACTTGCCAGATGCTTAAGGGTATTTCTTCCTTTGTGTTTACTTCTAGGAAATACTCTTATGTCACTGCCACCATCACTTCCACAGCTAACAAGCCCAAGGTATCAAATAATCGGGCCTAGAGAGAGTCTGGCTCATGTGTGTGTCCTAGCACGGGCAGTCCCATGGCTTGCGAGCGGCCAGACTATTATCAGAATACCCAGATATCTATCTGTGAATCCTCAATACGTGAATGAATGAAAGGATGTAAATGATGAAGTGTGGTTCACCTTTCACCCCATCAAGCAGATATTCTCCTTATCCTTTGACACCAGCATTCAAATGAGGTTCTGATATACAGTTTACAAGTTACTTCAGCGCTCAGTGCTTCAAGGCAAAGAATGAGCTGGGTGAGATAGCTGTGGTTTCCAAGAGTCAATGGTGTTGGCCTCCTATCTCCTCCTTACAGTGTCCTGAACTTGCACTTTCACACCCACGTGTTTCAGGCCATAAGTTTGAAACAGATATTTTGAGCCTCGATGCTCACATCCTAAGATAGTGTCCTTTGTTATTTGGGGGTTCTTTTTTTTTTTTGATCTACTGTCCAATAGTTGATTTACAGTGTTGTATTAGTTTCTGCTGTATGCAAAGTGAATTAGTTATATGTAGACAAATATCCTCTCTCTTTTAGATTCTTTTCCCATATAGGGTATTACAGAGTATTGAGTAGAGTTCCTTGTGCAATACAGCAGGTCCTTATTAGTTACCTATTTTGTGTATATGTGTGTGTGTGTGTGTGTGTGTGCTCAGTCGTGTCTGACTCTTTGCATCCCCGTGGACTGTAGCCCACCTGGCTCCTCTGTCCATTAAATTTTTCAGGCAAGAATACTGGAGCAGGTTGCCATTTTTTTCTCCCAGGAATCTCCCTGACCCAAGGATTGAATCTATGTCTCTTGCGTCTCCTGCATTGGCAGGCGGGTTCTTTACCAGCTGAGCCACCAGAGAAGCCTAGTGTGTATGTATATGTCAATCCCAGTCTCCCAATTTACTCCTCCCCTCTTATCCCCTGGTAACCATACATTTGTTTTCTACATCTATGACTCTATCTCTGTTTTGTAAGTTCATTTGTATTATTTTTTTCGATTCCACATATAAGTGATATTACATGATACTGATCTTTATCTAACCACTTCACGCAATATGACAGCCTCTAGGTCCATCAGTGTTGCTGCAAATGGCCTTGTTTCATTTTTTCTGCTGGCTGAGTAATGCTCCATTGTGTTTATGAACCACATCTCCTTTATCCATTCCTCTGTTGACACACATTTAGGTTGCTTCCTAAATGTTATTTGAGGATTCTTGATATCTTTGTTTCTTCTTCTTCCTCACCTCCCTTTATATGGTCTTTTTGTCTTTCTTAGAGCTATTGTTTAAATTACTAAATTGCCATAAAACAGAATAGTGAGAATATGTATAAAGTGTTTGAAATAATCCCAAACTTCAGAGGAAAGCATGCCTAATAAAACAACCATTTCAAACTATTTTTTTTCCTTTAACCTGCTTGGTATTCATTAAAAAGTTGAAGTATAATGATATACAATAGTGTGTTAATTTTAGGTGCACCCCAAAGTGATTTGGTCACACACACACATATGCATATATAGGTATATATCTGTATTCTTTTGTTATTCTTTTACATTATCATTTATTACAAGATATTGACTATAGTTTCCTGNTTGGTGGGCACTTCTCCTGTTCCTTTACCTCCTGGGTATTCCTCTGTCTCTTCATCTTGGTTATATTTAGGTGCACCCCAAAGTGATTTGGTCACACACACACATATGCATATATAGGTATATATCTGTATTCTTTTGTTATTCTTTTACATTATCATTTATTACAAGATATTGACTATAGTTTCCTGCACTCCACAGTAAATTGTTGTTGTTTACTTTACATATGGTAGGGTGCATCTGTTAATTCCATGCTCTCTATCCCACTTACCATCAATTTTCTTTTTAAAACTAACAATATATTCTGCTGTTTTCAGATTTAAGACATAAAGTTCCAGTCTATTTTTATTAATTAGGTATATAGTTTTCCACTGTATGACTACATCAACTTAAATATATACTCTCCCTATTGATGTATTTTACTTCCTATAGAAAAGCATCTAAATCTTTGTAGATTTAAAATTTATAAATTTTATATTAATATCTAAATTTATAGATTTAAAGCATTAAATCTAAATACTGTTTCATCAATATTATGTGTTTGGACTTCATGCCATTAAAATTGTTTCTTTTTTTTTGCCTCCTCTTATTTTTTCTAATGAATGATACTATATAAATATCAGAAAAAATTATTGAGAGACACTATTTTATAGATGTTTGATTCATTTCACTGATATTTGATTACATGTCTCATATCTTCGAATAAACAGTTGTTCCTTGACAACATAGAATGCATCTTCAAATTAGTGATAAGATTGACTCAGCCCCTCTATGTGCCAGGCACTTGACATGTATGTGTGCTAAGTCCTTCAGTTGTGTCTGACTCTTTGTGACCCCATGAACTCTAGCCCGCCAGGCTCCTCTGTCCATAGGACTTCTCAGGCAAGAATACTGGAGTGGGCTGCCATTTCCTTCTCCAGGGACTCTTCTGGACCCAGGGATCAAGCCCACGTCTCTATGTCTTCTGCACTGGCTTTGGCAGGCAGGTTCTTGACCACTAGCGCCACCTGGGAATCCCTGACGTGTATATATGATCTCATTTAATGGTGGCGCAGGGGTAAAGAATCACTTGCCAGTGCAGGAGATGCAAGAGATGTGGATTTGATTCCTGGGTCGGGAAAATTCCCTGGAGTAAGAAAATAGCAACCCACTCCAGTATTCTGGCCTGGGAAATGCCTTGGACAGAGGAGCCTGGTGGGGCTACAGTCCACGGGGTCACGAAGAGTCAGAAATGACTGAGCATGCCTGCAATCTCCGCAAATGCCTGCAAAGTCAGTTCTCTCTTTTACAGTGAGGAAAATAAAGCTCAGAGAGTTTAAATGACTTGCTCAGTTCAGTTTTTGTGGAGCTGGGGTTAGAACCAAGTTCCCCTCGACTTCGGCGCCTTGGCCCTTCTCACGGCACTGTCCTGTCTTCTGTTTTTAATCCACTGAGGCATCTAGCTCAGGGATGGATTGTACAACTTGGGTGTAATTGCAGCTTCTTGGCTTAAATATGATGGAGGGCAGTTCTTCCTCTAAAGACATATCTCAGCCAGTATACCCAAACCGCCTCCTCAAAGATCAAGTCTGTATGATATGGCCTGATGTCATATGTATCCACTCGTAATTCCTTTATAGTATCAGTTACTGAATTCTCTTCAGCATATTGGACTTGAGACATCACAGCATAGAAGGAGAAAAGGCAACTGGGGAAGTTCTGGAGACAAACATTTGCTGGAAAACAGAGTGAAATGCAGTAGATCAGAGTGAATGACTACTGTAGAGCCCTGATTATTGACACTGAAATGTGGGGGTGTCTTTTAGTTAGCTGTCTTATCTGACAGTTGTTCATTAGAATTCATAATTTCCTTGTCATAAAAGAGGGCTTGCATTGGGAACTGCTGGGAAAGCAAAAACTTTGGACTTTTAAATGTTTTTGAATGTGCTATTTATTTCTTCCTGGAGTAGAAAATGGCAACCCACTCCNGTGTCTTTTAGTTAGCTGTCTTATCTGACAGTTGTTCATTAGAATTCATAATTTCCTTGTCATAAAAGAGGGCTTGCATTGGGAACTGCTGGGAAAGCAAAAACTTTGGACTTTTAAATGTTTTTGAATGTGCTATTTATTTCTTCCTGGAGTAGAAAATGGCAACCCACTCCAGTGTTCTTGCCTGGAAAATCCATGGGCAGAGGAGCCTGGTGGACTATACTCCATAGGATTGCAAAGAATTGGACATGACTGAGTGACTGAGCATTTATTCCTTAGGAAGTTAACCAACATCTCATGGTGATCTTATCCAGGCTTCTGGAAAGCAAATTGTATCTTGCAGTTTAGTTGTGGTTTTGCGTCTTTATCTGTGGTGTTTTTCATTAAGACACCTCTAAGTATGTTAGGTGTATAATAATCTGTCCTTAACTACAAATTCTTATTTCATTAAATTCTAACATAATGTATTCCTTTTTAACATCTGCAACAATTTGGATTTTAGGGCAAAACTAATTGCATGCCAACTCCTGTGGGGTTAATTTGGAAAAAGAGCTGGGTCTTAGAAGGAGAGAAAAGAAAAAGTTGACAAGCAAGAACTGGAGCTCTTTGCAAGGACATTTTTAGATAAAAGCAAATGAAGGAAACTAACCTTGGCCTTGAGATTGTGTGTGCACTTGTGTATCTGAGAACAGCCAGGACCAAGTGAGGGCAGGGGTTGTGGAACATTCCAGGGGTCTTGGAACGACCAGAATTGGTGAGGTCATAGAAGGTTGGATGTTGGGAGAGGGGTTTGCGAAATATTTACTCAAAAAAACCCAGGCCCCACAGGTGAACCAAAGTTTCCTATATTTGCAGTGAAATGTTGCTTTGAAGTCTTGCACTTTCCGAAAGCCTGGGGTGAGTGGATGGATCCTGAATGTCAAAAGTTAACAATTACAGGACTTAACATTGGAAAGGCACTGAATATTTGGCTCAGGAATAATTGTCTAGCAGTATGAGGTTTATCTGTTTAAGAAACACAAAAAACAAAACCTCAAAATGAATCTAAAGTGATATCATGAAATAATACATCTTTATTACTTATTTACAATTATAATAGGATGACTACTGTCTATGTTTGATATTTTCTTCATAGGTTTATTTTCATGGATATAAAATTATTGGGCTTCCCCAGTGGCTCAGACAGTAAAGAATCTTCTTGCAATGAAGAAAACCTGGATTCGATCTCGGGATCAGGAAGATCCCCCTGGAGAAGGGAAAAGCTACCTACTCCAGTATTCTTGCCTGGAGAATTCCAAGCAGAGGGGCCTAGTGGGCGGGTTGCAAAGAGTAGAACATGACTGAGCAACTAACACAAAAAATATTTATTAGGGCATTCCTTCTTAATTTTTAAAATATTTCAACTTCTATAAATAAAATTAAAAAAAATTTTAATGAAAACCGATTCTTGGTGCCAAAAATGTTGGGGACAGCTGCTATAGGTTGCTCTTTCTACCCAAAATTATTTCTCAAGGATTCATATCAAAAGAGAGCAAAAATATTTTGTAAAAGTCAGGGAAAAGCCTGTCTATGTCAAGGGTTTTCAGAGTCTCATTAATACTTGAGGCTGAATACGCTATATAAATCCTCATCTCATCCTAAGATTCTGATGTAAGATGGTATGCTGGAATTCTGTCCTTTTTATAGGTAGGAAAATGGCCGTAAATAGTAAAGTTCTTATATAAAATTTCACAGCAAACCAGATTTTGGAGAATAGTAGGACTTTTATCATATTAGGAACCCTAAGCACTTTCTTCACTTTTTATGTTTTTAATAGATTTTTAGCAGGTAGCAGAGGCTCTGGATTTATTCTGTCTGGATGTTTAAAGTATTCTGGGGTGTGGATTGTTGGGTTTCTACAGAAACACACTTTAAAAATTCATCTTCCACCATGTAGCTCTATGCCCTCTCTCCCTCCTTCCTTTCCCTGCCTCCCTTTCTTCCTTCTTGCCATAGTTCTGTTTTTATTTTTGAATTTGTTTTTATTTTCTTTTAATGCTATCCTTTCAACCTTTGCATAGCCTGTTCTCAAGTGAGTTTATTGTAAATTCCATTTGGAGATGCAAAAATTTGAAAAGAAGAACAGCAAATGTCTATTTAAGAGTAACGTCTTAGGTTTTTCTTTGTCATTTAAGTAAATTCTCTTTTACCCTTTAATTAAAGAATGGGTTTCTATTTTGGTGTCACATTTTGGATGTTGGATATGAACTTGGAGACAGGACCCTGGGCTAGGCTCCAGAGTTTGGTTAAGTCTTTCCCCCAGACCTTCTTTCCTCTCTCTGTGAAATGAGGTTGGGTGAATGAGCTCCAGGGTCCCTCCAATGTGCCTATCTTGGGGTCCCATGGTTCATGTTTGAGTCTTTTGCCTTTTTCTTGAGCATCTTGAATGTTGTCTTGCTACTTTGCTTTGGTGTCCTCTGCTTGTACATCCGTGGCACATGATGAGTTACTGCAGGTCTATTCTTGGCTAATTCTATTTCCCTTCAGCTCTCTCTTGTTTTCTTTGTCCAAAGGCTTTTTATCTTACATCCTTTTCCCTTATGTTCTTGCACTGAATTCTCTCTGGGCTCCTGTCCCCCCGTAGTTCCCTCACACAGGAACTCTTTGTAACTTGAGTATCAGCAGATTGGCCTAAGATCTGTTCTGAAGGCCACCTGTGTTCTTTCAGGATGTCTTCCCCACGGGAGATAGCTGATCCATGGAAATAGAAGTCATGCAAAAACTGTTTTTACTTTCTTTTGCTAGATGGTTTTGGCATCTGCTGTATTACATTCCACTTCTATCTTTTGGTTTTATTTTTTGATCTTATTTCCCCTACATCTAGGGAGCTTAAACCTTTCTCTGCAATTGACTTCAGGCTTTAAAAACTCAACTTCCTGTATTGTCTTCACGGGTAGCAAACAACCTGGTGTGGAACCATATTCCCAAAACAGCATCTAGGAAATTATTTAAGGTGATCCATGCACAAACACCTTTTATTTTAATATTGTGTATTGGATGGAGTGTTTCTTGAACTATAACTATCACATAAAACGTGTAGGTTCACAGTCCTGTTATAAAAATTCTCCTTTTAAATACATTTTGTTAAGTAGCAAATGCCTGATTTAAAGAAAATTCTGAAGTAATATGAGTTGACTTTGACCACATAGTATAGTGCTTTAACATATATTAAGTCATTTAATCTTCAAAACAGTCTTTTGAAGTAGGTGCTATTATAACCATGAGGAAAGAGGCAGGGGTCAAGTCAACTGTCCAAAGTTGTAAAACAAGTAAGAGGCAGCACCAGGATCAGAACTTAGGAAGGCTGAGTTCAAGACTGTGTTCTAATCATGAAACCAGGCTGCCTCTAAGAAAGTAAAAGAATACATGGCACAAAATTTTAGCAGAAGTCACGAGAGTGGTTTTGAATGACTGAAACTCAAAAGCTTCCATGTAATGGAAAGCACGTGGGCTTTGGCCTCAGAGAACCCACAGGTGCTGGATTGTTATTGATCAATTGTGTTTTTCTGTAGACACACCACTTAACCTCTATTAAAACATTGGAAAAAATATAAAAATCTCTGTATCATAAATTTTTCTAGAAAAAACTTTGTTTTGTATTGGGGTATAGCTGATTAACAATATTTTGATAGTTTCAGGTGAACAGTGAAAGGACTCAGCCATACATACACATGTATCCATTCTCCCTCAAACTCTCCTCCCATCCAGGCTGCCGCATAACATTGAGCAGAACTCCATGTGCTTACTATATGCTAGGTCCCCATAGGTTTTAACACATATTAATTCCCTTCCCTCTTCGTAAATCTCAGTTGTTTTTTTTTTAATCCATAAAACATCAAGATCAGTGAACATGAGAAATTAAATAAAGTAATAGCTATGAGTGCATGGTAAGTGTTTGAAAAGATACATTGATATCTTCCATGTCTTCCACTTTGCTTATCGTTCATAGTTGGCAACTTGACATTTATGATCCCCAAGTGCTTTAAGAAAAGGGAGGGCTCTTTCGTCTGTTCCCCACCAGTGACCAACACAGGGTCAGTCTGGTGAATTTCACTGATACCAGGTTGCCCAGTGGAAAAAGCAGAGAGTGCAGGGTAACTATGGCCAGGAAGAGAGTACGTTCTTGATTGGAGCTGGGCTGATGCATGAGGGGTTGTATCTCTATCAGAAGAGAAAAGAGTGGGAGATGAAGGTGACCTCTCTAGGTCCATTCCAGGTCTGAGTCTACATGTGGGTAGCCTCAGATTCGGTTTGTTCACTACATGTATCATCATAAAATGAAGATCTTGACGTGCAAGATATAACTGAGGTTCAGAATGGGAAATGCCTACAGCAGCATTCCTGTGGTAAAATATTTCCAGATTTTACAACTTTGAACCCATTATCTTGCAAAGAATAATACAAATGGCTCCAGACTATTTACCCAAGTGATTACAACAGCATTTGGTAAAGATAGGGCCATTATATTCTTCACAAATGATTAAACCTCTATGACTAATACAAGGATAGTTGCATTTTAAGGAAAAAGACTGATTTGCTAAGCATTTTGAAAATAGCCATAATAATTTCAGTTATTATAATAACTGAAAATGAAATTTCATGAATTTTGGTGCATGGGCTTCTTAAGAGGTCCACAGGTGAACTTTCTTGGGGTCCTTGCCAAGTTTTGTATATATGTTCATGTATAAACTTTCTGCAGAGAGAATCTGTAGCTTTTATCAGTCAGGTCCTCAAAGGATCTGTGATTTTTAAAAAACTAAACAAAACTTATGACCTTATGAACTGAGTCAGAGAACGTGGCTGAGTTATAGACTGTCATTAGTAAACTTAGAAAACACTTTTCAAAAGAAATTATTTCCTTGCATATGAACTACTGAGAGAAATAAAACATTTGGCACATTGTTAAAAAAAGAAGAAATAATTGAACTAGGTCTTAAGCTAAGACCGATTTCTGCTGGGTCTGCTTATATGGATATATTAAATTAATTTATTGCAAATTATGATAGTAAGAAGTTCTATTACCCAGGACTCCACTAGTTGTGAAATCTTTAGAGAACTGCATTAGTCATAATTCTCAGTTTAACTGTATAATCTAGTAATCAGGCTTCAGCTTCAATATATTTTGAAACTTCTTAGAATAAGATACAAAGTTCAAACTAATATAATTTTGAGGAAGCCAAAGAAAGAGTAAAGGTGAAAGTAACTTCGGTGGAATCTTTGACCAGACAATCTTCTTTCCTCCATTTGGTCAATTTACAGTATAACTAAGCTTTTCGCCCTAGTGATTCAGTATTTGTAATTGTTTCTTCAGTAAACATACACTTAATGAATCCTAGACTCACAGACTTAGAGAAAGAACTTAGAGTTGCAAGGGGGAAAAGATGGGGAGAAAGTTAGGAGAGAAGTTAGGGAAAAGATGGGAAAAGTTAGGGAGTTTGAGATGGACGTGTACACACTTCTGCATTTAAAATAGATAATGAACAAGGGCCTACCGTACAGCATAAGGAACTCTGCTGAATGTTGTGTTGCAGCCTGGATGGGAGTGGGGTTTAGGGGAGAATGGGTACGTGTATATGTATGATTGAGTCACTCGGCTGTGCACCTGAAACTGTTACAACATTGTTAATTGGTTATACCCCAATGCAAAGTAAAAGGGTTTTTTTTTAAAAGAAGGAGGCACAGGCAGAGAGAGATTCTACATGCAGAAGAGGAGGAGGTCCTGTGACTACAGAGGCACAGACTGGAGGGAGGCACCTGCAGCCAAGGGACGCCGGCCGGCTCCAGAAGCTGGAAAGAGGCAAGGCACAGATTCTCCCCTGGAGCCTCCAGCAGGGGCTGGTTCTTCTGACACCTCACTTTGGGCCCAGTGATACTGATTTTAGACTTCTGGACTCCAGAACTACTAAAGAATACATGTCTATTGTTTTAAGAAAAAAAATATGTTTAATGAATCCCCGATGGTTCAGTGGTAAAGAATCCACCTGCCATGCAGGAGACTTACCGGGGACATGGGTTTGATCTCTGGGTTGGGAAGACCCGCTGGAGAAGGAAATGGCAACCCACTGCAGTATTCTTGCCTGAAAAATCCCATGGACAGAGGAGACTGGCGGGCTATAGTCCATGGGGTCACAAAGAGTTGGACATGACTTAGCAACTCAACAACACCACGACAACATCCTGCCAATGGCACCATGTATAGAATTTAAAAGTTGTCTGATCAGGTATCTGACTGCAGAATCAGGAGGCAAAGAGGGTAGTGGAAAGAGCTCAGGGGACCCTCTATGGAGGTCTTGAATCCCACCTCTGAGACCTTGTCCTTGGAGGACACTGGGGAAATCCCTTCAATTTAGCATTATATATCCCATGAACAAATGGTGATTTGGTTTCTTACTGCCTTCACTTGTTGAAAATATTTTATCTCGTCTTTGACTTATCCATTTGGCAAATGATCTGGGTCTACCAGGGCTTCCCTGGTGACTCAGAGGTTAAAGCGTCTGCCTGGAATGAGGGAGACCCTGGGTTCGATTACTGNTCAGGGGACCCTCTATGGAGGTCTTGAATCCCACCTCTGAGACCTTGTCCTTGGAAGACACTGGGGAAATCCCTTCAATTTAGCGTTATATATCCCATGAACAAATGGTGATTTGGTTTCTTACTGCCTTCACTTGTTGAAAATATTTTATCTTGTCTTTGACTTATCCATTTGGCAAATGATCTGGGTCTACTAGGGCTTCCCTGGTGACTCAGAGGTTAAAGCGTCTGCCTGGAATGAGGGAGACCCTGGGTTCGATTACTGGATTGGGAAGATCCCCTGGAGAAGGAAATGGCAAACCCACTGCATCTGCATGTTCTAGAAGGGGGATGTCTTATCAAATGCGTGGTACAGATGTTATTTTTTAGGGGCAGAGGGGACAGCCTGGGCAATATTAATGGATGAAAACTTCATAGAGGGGTGACTTCAGCCAGTTGATGAACACAGGGCAACTGGGACACAAAACTACGATAAGATGGGTAATTTCATTTTCTAAGGTTGTTTATTATTATTATTTTTTAAACTATATGTCAAGTGAACCCTCCAATGCTAATGCAAAGGTGGCCATTAGCACAGCTCAAGTTAAATGATCACACATTCGAAACTGATTTTAGTAGATCAACAAGGGTTTTTTCTTTCCTCTTAAGATATCAGTATAATGAAATTAGTCCTGTTTAGAGAATTATACAGGCAAGAAACCAAGCCGAACTGAATTATACATGCAAGAGACTGAATAATTATAGGATTATTTTAAGACAACTTTGTGGGACTACCATTGATGATAATAGTAAATCTGGGCAGAACCTTACAGTTTGCAAAGTACTCTTGAATAAAGTATAAAATATTGACATATAGCATCATGCATGCAACAAGGCAAAGCATGACCTACACTACAGTGTCAGGAGATATTATTTTGTATATGAGGGGAAAGTTACAGAGAAATTCAATGACATGCCTTCAGGTCATTGATGAGTTAGACTCTTTCCTCAGCTTCCATGATGCTGCCCTAATCTTTCTCGTTACCTGTCCTCCATCTCTTTTCCTGGCATCTCTTTTCTTTAGGGCTTCTCTATCCTCTACCTTCTTTCTGTCCTTGTTTTCACTTGATTATGTCATGGTTTCCACCCCATGAATGGCTCCAAATCTTATCTCCACACTTCATTATTTTCCTAAGCACTAGAGCTCTATTGAACATTCCCAGATAGAAGTCTTAGCTTCTTAACCTCAACATGTTAAAAACAAACCTCATTGTCCATTTATGCCAAATCATCTCTTCATCTTGACCTCCTTAACTTTGTCAGTAACATCACCAGCCTCCAGCCCACCAAGGCACTCTAATAATAAAAGCTCTCATGTAATGGGAACTTGGGTACTATATTTATGTTGTTTCCAGAAACTTAGCACAACCTGCAGAGCAGGGCTCTTTAGTTCATTCCTCCTTGTTTTCCATATCCCTGGCTGACGATTAATACCAGAGAGACCTGGCTCCCTATGACAGCTTCTCAACAGATTAGTTGTGGTCACCTTAGGCGTGGTTTCCTAGAATGTAAAATGTGAATGTGAAGTGAAGTGAAAGTTGTTCAGTCGTGACTGACTCTTTGCCATTCCTTGGAATTCTCCAGGCCAGAATACTGGAGTGAGTAGCCTTTCCCTTCTCCAGGGGATCTTCCCAAACCACAGATCAAACCCAGGTCTCCTGCATTGCAGGTGGATTCTTTACCAGCTGAGCCATGAGGGAAGCCCAGGAATACTGGAGTGGGTAGCCTGTCCCTTCTTCAGCGGATCTTCCCAGCCCGGGAATCAAACCAGGGTCTCCTATGCTGCAGGTGGATTCTCTATCAACTGAGCTGTCAGGGAAACCCAGATGGGAGTAAGAGTATCCATTTTTTTAGGAGGAAAAATATCTTGAAATAGGAAAGAGGAGAAGATAAAAGATAGGTGAATTAGTAGCTGAGGAAAAATAAGTTGAGAGATACCCTCTGTAGCGGTCTCTGTTTCGTTCAGAAGTTGGGGGACTTCCATCAAGAAGGTGTAGCCATGAGGTGAGGCTGAAGAAGACTGGTAGAAATTTGCACAGCTGCTCTGAAGTAGAGAAGAATTAGGGAGGACCGAAGAAGAAGGCTTAATTTATCTGAAAGAGCAAGATTGGTGTAGATAGGGAATAAAAGATAAATATCTAAGAGTGGGCAATTGAAGTTTCAGATTGCAGAGATGGAATGGATCCCGGTGAGCAGGATGGATTCTAAGAGTGAGTGGCTGCTATCCAATGCAGCTGAAGGTTATTGGAATCAGTCATGAATTGAAACATGGGCATCCAGATGGGTAATCCATTGCACAGAGGAATTTGATAGGACGACGGCAAGATTAGAAGGTGGTGAACAGGTGTCAACTTTTTTCCCCCCATAAGTCTATCCTCTACATCTGTTTCTCCATTAAGTGAGTGAAGTTGCTCAGTCGTGTCTGACTCTTTGGGACCCCATGGACTATAGCCTACCAGGCTCCTCCATCCATGGAATTTTCCAGACAAGGATACTGGAGTGGGTTCCCATTTCCTACTCCAGGGTACCTTCCCGACTCAGGGATGGAACCCAGGTCTCCTGCATTGCAGGCAGGCGCTTTACCGTCTGAGCCACTAGGGAAGGCCCATTATTGCCCGGTAAATAAATTCTTCAGTACCCCTTTTCTGGAGAAGGCAATGGCACCCCACTCCAGCCTTCTTGCCTGGAAAATCCCATGGACGGAGGAGCCTGGTGGGCCGCAGTCCATGGGGTCACTAAGAGTTGGACATGACTGAGCGACTTCACTTTCACTTTTTGCTTGCATGCATTGGAGAAGGAAATGGCAACCCACTCCAGTGTTCTTGCCTGGAGAATCCCAGGGATGGCGGAGCCTCATGGGCTGCCGTCTCTGGGGTCACACAGAGTTGGACACGACTGAAGTGACTTAGCAGCAGTAGCAGTACCCTTTTTCTAGATTCTCTATATATGCATTAGCATACAATATATATCTTTCTGTTTTTGACTTCACTCCGTATTATAGGTTCCAGGTTCATCCACCTCACTAGAACTGACTCAAGAAAGCATTCCTTTCTATGACTGAGTAGTATTCCATTGTGTATATGTACCACAACTTTTTTATCCACTCATCTGTCGATGGACATCTAGGTTGCTTCCATATTCTAGCTATTGTGAATAGTGCTGCAATGAACAATGGGATACATGTGTCTGCCTAGGAGTGGGATTGCTGGGTCATATGGTGGTTTTATTTCTAGTTTCTAAAGGAATCTCCATACCATATTCCATGGTGGCTGTATCCATTTACATTTGCACGAGCAGTGCAAGAGTGTTCCCTTTTCTCCACACCCCTCTCCAGCATTTATTGTTTGTAGACTTGTTGATGATGGCCATTCTGACCTATGTGAGGTGATATCTCATTGTAGTTTTGATTTGCATTTCTCTAATAATGAGCAATGTTGAGCATCTTTTCATGTGTTTGTTAGCCATCTGTCGGAGAAGGCAATGGCACCCTACTCCAGTACTCTTGCCTGGAAAATCCCATGGATGAAGGAGCCTGGAAGGCTGCAGTCCATGGGGTCGCTAAGAGTTGGACATGACTGAGCGACTTCACTTTCACTTTTCACTTTCATGCATTGGAGAAGGAAATGGCAACCCACTCCAGTGTTCTTGGCTGGAGAATCCCAGGGACGGGGGAGCCTGGTGGGCAGCCGTCTATGGGGTCACACAGAGTCAGACATGACTGAAGTGACTTAGCAGCAGCAGCAGCAGCAGCCATCTGTATGTCTCCTTTGGAGAAGTGTCTGTTTAAGTCTTTTCTCCACTTTTTGATTGGGTTGTTTGTTTTTCTGGCACTGAGTTGTATGAGCTGCTTGTATATTTTGGAAATTAATCCTTTGTCAGTTGCTTCTTTTACTGTTATTTTCTCCCATTCTGAGGATTGTCTTTTCACCTTGCTTATAGTTTCCTTTGCTGTGCAAAAGCTTTTAAGTTTAATCAGGGCCCACTTGTTTACTTTTGTTTTTGTTTCCATTACTCTAGGAGGTGGGTCACAGAGGATCTTGCTTTGATTTATGTCATTGAGCATTATGCCTATGTTTTCCTCTAAGAGTTTTATACTTTCTGGTCTTACATTTAGGTCTTTAATCCATTTTGAGTTTATCTTTGTGTATGGTGTTAGGAAGTGTTCTAATTTCATTCTTTTCCATGTAGTTGTCCAGTTTACCCAGCACCCTTTATTGAAGAGGCTGTCTTTGCCCCATTATATAGTGTTGCTTCCTTTGTCAAAAATAAGATGCCCATAGGTGCATGGGTTTATTTCTGGTTTTCTATCTTGTTCCATTGGTTTATATTTCTGTTTTTGTGCCAGTACCATACTGTCTTGATGACTGTAGCTTTGTAGTATAATCTAAAGGCAGGCAGATTGATTCCTCCAGCTCCATTCTTCTTTCTCAAGACTGCTTTGGCTATTCAGGGTTTTTTGTGTTTCCATATGAATTGTGAAATTTTTTGTTCTAATCCTGTGAAAAATGCAGTTGGTAATTTGATAGGGATTGCATTGAATCTGTAGATTGTGTTTGGTAGTATAGTCATTTTCATAATATTGATTCTTCCTACCTAGGAACATGGAATATCTCTCCATCTGTTTATGTCATTTTTGATTTCTTTCCTTAGTGTCTTATAATTTTCAGTGTACTGTTCTTTTGTTTCCTTCAGTTCAGTTCAGTTCAGTTCAGTCACTCAGTCATGTCTGACTCTTTGTGACCCCATGAATCGCAGCACGCCAGGCCTCCCTATCCATCACCTACTCCTGGAGTTTACACAACTCATGTCCATCGATTTGGTTTTGCCATTCAGACATCTCATCCTTTGTCGTCCCCTTCTCCTCCTGCCCCCAATCCCTCCCAGCATCAGGGTCTTTTCCAATGAGTCAACTCTTCGCATGAGGTGGCCAAAGTATTGGAGTTTCAGCTTTAGCATCAGTCCTTCCAAAGAACACCCAGGACTGATCTCCTTCAGAATGGAATGGTTAGGTAAATTTATTCCTAGACATTTAATTCTTTTTGTTGCAATAGAGAATGGGATTAATTCCTTAATTTCTCTTTCTGTTTTTTCATTGTTAGTATATAGAAATGCAAGTGATTTCTGTATATTTGTTTTGTATCCTGCAACTTTGCTAAATTCACTGATTAGCTCTAGGAATTTTCTGATACTATTTTAGTGTTTTCTATGTACAGTATCATGTCATTGGCAAACAGTGAGAGCTTTGCTTCTCTAGGATGATGGCAAGATCAGAAGGTGGTGAGCAGATGTCAAATTTTTATAAAATAATGACAAGGAAGGGGAGAGACCAAGGGTTGGGTACTTGATAGGCGAGGGGACAAGTAAGAGGTGGTGACGCTCAATAGCATCAGAGTGCTCCACAGTCTGTCATATCTCTGGTCTCTCAGATGCTCATGTCTGCTTTTTGTTCATCCTGCACAAAGTTTCCAGAATTATCTTTACAAAGAACAGAGTTGATTGTGCCATTTCCAGCCTCAGAATCCCTCAAAGTGTTCATGTCATAAAAAGGATCTGAAAAAGAATGGATATATGTGTATGTATAACTGAATCACTTTGCTGTATACCTGAAACTAACATGACATTGTAAATCAACTCTACTACAATATAAAATAAAAATAAAGAAATGTTCCCAAAGTCTACAGGAAAAGTCTCAGCTTCTAATTTAAAGGTTAAGTGAACTATTTTCATCTTTTTCTACAGCCCTATTTTTTTTAAAATCACAGCCCTGTTCTCACCTCCTGTGTCAGTCATACTGAATTATCTGCTCTTCCTTTATCCTCAACTTCTCTTTCCTACCTCTGGGTGCTTATCTGCTCACCTTGTCTCTGTGACTGGAATGACTAGGCTTCCTTTTACCCAGAAGCTACATGAAGCTGATAGTGACCCCCTGCCCTAAAGTGTTGTTTCTCTCTGAACTCCTGTGATGCTTTATTTGAATCTCACTTCTGGCATTTATGATATAGGCTCTATTTTACAATTTTCTTTTTGTGCATTGGATTTCAATTTTGCACAATTCTTGAGTGCAAGGATGTTGTGTTGACATCTAGCACATAACTTACAAGTGTGCTGGTACATATATATATATTTATATATTGTATGTAAGTATATTTATTATTTTTAATAATTTTATCATTGGAGTATAATTGCTTTACAATGTTGTATTAGTTTCTGCTGTACAACGAAGTGAATTGGCTACATGGGTATATATACCCTCCCCTCATTGAGCTCCCTCCCTCCCACACCCCCATCCTAGCCCTCTAGGTCATCACAGAGCACGGAGCTGAGTTCCCTGTGTTAAACAGCAGCTCCACACTAGCTAGCTATTTTACACATGGTAGTGTATATATGACAATACTGTTCATTGTCATTCATTGAGTCATCCCACCCTCCTCTTCTCTCATATGTAAGTGTATTTTAAAAATGACATTTTTCATAAAGTGATAATATACGCACTACAGAAAAACCTGAAACCGCAGAAAATCACCCCCCCCACACACACAAAAAGAAAAGAAAAATCCCTAGGAATTATAGCCATAAGAGATAAGATTGCTAACATATTAGTACAGAAGCCTCTAACTGAAGCCTTAAATTATAGTACAGTCTGTTCATGATCATAGCACTGCTGTCCCTGACTACACATTTAAATCACTTGGGGAGATTTTATGTCTGGGTTTCATTCTTAAATGTTCTGATTTAATTGGTCTTAGTTATGGCCTGGGTATTGGTCTTTGAATAAGTGTAATAATAATATCTAACATTTATCATTACTGTTTCAAGCATTTTGCAAGACTGAGTCACTGAATTTTCCAAGTGATTTCATGAACTTGATATCCTTTTTACCTATTTCTTTTCACTCTACTTTGCTGCTACTGCTAAGTCACTTCAGTCTTGTCCAACTCTGTGTGACCCCATAGATGGCAGACCACCAGGCTCCCCCATCCCTGGGATTCTCCAGGCAAGAACACTGGAGTGGGTTGCCATTTCCTTCTCCAATGCAGGAAAGTGAAAAGTGAAAGGAAAGTCGCTCAGTCATGTCCGACTCTTAGCGACCCCATGGACTGCAGCCCACCAGACTCCTCCATCCATGGGATTTTCCAGGCAAGAGTACTGGAGTGGGGTGCCATTGCCTTCTCCCCCCTCTACTTTAAGCTGAGAAAAGTAAAAACCAGAGAGGTACGTAATCTGCCCTCAAACAAGTGTTAAGTGGAAGACCCAAGGAACAAACCCAGGCACTCAGACACCCTAGCCTGCTCGTGAATATACAACCTGGTTGACTCACATAACATATACTGACAAACTGTACATATATAAAATCAAAAGAGTGTCATTCTTAAAATTGATGCATTTTCTACTTGCTTTCAAAGTATTTAGATTGCCTTAATTTCTCCTTCCTCGTCATTTATTTTGAGTTGATATTTAGCATGGAATAAGTCAGCAAAATGATCTGTGTTTTTTGAAATATATTTTATTAGATATTTAAATTTGTCTTGAACTTTGGTTTTATAATCTCATGAAAGGGAGATTTGTATTTGTTTCTGAGAAAAAATTTCTATGACTTATATGTTTGAGGTTAAGGGTTTTGCTTTGATATCCAGACACTGGAGCTCTCTTTGTACAGTGTTCCTGGGAACTCCCAACTTTCTCTCTTGTAAATTTGGTTTTGCTAAAGTATTAATTCCAGAAGGCTCTTGGGACATCCAATATGCAGGTCTAGTTCCACGCTTTTGAGGTTAGCATCCAAAGATGAAACACATCAATTTAAGAATCTAATCTGACTGCTGAAGTAGATTATAAGCATCCATTTTCTTCTTTTAAGAACATTTCCCAAAGTAGAAATCAATATTTTTCAGGTTCAGTACATTTGCAACAACTGGCTTATGATCTACATCAATGATCCAATTATAATTTGTGAAAAATAGGTTTTCCCAATATTGTTTATAATGCTCTATATCTGATAAAAAATATATAGAGAAAAATAGGAAAGTGAAAAAGAATTGAAACTTTTCAGAGTCTTAGGAAATTCATGTCAACCACCCAGATCTTATCACTGTTGAATTCACTGGAAGGAATCTTTCTAATTAAGAGTATAGCAGAGGGGACTTCCCTGGTAGTCCAATGGTTAAAAAACTGCCTGCAAATGCAAGGGACATGGATTAGATTCCTGGTCCAGGAAAAATCTCACATGCTGCACGGCAACTAAACCCACTAGATGCAATTACTGTAGCCTGCATGCCCTAGAGCCCGTGAAAGCCTTCACACAGTAACAAAAACCCAGCACGGCCAAAAATTAAAACAAACAAACAAACAAAAAACACAAAAAACAAAACCATAGTCGAGTATCCATTCTCCTTTTTCTCTTCATTAGTAGAACCCTGAATGTTAGCTGGGCACATAGATACTCAGAGTAAAGACTACATTCTCAGTATCCCTTTCAGATCAATGTAGCCTTGTGATAAGTTTTGGAAAATGGAATCTATGGAGAAGTAGTGAGCACAAAATTTGTCCTCTTTTCTCTGTGGCTAGAATGCAGATGTGAAGGCTGAAGGGACAAAGGAGTGGGTAAACAAATGTGATCACTTTACAAGCAACAGCTGCAGTCGTCCTAATCGTATGTGCTAGGAGTATCTTTTCCCACTTGGTACTTAACTTTTCACCCTCTTAATCATTCATGTCTTTTGATTAATATGAGTTCTTAATCTTAATGCCATTCAGTTGATCAATTATTCCTCTTTTGTAGAGCTGGTGCTCTTGGTGTGGTGTTCAAGTAGCTTTTTCTACCTTAAGAGCACAAAAACTCTCCTATGGTATTTTCAAAAAACATTGTCTGACAAATCACATTTAGATATACAGTTCTCCTGGAATTTATATATTCATTTAATGAGTGTGAAGTTTGAGCTAAATTTTATTTTTTTCTATATGCCTAATTAATTGACTCTGTACCATCTGTTGAAAAGATACCCCACTGCTCTGCAATGTCCCCTTTGCAATAAATCAAGTATGCACACATATGTAGGTCTGTTTCATGACCCTGTCCTATGATATTGGTCATTTCTTAATCCTTGGATTGGTACCACACTGTTTTAATTGCTATAACCTCACAATGAGTCTCTATAGCAGGTATAGAACTCTTGGTCAGCAGTCATGTTCTTTTGGAAGGTAAATATAGTAATTTTTGTCTTCTGGCTTTTGTTGTTTCTATAGAAATATCAGATGTTGTCCCACCTCTTTATTTTTTTTTTCCTTTCCCTTTTATATTCAAATATTTCTCTTGACCTAGTCTCATCATTGTCGGTTTTCATCAGCTTTACTGTAATGTATCTACTGTGGATTTCTTTGTTTCTTTTCTTTTGCTTAGAGTTCATATCATTTGTAGTTTTCCATCAGCCATTATCTTGTCAAATATTGCTTCTGTTCTATTCTTCCTCTCCTTTTCTATTATGAGTATTAATATATTGAACTTTCTCATTGCATCCAATGTACCTCTTGTTTTATTGTGTAATTTCCATCTTTTTATCTTTCTGTGCTCTAGTCTGAATATTCTGATTTATATGCTAGTCGACTGCTTCTCTTTTTTTAAAGATATATTTAAACAGCTGTTTTATCCATCTACTTCAATTATTTTACCTTCTAATTCTTGAATATCCATTTATTTATGTACATACACATTTTTCTTCAGTTCAGTTCAGTTTAGTCGCTCAGTCGTGTCTGACTCTCTGAGATCCCATGAATCGCAGCACATCAGGCCTCCCTGTCCATCACCAGCTCCCGGAGTTCACTCAGACTCGTGTCCAACGAGTCAGTGATGCCATCCAGCCATCTCATCCTCTGTCGCCCCCTTCTCCACCTGCCCCCAATCCCTCCCAGCATCAGGGTCTTTTCCAGTGAGTCAACTCTTCGCATGAGGTGGCCAAAGTACTGGAGTTTCAGCTTTAGCATCATTCCTTCCAAAGTACACCCAGGGCTGATCTCCTTTAGAATGGACTGGTTGGATCTCCTCACAGTCCAAGGGACTCTCAAGAGTCTTCTCCAACACCACAGTTCAAAAGCATCAATTCTTTGGAGATCAGCCTTCTTCACAGTCCAACTCTCACATCCATACATGACTACTGGAAAAACCATAGCCTTGACTAGACGGATCTTAGTCGGCAAAGTAATGTCTCTGCTTCTGAATATGCTATCTAGGTTGGTCATAGCTTTTCTTACCTTCTGCTAAAATTTTTAATGTCTTTTATTTCTTGGAATGTTGTTAGCATATTTATTTTAAAGTCTGCATCTGGAAACCTAGTAATTGGAGTCCTTGTCGATCTATTTATATTGTCTGATTTTTTTCCTGCTGGTTTTTGTTTGTATCATATCGTCTCCTTGTTTGTTTGCTTATTTTTAATTATGTGCTGTCTATTGCATGGCAAAATTATTTGTGCAAATAATTTGAAGCTAGGTTAATCTTATCTGCCTACAGAGAAGATATCATTTTGCCTCTTCTAGTTATCTATGGGGCATTAGCATTGCTAGATCATCTCAGTCCAATTTATGGATTAAAAGGATTTGAAGTTGAATTGCTATTCTGTAAGTATATATTTACTTCTGGCAAATCATTATTTGAGTCCTAGAAGAAGAGCTGGAGAAAGGGATAGAAAACTTACTTAGAGAAAAATTGGCTGAGAAATTCCTAAATCTGCAGAGAGGTTTGGATATCCAAGTTCATGAAGCTAAAAAGTCACTCTAAAATTTCAATCCAAAATCAACTTCTCCAAGACCATAAGTATAAAACTCTCTCCAATCAAAAACATAATTTTAAAAGCAGCAAGAGAAAAAAAAATTTTTTTTCTCATACAAAGAAATTTCCCATAAGGTTATCAGTGGATTTCTCAACAGAGACCTTTCAAGTCAGGAAAGAATGGGATGATAAATTCAAACTACTGGAAAACAAAATGAAGAAAAAACAATGCCTAGCAAGAACACCCTACCCAGCAAACATGTCCTTCAAAAGTGAAGATGAGATAGAGACTTCCCTAATAGTAAAAGCTGAAAGAATTCTTCACCATTAAGCTTGCCTTATGAAAAAATGCAGGAAGAAAAGCTCTTCAAGCTGAAATGAAAGAATATGAAAAGTAACATGAAAATGTCTGTGTACAACACACTAGTAAAGGTCAGCATATTGTGAGATTTGGTAACTACTTGTTGCTGTTGTTCAGTTGCTAAGTAGTGTCCGACTCTTTGCAACACCATGAACTGCAGCATGCCAGGCTTCCTTGCCCTTCACCATCTCCCAGAGTTTGCTTAGATTAATGTCCATTGAGTTGGTGATGCCATCCAACCAACTCTTCCTCTGCCACCCTCTTCTTCTTTTGCCTGCAATCTTTCCCAGAATCAGAGTCTTTTCCAATGAATCGGCTCTTCACATGAGGTGCCCAAAGTATTGGAACTTCAGCTTCAGCATCAGTCCTTCCAATGAATACCTTGTAACTACTTAACTCTAGTATAAAGATTAAAGGACAAAAGTATTGAGAATAGCTATAGATATAATAATTTGTTAATGGATGCACAATACAAAAAGTATAAATGGCGACATTACAAACATAAAAATGGGGAGAATGAAGGGGTAGATTCTTGTAAGTGATCAAAGTTGAGCTGATATCACCATAAAATAGTGTTACGTTCGTAAGATGTTTCACATAAGCTTCACAGTAACCAAAGCAATCCTGAGAAAGAAGAACAAACGGGAGGCAGCACACCCCTTAAAAATTCAAAGCATTCTACTAAACTATAGTAATCAAAATAGTTTGGTTCTGGAATAAAAATAGACATCTAAACCAATGGAACAGAATCAAGATCCTAGAAACAAACTCTCATACATATGGTTAACTAATATTTGACAAGGAAGCCAAGAATATTCATTGGAGAAATGACAGACTCTTTTCAATAAATGGTTTTGGGAAAATGGGATAATCATATGCAGAAAAATGAAATTGGACCCTTAACTTACACCACTTACAAAAATTAACTTGAAATGGATTAAAGACTTAATCATAAGGCTAAAAACACAGAAAATTCCTAGAAGAAAATCAGAGAAAAAACGTCTTGATGTTGGTTTTGGTAATAATTTTTTGGATATGATACCCAAAACACAAAGAGCAAAAGCAAAACACAAACAATCAGCAAAATGAAATGGCAATCTATGAAATGAGAGAAATTATTTTCAAATCATTTATCTGATAAAGGGTTAACATCCAATATATATAAAACTCAATAGCAAAAAAAAATCCCCAATGATTCAATTAAAAAATGAACGGAGGATCTATATAGACATTTTTCCAGAGAAGATACACAAATGGCCAACAGTTGCATGAAAAAAAGTGCTCAGCATCACTAATCATAAGGAGGGTGAAAATCAAGCTACAGTGAGATACCATCTCATGTCTGTTAGAATGGTTGTCAGTGACAGGAGATAATGAGTGCTGGAGATGATGTGGAGAGAAGGGACCCTTATGCATTGTTGATGGGAATGTAAATTGGCACAGCGACTATAGAAAAAGGTGTACAGGTTCCTCAAAAGATAAAAAAGAGAACCACTATATGATCCATCAATTCCATTTCTTTATGTTCGAAGGAAACAGAATCACTATCTCAAGATTTCTGCACAGCCGTGTTCATTGCAATATTATTTATAACAGACAAGATATGGAAATGACTTAGGAGTCCATTGATAGAGAAACAAATAGGAAGAGGTGGAGATATATAGATATATATAATACACACACACATACATATATATGATGGAATATTATTCAGCCATAAAAAGAAGGCAGTTCTGCAATTTGTGACAACATGGATGGACCTTGCAGGCATTGTGCCAAGTGAAATAAGTCTGATGGAGAAAGACAAATGCTATATGACATCACTTATATGTGGACTCTAGGGAAACCAAACTGAAACAGATTGGTGACTGTATGGGGTGGGAGTGGGTAGGGGTATGGGGAAATGAAGAGATGTTTGTCAAAGGGTACAAACTTCCAGTTATAAGATAAACATTCTGGTGATCTATTTTATAATGTGGTAATTATAATTATTATATAATTGAAAGTTGCTAAAAGAGTAGGTCTTAAATGTTCTCGCTGCAAAAATGAAATGATAACTATGTGATGTGCAGGAGGTGTTAAAAAATGCTATGGCGGTAATCGTTCTCCAATATTTAAGAAGATAAAATCTTCTTGTTGTACACCCTCAACTTACCCAATGTTATGTGTCAATTACATCTTAATAAAGGCTGGAAAAAATATGTATATAACATTAAGTGATACTTACACATGGGTGGGAATAAATCAGTGGAGAAAACGATGATGCAGGTGACCTTAACTGAGAAGCCGTTTTACTTCTGGGGCTTGCAGTTGGGGAAATTACAGTCCCCGTCCCAGGAGCCAATGAGCAGGACCTGGTGGTAGCTGTGCCTTGTCTGTCTTCCAAGAGAGCAGCTTGTTTGCAGTGGTAAACAAGTACAGTGGTAAGCCAGTGGTAAACCTGGCCCCTGACTTTATGCAAAAAGCCTGGTTTGAATTCAGTTTCTGTTTTCTGGAGGAAGTAGAAATTCCATTTTCCACAGTCTTGTATGCCTGCTGAACTGGGCTTTGAATCCTTGTGGGCTAACTGTGTGAAGCTTGAGTTAGTGAAATATAATAATTAATATCAATTGAGTGCTTATTGTACAAGAGGTTTATCAACTCTAGTAAGCCTCACCACAGCCCTATGAAACTGAGGTACAGAGATGTTAAGTAACTTGCCAGTGGTCCCCCATTCAGAACTCAGGAAGTGATAGTCCTGGGATTTGAATTTAGGCAGTCTGACTGCAGAACTCTGTGGTTTGATGACAGTTTATCTAGAGGGAGTATGGGAGAACGGATTCATTACATAGTACAGAATAATTTGGGGATGCTGATTTAAAAAAAATTCTTCACCATAACATTAGAACTATATTCATGATGTGGGCAGTGGATTTATTTTTAACAAAACATGATTTATCACATTAAATGAATGCCAGAAATGTGGGGGCTTTGGGGGAAATAAAATTCTAAGTATGTTTGTTTTTTAAAGCTGTAAATAAGCTAAAGTATATAACCTGATTTTATGTTTATGTTTATTTAAGTGACACTGTAATAATTATTATTTTAACCAACAATGGGAGTCCTCAAAATTTTTTGTCCCTAGAGCCTATTACTCAAGTATAAAGTAGATTGATGTAGTTTTTTTTTTTAATCTCTTTTTTTTCCTGGAAGAAAGAAGATCTTTGTTTCTCTTCTCAGTCTCCTGAGCATTAACCAGACCTCTGCTTGTACAGAGGAGTTAAAAGTATGACTCAGAAGAACTGTTCTCATCCTGGCTAAAAAGACTGCTTTTGAGGGACTCTTCAGAGACTTGGCTGAAAAGACTCCAGCTGCCTGGGTAACTGAGCAATGTAGAAGCAGAATTCTGATTTTCAATTGCTTCCCAAGGCAGGCTTTATTTAGTTCAGGAAATGGCCTGTGGCTCTCAAACTTGGCATAATTTTGCATCACAGTTACAGATTTGCAAGACATCCGTCCCTTTATCATGTGTATTTACTTAGAGGAAAAAAGATACATAGATTGCAATGATATATTCTGTTTCACTGAGATGGCAGAAGACTCTCAAAACATGAGCAACTAGACAATATAGATATATAGATATGGAATATTACTCAGCCATAAAAAGGAATGAACTTCTGCCATTTGCAACAATGTGAATGGCCCTAGATGCTATTATGCTTAGAAAAGTAAGTCAGAGAAAGAAAAATACTTTATGTTATTGTGTAGAATCTAAAAAAGAGCACAACCAAATGTAATCACAACATAGAAACAGACTCACAGCTATAGAGGACAAACTAGGGCTTATCAGTGGGGAGAGGATGGCGGGGAGGGGCAAGTTAGGGATACGGAATTAAGATATACCAAGTATACCTATGTATAAAATAAACAAACAACAAGGATGCATAGCATTATTTTGTAATAATATTAAAGAGCATATAACCCCATCTTCAGAGGAGCTGTAGTCTTACTACAGCTATAGTCCATGGGGTTGCAAACAGCTGGACACAATGAGCAACTAAGCACAGTGCAATATATAAAAATCTGAAACGAATAAATCAACCAAACTTCAATTTCAAAAAGACAACATGAACAGCTGGATGATGCAGACTGTATGAAGTTGACCAGGGACAGTTTATTGACCCCTTATGTATCCATTCCTATTCTTGACTTACTTAGCAAGCAAGCCATAGCTGTTTTTATTGCCCTCTGCCATTATAAGGGTTGAAGGTAAATTGAATGTTATTTTCATAGACTTGTATATTGACTCCTTGGTGAGAAAGAAATGGTTTGATCTGGGTTCATGAAATTGTTCCTAGATACTATAACAAATTTTCACTACTTCTATAGGACCTGTTTTGAATTCTAGTTTATTCTAGCAAATAATAGATATCTGGGCTTCCTTGGTGGCTCAGTGGTAAAGAATCCCCGTGCCAATGCAGGAGGCGCGGGTTTGATCCCTGGGTGGGGAAGATCCCCTGGGGAAGGAAATGCCAACACACTCCAGTCAGTATTCTTGCTTGGGAAATCCCATGGACAGAGGAGCATGCCAGGCTATAGTCCATGGGGTTGCAAAAGAGTCGGACGTGACTTAGAGATTAAACAACAACAAAATAGATAACCACTAAATGTTTCTTGAATGAATTAATGAATGAAGCTTTCATTCCCATGTGACACTTTTCAAATAAATATTATCTGGGCATATTACTTGACAAGAGAATGTACTTTTCTATTTTGACCATTTACTGACAGATATTTCGTGTCTTGGAAAAACTTAATCCTAAACTGAAATTTTTCATAGCAAGTAAAATAAGATAACATAAAAATTTACATTCCTTAACAATAACCACATTTGTTAATGAGATGTTAGGATCAAGCATCTTTATTTTTTATCACAAATTAATAGTCATCTTGCCTCTAATCCAGATGACAGACACATAAAAGCAAAAGCACAAATGAATTACTACTTATTAATGTTTTTCACAGTAAGATAGTAAATAGATGAATCCGTTTCAAAGAAAGAGAAAAGATCTGAAATAAAAGTTGATGTTTCCAGTTGCTATTTTCAGCCGTGATAAGGTCTTAAAGATAAATAGAACTCTGATACCCGGTCTTTGCAAAACTGGGAAAGTAAAACTATCACTGTAATGAGATTAAACTGCAAATTCACAGTAATCGCTTAAAACATCAGTTACTGCCTATCTTCAGCTGTTCACAGTTTAAATTCATGTTTTTCTGTCAATGATTCAAGAAGCAGGTAATTATCATCATTCTTCAGAGGAAAACAACTGAGCTATAGAAAAATGAAGCAATTTGCCTATATTTACCCAGTCAGTAAGTGCCAAAGCCAGGATCTGGACCTGAGAAGTCTGGCTCCAGAGCCCTTACTCTTGATGCTCCCTCTCAAAAGTCTGTAGCGAGTCTTATATCAAATGCTGTTTATCTTCCAATATCAAAGACCCAGCTTTCATGTTATGCTTTGGGAAAAAAAAAACTAGAACACTATTGTCATTTGCTGAAAATCTGCCTCATCATCTCTATTCCCAGGGGGTAGAAAGGATTCAGAAGATAATGCCAGTAAAATACTTTCACCTTTCTACAACTTAAATGCTGAGAGACTTGTTAGCTATGCATTTTAGCAGTTTTATATAAATACACACACAAAGGTGTAGGTAATAAGTCAGATAAAACCTGGTGTTAGATACAGAGAAAACCAACACCCTCCCTCCTCCCCAAATATACAAAGGGTATAAATTTCATGGACATGTATTTTTTGTTGCATTATTGATTAGGCTGTGTTTTTTAAAATTAATTTTGAAAAATCCTGTCAAAGATTAGTGAAAGCAGTGACTAAAAGGAATTTTCATATGAGGAGGGAATAATTTTATTAGCTTCATTCCAAAAAGTAGAAAGTCTTCAAGTGAGAGACTAACATCCTAGGTACAAAGATCTCCTAATGCTTCAGAATACAGACAATTTCCATTCAGCATTAACTAGTTCCAGGACAAATTTAATGTTGCTTGTTTTACATAATTTAATTCACTCAGTTAAAGGGTAAAGATACAGATGTCATTAAAAAATTGCTCCTAAATAGCAAATATAAATAAAACAAGCATTTTATCATATTAGTGAAAATGAATTCACCACATATGATTATTGGTTACAAAATAAGAGAACCGATAAAAACATAACTCCAGTTAGATATTTACTTTTGATTTGCAAGTGAACCGTTAATCAAACATTTTGATTCAGCGGCTAAGGGAAAATAAATCATTGATACTGTTAATGGCTTGTAGGGGTGTTATATTAAGCAAATGAGCTTTTCATTTCCAAATTTCCTGCTGGAGATAATCTCATTATATTTCTTAAAACCTGTAGTTTATCTAAGATAGCCAAGAAGTTAAGTATTATAAGAAACAATTTTTGGTATGCAGTTATGAATATGATACTCATTAACGTTTCATTTTAAATATTTTCAAAGTGAAATATTCAGTTGATTGTTAACCTTTCCATATACTTATTCAGTGATTTAATTTTCTTTTGTAGAGTCAATAGCACACTTGTTAATAAGAATGTCACAGAATCAGTATAACTTGTACACATGTATTTATTTTCTTAATATCAAGTTTTATATCCTGCTCCATGATAACTTTACATCAATCAAGCATGAAGATGACATGAAATTTATGAATTCAGTAGTTTCTCCCTTATGTATATGTAATTGGTTAGAAACAAAGAATCTGAAATGTTTATTTTCTAAGAAAGAAAGCATTATTTTTCTTTATTTTCTTTTTTATCTTGCTCATTTTCTTAAGTATCTAGTATTTTGTATTAGAAATCTGATGTTATCTGGAATTGTCTGGCATGACAATTCTAAAGGTCAGAAATATTTAATTCTCAAAATCAATTCTCCATTCATTCAGGGATGATCAGTTGCAATAGACTTGGTGAAATAGAGGCATCAATATCTTTCCATTTCCTTTCCAGTGTAATTATATGTTTTATTTGTTCCTGAAATATTCTGGATTGGCCAAAAAATCCATTTAGGTTGTCCATAAAATATTATTTATATTTAATTTGAATTTATATACTCTATAAAATTAATGGAGCTATTTAAAAATTTTAAGCACATTCAGCATTTTCTCATTTAATGTTTTTAAACTGAACAACAAGACTGTATTTAGCTTTGTTTTGAAAATGTCCTAGTTGACGGAAGATGACCTTACAATTAATTATGATTGAACTGTGAACCACTATGAATTCAATATTTTGAACTGTGAACGATTCATCAACTTACCTCATTGGTTACAATACAATTCACATTTATATGACAAGTTATTTGATAATTTTGTAAATAAATAAACTCATTTTTCTGATATGATTATAGCTTTGTTTATAAGTTGTGCAGACATGTTTATAACCTGATGTTAGTATATTAATTTATCTACTCACAAAGTGTTCATCTTTTTCAAACCACAAAGAAAAGCAGTGCAGACTCTTTAATATTAAATGTTAATTTTTCAAGCTCCAGCGTTTAGTAAACATAGTTTTTTAAAAAATTTTGGCACTAGAACTTTGTAAGTTCTCAAGATGTAGAGAGAAATCTCTGGCAAAGATTGATTTAGAAAACAAAAGCAAAAGCCTACTCTTTAATTAAATTGCCCAGATAGGCACGGCAGAACTCTAAAACTCATTCTGGAATTAAGTCCTGTGTGTGAGCTGAGGCCAAGCTTTCTATTTTACAGATTTGTCAAGGGGTTTATCCAAGCAAGATTAGGATATCTGAGGTTGACTCTCAAATAGGCTATGTTTTATGAGTCTAAATAGAACTTGAATTTGTCCAAAATTCATTCCTGCTTAACAGTCTCCAAGGGATCTTCCCAACCCAGGGATGGAACCCTGGTCTTCTACATTGCAGGCAGATTCTTTACTGTCTGAGCTGCCAAGGAAGCCCCCTATGTTATCAATACATAGTGCAAAAACAAAGGAAGAAAACCTTTGGATAAACAACCAATTAGCAATTAGTTTAGTAGTTTTTTGATATGGATAAGTTTAATACGTAGCAGTATAAATCCAACTAAGTTTCTAGAATAGAATCAGGAAAGGTAATTTAATAATCAACATGGAGCTCATATACACTCGTGGTTGATGCATGTCAATGTATAGCAAAATGAATACAGTATTGTAAAGCAAAACAAACTAAAAAATAAAAATTAAAAAAAATCAACATTAAAAAGTATCCAAGGTTTTCTTAAATTTAATGATGTTCCCCTGCCCCAGTTGAATTGTTTTCTAAGAGATTATTTTTCTGGAGGTTTGATCACCTTTACTTTAACAGTTTACCTCCTAGTGTGTTAAGTTTATTTGTATTTTGTTAAATACCTTGTTTTCTTTTTCATCAACTCGAAACGTTCTCTGCATCTCACACGAGGTATATCATCAGAAAACTGTATTATGCACACATTTTGCCTTTAGCTCCTTAAGTCAACTAAAGAAAAATCATAGATGTATAAGTTAATTTCTCCCACAGAAGAGGGATGATCAGTTACAATAGACCTGGTGAAATAGAGGTATCAACATCTTTCCATTTCCTTTTCAGTGTGACTGATCATTCTTTCCTTTTTTCCCTCTGAACTTGTATCCATGTTTGCAACTTTCTGATATGAAGCTTGGCATCTGCAAAAATCACACTGTGTCTAGTTTAGTTTTCTGAGATTATAAGTTACAGGCTACCTTCCCTTCTGTCTTAATTGACTGCCACTACTGCATTCCTATTGGCATGACCTGATTTTGTCCATTTCACTTACTTTGGGGACAGCCTTTGAGTTTTCCAGCGATGGTTTAACTGTTTTAATCTCTTCCAGGAAAATGGCCTTTTCCCCCCTCATCAAAACTTAAAATTAATCTTTAGTTTTAGAATACCTATATTTTATATATTTTTTGTACATTTGTATAATTTTTGGTAAGATCAGGAGAAATGAAAGCAGAAAAGGTTGAGAAATAAACACCAAATTCTTTCATCTCTAGACACTTTGAAAAGAAGAAACCCCCCTCCAGCCCCTAAATGCAATGAAGAGATTATTTGATATTTTAACACACAAACTTCTTTTACTGGGCTTAGTCAGAAAGAATAAATGATCACTTTTTGTTTGGAGGAGAGAGAAACTGTAGCTAGAGGTAGAGGGGGAATCCCACTGAAGATGTTTTGGTTAAATTCTTTTTTGTTGCACAGTTTTTGGCATTGGCAGCCTGAGACACTATCTTACCATTGCTTAAGAAAGTGTATTGACTGTCTAACTAAAAATAAGCACCTTTAAAATTTTAAGGGTGTTCATATTTATATAAAATAATGTAATTAATTTAAAAAATTATCTTATTTGCAAATTATGGCTAAGATGGAGAAAACTGATAGCCTTATTATCATTGTTACTATTAAGCATTTTTGTTCGAGCTTTGCATATTACTCACCCTGTGGCTCAGAGGAAGTTTCTACAGGTCCTCTTCAATCAGATGAGTTTTTTAGAAATCCTCCGTAGCTAGATAAATTCACAGCAGCTGCAAAATCTATAAATGCCAAATGTGTCTGTTGAGAAAAATATTTTCTCCCCGGGGTTATAGCAGATACTAGTGAGTTTTGGAAATTTAAAGCAGAAATTAACTGAGTCTTCATTTATTGCTTGGCAGCGCCCCCTTTTGTCCAGGATCTAGAATATACAGTAAGTGATATCTAAATTTGGAGAAGACTCTTGAGAGACTCTTGGACTGCAAGGGGATCCAACCAGTCCACCCTAAAGGAAATCAGTCTTGAATATTCATTGGAAGGACTGATGCTGAAGCTGAAGCTCCAATCCTTTGGCCGTCTGATTCAAAGAACTGACTCATTGGAAAAATACCCTGATCCTGGGAAAGATTGAAGGCAGGAGGAGAAGGGGACGACAGAGGATGGATGGCATCACTGACTTGATGGACATGAGTTCGAGCAAGCTCTGGGAGTTGGCGATGGCATGCTATGGTCCATGGGGTTGCAAAGTGTTGGACATGACTAAGCAACTGAACTGAACTTAACTGATGTATAAATCTTGAAGTGAAAAATCAAAACTGTTGACTTTGGTCTTAGATTTTTAGCAACAGAATCAGGCTTTAACTTGCTGCCATCCTGTTTGCTGTCTGTTGAAGACTCAGCACCCATAATCTCATTTTCTTTCCAGTCCCCACACCAATCTGTTTTTTTTGAAAGGCGCCAGGATATACATTTGCTGAGATTTAATACGCTACTCCTTCTAGAACACTTGCATTTTAATTGCAGACAGTATTATAAAAAGAGGGGCTCCTGAAGTGTGGAATTTCTGGGGTCATTGAGTCAGAACAGAAAAGTCAAGATTAGGATGAGATAAGTGAAGCTGAGCCATGCAAATGCAGCGTGCAATTCTGTATTTAAATTTTTGACTGTTTTGTTTATCAGGGATTTTCTACACTAATTTCTCAGTTTTATTTTAAAAATTTGTTTTACTTCAGTGCAGTTGATACCACGGGGGATTTTCTGACCCTGCGTCTCTTGAGTCTCCTGCATTGGCAGGCAGATTCTTTACCACTGCACCACCTGGGAAGCCGATGCTATACAGTAGGACGTTGTTGTTTATCCATTCTGTATGTAGAAGTTTCCCCCAGTTCGATTCCTGGGTAGGGAAGATTTGCTGGAAATAGGTGACCTACTCCAGTGTTCTTGGGCTTCCCTTGTGGCTCAGCCAGTAAAGAATCTGCCTGCAATGAGGGAGACCTGAGTTTGATCCCTGGGTTGGGAAGATGCACTGGAGAAGGGAAAGGCTACCCATTCCAGTATTCTGGCCCGAAGAATTCCATGGACTGTACAGTCCATGGGGTCACAAAGAGTTGAACATGACTAAGCGACTTTCACTTTCACTTTCATATAAAAGTTGGCATCTACTAATCTCAAACTCCCAATCCACCACAGCAAAAAAAATTTGCTTTTAAAAAGTGTNATATTCATTGGAAGGACTGATGCTGAAGCTGAAGCTCCAATCCTTTGGCCGTCTGATTCAAAGAACTGACTCATTGGAAAAATACCCTGATCCTGGGAAAGATTGAAGGCAGGAGGAGAAGGGGACGACAGAGGATGGATGGCATCACTGACTTGATGGACATGAGTTCGAGCAAGCTCTGGGAGTTGGCGATGGCATGCTATGGTCCATGGGGTTGCAAAGTGTTGGACATGACTAAGCAACTGAACTGAACTTAACTGATGTATAAATCTTGAAGTGAAAAATCAAAACTGTTGACTTTGGTCTTAGATTTTTAGCAACAGAATCAGGCTTTAACTTGCTGCCATCCTGTTTGCTGTCTGTTGAAGACTCAGCACCCATAATCTCATTTTCTTTCCAGCCCCAACACCAATCTGTTTTTTTTGAAAGGCGCCAGGATATACATTTGCTGAGATTTAATACGCTGCTCCTTCTAGAACACTTGCATTTTAATTGCAGACAGTATTATAAAAAGAGGGGCTCCTGAAGTGTGGAATTTCTGGGGTCATTGAGTCAGAACAGAAAAGTCAAGATTAGGATGAGATAAGTGAAGCTGAGCCATGCAAATGCAGCGTGCAATTCTGTATTTAAATTTTTGACTGTTTTGTTTATCAGGGATTTTCTACACTAATTTCTCAGTTTTATTTTAAAAATTTGTTTTACTTCAGTGCAGTTGATACCACGGGGGATTTTCTGACCCTGCGTCTCTTGAGTCTCCTGCATTGGCAGGCAGATTCTTTACCACTGCACCACCTGGGAAGCCGATGCTATACAGTAGGACGTTGTTGTTTATCCATTCTGTATGTAGAAGTTTCCCCCAGTTCGATTCCTGGGTAGGGAAGATTTGCTGGAAATAGGTGACCTACTCCAGTGTTCTTGGGCTTCCCTTGTGGCTCAGCCAGTAAAGAATCTGCCTGCAATGAGGGAGACCTGAGTTTGATCCCTGGGTTGGGAAGATGCACTGGAGAAGGGAAAGGCTACCCATTCCAGTATTCTGGCCCGAAGAATTCCATGGACTGTACAGTCCATGGGGTCACAAAGAGTTGAACACGACTAAGCGACTTTCACTTTCACTTTCATATAAAAGTTGGCATCTACTAATCTCAAACTCCCAATCCACCACAGCAAAAAAAATTTGCTTTTAAAAAGTGTGTCAAAATACTGTTTTTCTTGATTTCTAAGCTTTTTGACTCCCTTTTAAGTTCTGCACACTCCTCCCTTCAACCTCCCACCCACCAACACCAGATGAGTACTCTCTGCCTTGCACTAGTCCTGACCCAGTCAATAGGGAGTGACTTTTTTTTTTTTTTTTTTGGTGCCTGCCATTCTAGGACACTAGATATTACACTTCTAAGTTGCCGCGCAGTTCACCTTCCCAGTGAACTCAATGACCACTGGTGAATAAGCAGTTTCACCACATCTATTAGAAGCACACAGTGTAAAAAAACTGGAAGAAAACTTGCCACCAACCCAGTGACGTTGGAAGGGTTTAATGGGTTCACGTAACAAGGGAGGAGGAGGTCTTGGGGTTCAAAGGACCATAAAATAATAAAGTTATATAACATTTGCTCAACACTAATAAAAAAGTAAAGAACCTGCCGTCTTGCGAAGTTATCTAAGGGCATGGATGATCTTTCACTTTGTGTGGCTGTTTTCAGTAGTCATTATTCTTCACATCTCAAACTGTTGCCTTTTTCTGGTAGGATGAAATAGATGAACTAGATTAGAGAAGGCATCTCCTAAGCGTATAGTGTTTAATATTAACTTCCTAGAGGGAGAAACAAGGGCTTCCAGTTGGTGCCAAGCACTGCCATGCCTGGAATGTGACCAGACTTCAGTCATCAGAGGTCAGCATCTGGGCCTTCTGAAATGTGATACTGTGAGCCTTTTTGAGGGTTAGCACAGAGGAGAATGATTCTATGTTCCGCAGTCCCCTAAATTCATATTGGTGCTTTTTTGACTTGAACCTGTAATGTGTTTTGGTAGCTTTTGTTTTTCTTCTATAGATCAAAATTTCCTACTTTTAACAAAATAAGAAACTGAGGAAGCCTTTTAACTGTAGCTCGGCCAGAATATAGGACTAGAGAGAGGATGAGCTTGACAAAGACAAAGAGCTTAAATTCACTTAGGTCTTTGTAACTCATGAAAATGGGTCTCCACCTAATTTAGAATTTTTATTTCATTTTAGTATGACTGGGGCATCTTCACTGTGTTTATCAGGAGTTAAAATCACTGTGGATGGGAGGGATAAATTAGGAATATGGGATTGACAGATATATGTGTGTATGTTAGCAGCAGCAGCAGCATTCAAAAAACGAAGATCATGGCAACCAATCCCATCACTTCATGGCAAATAGATGGGGAAACAATGGAAACAGTGAGAGATTTTATTTTCTTGGGCTCCAAAATCACTGCAGGTGGTGACTGCAGCCATGAAATTAAAAGGTGTTGCTCCTTGGAAGAAAACCTATGACCAACCTAGACAACATATTAAAAAGCAGAGACATTACTTTGCTGACAAAGGTCCATCTAGTCCAAGCTATGTGTTTTCCAGTAGTCATGTATGGATGTGATAATTAGACCATAAAGAAAGCTGAGTGCTGAAGAACTGATGCTTTTGAACTGTGGCGTTGGAGAAGACTCTTGAGAGTCCCTTAAACTGCAAGGAAACCAAACCAATCAGTCTTAAAGGAAATCAGCCTTGAATATTCATTGGAAAGACTGATGCTGAAGCTGAAACTCCAATCCTTTGGCCACCTGATGCAAAGAACTGACTCCTTGGAAAAGACCCTGATGCTGGGAAAGATTGAAGGCAGGAGGAGAAGGGGACAACAGAGGATGAGATGGTTGGATGGCATCGCTGACCTGATGGACATGAGTTTGAGCAAGCTCTGGGAGTTGGTGATGGACAGGGAAGCCTGGCATGCTGCAGTCCCTGGAGTTGAAGAGTTCGACCCAACTGAGCAACTGAACTTGACTGAACTGTGTTTGTACCCAGTTGCTTCAGTCCTATCCGACTCTTTGTGACCCCATGGACTGTAACCCGTCAGGCTTCTCTGTCCATGGGATTTCCCAGGCAAGAATACTAGAGTGGGTTCCCACATGCTCCTCCAGGGGACCTTCCTGACCCAGGGATCGAACTGACATCTCTTATGTCTCCTGCATTTGTAGGCGGGTTCCTTACCACTAGCACCATCTGGGAAGCCCTGGCAGATACACACCATTCTATATAAAATAGATGCACAAGAAGTACTTACTGAACAGTTCAGGGAACTATATTCAATATCTTGTAGTAACCTATAATGGAAAATAACTGGGAAAAGATATATGTACAACCGAATCACGCTGCTATATACCTGAAACTAACACAATATTGAAAATCAATTATCGTTCAATTTGAAAAAAATCTCAAGGATCAAGGTCTAGCAGATCCTTAAAGAACTGTCTATAACTCATTGTGGAAGAAATCTGGCTATCAATAATAGATCAGTGTCATATTTGATACATGGCTTGATTAATAATAGTGATGGCAGTCTTGCATGTTCTTTATTTTCTGTTTCCACAGAAGTCAGAGAAAAAAGCCCAATATATTAGGAACTAACTTGCTGTCATCTTTATAAGAAAATTATGATATACTAGATACTAGAGTACAGTTGATGCTTTTTTGGATATTCTTTTCATGGGAAGCTTTTGTTTCTATATTTTAAAGGATTTTCCTCTGATACACATGGTTTGATATGGATTTCATTAATTCTGACTTTCTAAACTTGAATAATTTATACTGCAATTGAATATGAATTCAGCTAAAAAATCCTTATTCTTTATTTAACAAGACTTTTAAATTAGTGTTTCACAATTAAAAACAATTTGGTTTAAAGAATATTAGCTTTCATACAATCAATGTCATAAATAAGGATAACATGCATGATTAGCGTATTATTAAATTGTGTCAATTAAACCTTTCTATTAGGCAATACTCCTATCTAAGAAAAGCAAAGTCAAAGCTCCTTGGGTTAACATGCGTAATAAAGAATCTTCATGAACTTTGGAATCTCTTACATGTGTCTAAAAGGTCACAAAAGTATTTTCACAAAAGCCCCCACTTACTGTCTTATTTTTCTATAACTAGAGATTTCAATAGATAATCAACACGGACCTACTATATAGCACAGGGAACTCTACTCAATATTCTATAATAACCTGAATGGGAAAAATATCTGAAAAAAATACATGTATGCTGCTGCTGCTAAGTCGCTCCAATCGTGTCTGACTCTCTGCGACCCCATAGACGGCAGCCCATCAGGCTCCTCCGTCCCTGGGATTCTCCAGGCAAGAACACTGGAGTGGGTTGCCATTTCCTTCTCCAATGCATGAAAGTGAAAAGTGAAAGTGAAGTTGCTCTGTCATGTCTGACCTTAAGCGACCCCATGGACTGCAGCCTACCAGGCTCTTCCATCCATGGGATTTTCCAGGCAAGAGTACTGGAGTGGGGTGCCATGGCCTTCTCCGAAATACATGTATATGTGTGACCAATTACTTTGTTGTACACCTGAAACTAATACAACATTGTTAATCAACTATGAAACTGAAAGTGTTAGTTGCTCAGTCATGTTCGACTTTTTGTGACCCCATGGATTGTAGCCCGCTAGACTCCTCCATCCATGGAATTCTACAGGCAAGAATACTGGAGTNTGGCCTTCTCCGAAATACATGTATATGTGTGACCAATTACTTTGTTGTACACCTGAAACTAATACAACATTGTTAATCAACTATGAAACTGAAAGTGTTAGTTGCTCAGTCATGTTCGACTTTTTGTGACCCCATGGATTGTAGCCCGCTAGACTCCTCCATCCATGGAATTCTACAGGCAAGAATACTGGAGTGCATAGCCATTTCCTTCTCCAGGGGATCTTCCTAACCCAGGGATCGAACCCGGATCGCCTGCATTGCAGATAGATTCTTCACCATCTGAATGACAAAGGAAGCCTCATAAAGTAAGGATGGTGGTGTGTGTGCTCAGACATGACTGAGCATCCCTACGGACTGACCCTTTGCATCGCTATGGACTGTAGCCCACCAGGGTCTCCTGTCCATGGGGTTTTCCAGGCAAGAATACTGGAGCTGTTTCCTGGAGCCGTTAAATGTCGCTGTTTACTTCTCCAAGGGATCTTCCCTATCCAGGGACTGATCATGCATCTCCTGGGTCTGCTACATTGGCAGGCGAATTCTTTACCACTGTGCCACCTGCGAAGCCCCAAGTGTGTGGTAGTCCACCATTAGCCACCACTACTCATCTTATTTTTGGAGATCAGAGGTTGAGCAGGTGATAGGATGAGGCTTAATGCTCTTGCATCCTTCAGGTTTTTCTTTTTTTAAAGACATAGCTGACTTTTTGTTTCTGATTGATTGATTTCTGACTGTCTTGGGTCTTTGTCACTGTGTGTGGGCTTGCTCTACTTGTGGAGAGCTGGGGCTACACTTCGTGGTGGTGTGCTGGCTTCTTATGGTGGTGGCTTCTCTTGTTGTGGAGCACAGGCTCTAGGCCCATGGGCTCAACAGTTGTGGCACACAGGCTTACTTCCCCCACAGCATGTGGGATCTTCCTGGATCAGAGCTCAAACCGGTGTCCCCGGCATTGGCAGGAGGATTCTTAACCACTAGACCACCAGGGAAGCCCTCCTTTAGAGTTTTTGATGGTGGTGATAAACTCTGATGCTTCGAGGAATTCAATATTGCTCTTGATGCATTATCTTTCAGTTTCAGAGGCTTTCACTTTGTTCTTGTTACCACAACAGCCCTTAGTATATAGATGGGGGAACCAGTGTAAAGTCCATAGTCCCACTGGACCAACTGTGAGGTAGACTTGGGCCATTTAATGTGGCGAGTAGGGGCTAGTCTCCATTGGGGCGAGTGGGCTTCTCATTGCAGTGATTCCTCTGTTGCAGAGCGCAGGCTCCAGGGCATGTGGGCTTCAGTAGCTGCAGCTTGCAGGCTCGGTAGTTGTGACTCGCACGCAGATTCCAGAGCACAGGCTCAGTAGTCATAGCACAGGAGCTCAGTTTCTCCGTGGCATGTGGGATCTTCACGGACCAGGAATTGGACCCATGTTCTCTGCTTGGTGGGCGGATTCCTATCTACTGTGCCACCAGGAAAGTCCCATATTTCCTTTAATTTATGTTTGCAATTATGTCAGTTTTTCTTTAGCTCATCTCTTTCTTCAGTATGTTATTATAAGCACTGAGAAACAGTCAGCTGAACTTTTGAGCATTTTGCCGTGGTAATCATTTTGCTTAAGTCCAAAGATTTTTTCCAGATTTCCATATTGCCATGAATGATGGTCTTATTAATTGCTTCATCACTGCCCAACATGGGTTTTTCCATTTCCCGCCTGTTACAGCAATGTCCTCTATGATTTTTCTAGTTTCTTCCCACCCTCCAGTCTCCAATGTCAATGTTACATCAATGTTACATATTCTAGGTTTTTGTGATGGCAGCACTGAACTTCTGGTACCAACTTCTGAATCAGTTGTCTATTGTCACAGCAGTGCTGCATGAAGAATCGTAAACCCCAACGATACACACCAGCGAATATTTCTTTCTGCTTCCAGCTCTGTGGATCTGCTGCTTTTGTTGCTCAGAGCTGGGCTCAGCAGGGCTCCTGCATCTAAGGTCAGCTCTGAGTCAGTCCGGTGACTTTGCTGGTTTTGGACGGACTCTCTCATGCATCTGGGGCTTCAGCTGGGACACCTACTTGACTTGGCGGTGCTCCACCTGTTCTCCAGGAGGCCAGTTTGTTTCCATGGTGAGGCAGAGGGGCAAGAGGAAGAACAGAAGTATGTAAGGCTTTTGGAGAGACAGCCTTGAAAACAGCACAAATCACTTCCACTGTGTGCTATTCAGTGAAGAAAGTCATAGGACCAGCTGAGATTTAAGACATGTGGAAATAGATTCAACTCTTTGGATGCTTCAGAAAACCCCACCAGAAGACAAAAGGAAGAGCAATTTACTTGCCGTTTTTCCCCCCGACTCCTCTCCCACTGGTCCGAATCCACTCGCGGTACATTCTTTCTGTGCTGTATCATCTGGCCCCCTTTTCCCTGTGTTGTGTTATTAGGCCCCTTCTGGATACTCCTGAGAAGACTGTGTCCCAAGTCCTGTGCTGTGACACTTGATTTAAGTCCAGAAGGGCTAGGAGGTACCCAGGCTTCTGTAGGCTTGTACCCAGGGATGAAGAGACTTCCGCCGGGGCTGGTGCAATGGAGACTCTGCCAGGGTCTGATGCTTATGATGGGAGAGGCCGATTTAGCCAATGGAGTGAGGGTGTTGTGGTTTTGGTAGTGGTGGCAGCCAGGATTCATCACGAATGCCTGTCTTGTATTTAGACTTCTCTAATTTCTTTGCTAGTAATCTTTCTCTGAGACCACCTCATCCGTCCTTCTCTGTAACACCATCCATTACCTCATCACCCTCATCACCATCTTTCTCCTCCTCATGTTCTCACCATCAGAGCAAAAATGGAACAACTGCTGTTTGTAGACTGACCACTCTGTTGGACACTGAGATAGTTGCTAAGTGAATATTCAAAATCATTTTAGGAGATGATTATCATGCCTCTATTTCATAAATGATGAAACAGATTCAGGGAGATATATTAACTGACTCCAACCATGTAGGAATTTGAAACCCATCGAGTCTGATGACATAATTCATGACTTCCCATTCTACTCTGTCCTCGTCCACTATAGCTTACCTTGTATTGTGCTATGCATCTTTCATCTCTTTTATTGTACTGGAAGATTTTTGAGGGTAAGTGTCCCGTACTGTTGGAGAAGGCAATGGCACCCCAGTCCAGTACTCTTGCCTGGAAAATCCCATGGATGGAGGAACCTGATGGGCTGCAGTCCATGGGGTCGCTGAGAGGCAGACACGACTGAGTGACTTCACTTTCACTTTTTACTTTCNATTGTACTGGAAGATTTTTGAGGGTAAGTGTCCCGTACTGTTGGAGAAGGCAATGGCACCCCAGTCCAGTACTCTTGCCTGGAAAATCCCATGGATGGAGGAACCTGATGGGCTGCAGTCCATGGGGTCGCTGAGAGGCAGACACGACTGAGTGACTTCACTTTCACTTTTTACTTTCGTGCATTGGAGAAGGAAATGGCAACCCACTCCAGTGTTCTTGCCTGGAGAATCCCAGGGACGGGGGAGCCTGGTGGGCTGCCGTCTATGGGTTTGCACAGAGTCGGACACAACTGAAGCGACTTAGCAGCAGTAAGAGCAGCAGTCCCGTACTGTGATTTATTATAAGAAATAGATACTTGGTCTTTGTCACCATCTTTGGCACAGAGCTCCTGAAACCCTTGGAATTTCTTAAGAGATGAAAGGCGTTCTTGTTATGTTAATGAGATGGTCTTTGGACATCACTTAAGGATGGAGGCTGGTTGCCAAGGGAACAAGCAAAGTGATTATTGGAACTTGCAATCCTACTTCCCTGACATGAGGGGAGGGCTGAGGGGCTGGAGACTGAGTTCAATCACCAACGGGCAATGATTTATTCAATCATGCCTCTGTAACATGTATGTGCTTAGTTGCTCAGTTGTGTCTGACTCTGCAACCCCGTGGAGAGCAGCCCGCCAAGCTCTACGGTCCATGGAATTCTCCAGGCAAGAGTACTCAGAAAATGCCAAAGAACTAGTTTTGGAGAGCTCGTGGGACGGTGCACATATGGAGATGTGGAACATAGGCCACTTAAAGAGAGGCATACTTCAGGAGAGTATGGGAGCTCTGTGCTCTTTCTTCNGAACTGGGAGGATGAAGATTAAGCAGACAGACTATCTGTCCTTAAAGGGTTAGTGGTTTAGTGAGAAGAAACAGCAGTTTAGTCCATGGCAGCCAGCTTGCCTCTTGCAGGTCTCTGTGATACTGGTTGCTCCCCACTTCAGGTCCACGGAAGAGTTATGAGCTCAAAGGTGGTGACCTCCTGACTGTTGATCCTGGGCTCCACTGCATGCTGAAGCTTTCTCACTGGGTTCTAGGTACCAGTCGCTGTGACTTGACCAGGGTGAGGGACATAGACCTGGGGTGAAGCATTTGATCTTGGATCAATTACTCAACTGCTTAAGCCCTATCTTCCCAGTCACTAAATAGATGTAATAAAATCTAGCCCTTGGGCTTATTGTGAGAATTAAATTAGGTGTTTGTTAAGGGTTTACCAGAGTGCCCTCACACTGAAGTGCTTTTAAATGAAAATTATTGTTATGATCATCTGTGCCAACAGGCCCCTCCCCACCCCTCTGGGCTTCTCCCTTGTGTATTTGAAACCTGCTGGGTGAGTTTCAAATAACTAGAGTCTGTAGACTGTCTTTATGGTTAGATGCTTCTAGGGGGGAAAGAAATGTATTTTTTTAAAGTAAACTAAGAAGTAGAGCACAATGACATCATTCTTAATAAAACAGAGTTGAGGAGTCCAACTGGAAAGGTTGATGACTTTGTAGTAACTTTTTTTGTGTGTGTGTGAGCAGACCAGTGAGATTGGGCATGTTAGATACATTCATATTTTGCAGAAGGGAGTAACTTAACTTTCCTTTGTCTATGATGTCCATAAAGCTAATTGTACCTTGGATTTATAAGGGCTGATCCACTGGAGGAAATGGAAAGACATTTGCAAACATTATAACATGAAAATGTGGCTGTTTGTTGTTCTTTCGTTGGATAATCTTTAACTGCCCCTGCCAGATAGGTGAGAATTGGTTTTCCCAGAGGTAATTTTGAAGCCTCTGAGGTACCTTTGTTTTCTAACGTGATTAATGAAAATCTTGCCTCTTCAACAGATGGTCTGGGACTTTAGGGTGAGGATTGTCTCCTCTACTTATTATATATATTCGGTATTCTACAGTAATTTTTGTTGTTGTTTAGTTGCTAAGTCATGTCTGACTCTTTTGCGACCCCATAGACCGTCCCGCACAAGGCTCCTCTGTCCATGGGATTTCCCAGGCAAGAATATTGGAGCCGGTTGCCATTTCCTCCTCCAGGAGATCTTATCCCCCAGGGATCGAACCTGAGCCTCCTGCCTTGGCAGGTGGATTCTTTACCACGGAGCCACCAGGGAGCAACCCTCTACAGTAATTAGATCCCTTAATAATTACTCATTTACTCTGTCTTATGAGTGACTCCTGAATAATCCAAAGAAGTTTAAAAGAACTTTATGGTACTTTTAGTGTTAATCCTTTTCCACATCGTCTTTGAACACAGCTATTTGAAAACTGGCAATCTGTGTATTTGTTAACCAGAACAGCCCATTCTCAAGTCCTGCCAGGTAACAGGGAGTTCCCTGCATTCTTTTTTACTGTTATGGCCCGTCTGGGATTTAATGAGTGAATGGGCTCCATCCTCATACACGTCTCAGCATTTGGATTCATATAGATTCTGAGATATGAAATTTGTACTTAATTTTAAATTCTGATGTTGAAACATGTGCCCACTGAGGATTCTGCAGAGTTGGTTTAGAGAAAATACATATTAATTTTGTTAAACTGAATGCATTTGCATTTATTTTCCCAAATTACCACCAGCTTGCTTAACAAAAGGCAAACAGAGGCAAACGCTCCTTGGTTAGTGACTTTTCTCTTTTTCTCAGGGATGCCTTTAACAGAAGAATGTTTATATGTGTGTGTGTGTGATATATATATACATAATGGGCAGGCAGTAAATGAGAGATGTTATTTAAACATCCTTTTGGCTGATTTTCCTTACATTGTCTGAGTAGGTGACATCCTTGATGGGACTGTTTGTCAAACACACACAAGACACAATGTAAGGCCAGGGCCTGACTGATTCGGTAAAGATAGAATGAGCTACTTTTAGATTCAGAACATTTATTACTCATTTATTCAGCAAAGGGGTAAACAGCTGATTGCACTAAGCTTTATGTGGTCATTTCCCCAACCTAAAAACACAGCCTCGAATAAAAGGGGCTGGACCACAGCAACATGGGTTATGGAAGTCCCCGTTGTCGCAGAGCCAATCGTGAGCTGCAAGAAAGTGTGAGTACGAGATAAGAAAAATCTCTAGCTTAGGCCATAGAAAAATGATAAAACCATGGTCAACTCGTTCCTCCTTTAGATGGCATGACTATTTTCCTGGGCACACCCCCTCTCCCCTCCCTCCTCCTTTGCCCCTTACCTGTCACATCCTAGGACCTTAGAGGATTTATCCTCTGCATTTTTGCTCTGATGGAGGCAGGCCCAAAAGCCTTAGGCCTCATCAGAACGTGGGAGGCCGGGAGTGCTGTCTCCCAACAGCCTTGGAGGTGAGTGGGCAGGGGCCTCTTGGCTGCCTGTCTCAGGCCTCCCATGCTCTTGTATTCTAGGGGGACCATGAGATATTCTTTGAAGGTTTGAGTAAGCTGTGCTTCAGGCCCTTCCTGCGTGGCCTACACGGAACCATGGAAGGTGGCCAGGGTGTCCTGGTAGAGCCCTTGCTCTTGGCCATCCTTTTGAAGCAGCCACCCCCGTGATGGTTGAGTGAGAAAGGCTAGGGCAGGGCTGTACTGGCTCCATATTGGAGCTTTGGCTTGTCCTGCTTGCCCGGTTTTCTCATAGTTGCTTGGAATCCATCGTGAAGTTTCCCTTGGGTGGGTCTCAGGGACAGGCTTGGAGAGCTTAGGTCTGTTACACTTGACCTCAGGAGGATGCACCCACTTTATTAACAAAAGGGACTGCTTTCTGAGTGCTTTGCTGCTGATTTTGCTGCACTGAGCTTTAGTTTCCCAGGAGGTGCTAGTGATAAAGAATCCACCTTCCAGTGTGGGAAACATAAATGCGGGTTTAATCACTGGGTCAGGAAGATCCCCTGGAGGAGGGCACAGCAACCTACTCCAGTATTCTTGCCTGGAGAATCCCATGGATGGAGGAGCTTGCTGGGCTACAGTCCGTGAGGTTGCAAAGAGTCAGACACAACTTAGCGACTAAGTGCAGGAAGCGAGGTTTGTTTAATAAGCACAGCCCAGTGTCAATGTCTTAGACTCCGTCCTTGGATGGTTCTGCCATTGACTAGCAGGGTGAACTTGAGCAAGTTCTTTCACCTCTGTAGCCCTCCAGTCCTCATCCACAGACTGGAGACAATTGCATGAGAAAGTTGTATGAAGCAGTTCAGGTAGTATTCCAGTGGTGTCTAATGCATGGTGAGCACCCAACGACTGTAGCCTTAGTTATGGTTGAGAACATTCCATGGAGCTGAACTTTCTAGTGAGTTCCTGGAATAGGGAAGAAAGACAAGGGGGGAAAACCCCTCAAGCTTTCTTAATTTACCATGTAGCTGAATTAAAGGAACATGGACAGCATAAAGCAATCAATCAGCCAACACTGACAATGCTCATATGGTGATCTTTGTAAAGGAGAGATCAATGGTCATAGGATTTATCTTCTGGTTGGACTGCCTTTAATTTTACCTCTGAGTTGGCCCAGCGGCTTGTGGCTACAGGTGGCAAGTCACTTGGTAAAGGCCATCATCAAACAGTGCTGTCCACAAAATCTCTTTGTAGAATGGTCTTGGCCAGGGACCATGCACACATCTCCATTTTCCTTTCATAGGCCAGCCTGAGGAATACCCACATAACCCATTTGGTCACTTTGACTGGAGCAACTGTGTCATTTCATATCCCATGGGATGTTTGCTGAAGACATGAAACACAGGTGCAGATGGAGGGCTAAAGGCACAACCATTTTCCAATTAGGATCCCTTTGGCTCCCTGAAACCCAATCGCATGGAGTGAACCAGACACCCCTGTCTGGAGCTCTGCATTGAACTCAGGATCCAACTCTCAGTGGAAAATTAAAAACAAAGTCATTATTATATATTAGATTTATTAAAAATGCAACTATTACCAAAAGCCTGTGGGCATGTGTGGAAAATACCATAATTAAATTAAATTAAATTAAATCCAGCAGCTAGCAGTAACATTTTCCACTAAGGAGGAGGAGGAGAAAGAAAAAATAAGCCCATAGGAGAATTCCAAACCAGAAAAGTGTAAGAAGTGGCCAGGATTCTTCTAGGAGAAAGAAGATGTTATAACTGTTATTATTATTATTATTGCTGCCTTGAGATAATGGAAAAGTAATATGTAAATTTGGAACAAGATGGGAACTTTCCAGGCATTGGGGAAATGATGTTTATTTGGAAGATGGTGAATAACATTAAAGCCAGAAATGGAACAGCTACTATTATAGGAAGAAAGTTTATTTGTAGTGATTATCTCCAGTAATTATTCAAACAGGGACTATCGGATCANTGGAACAAGATGGGAACTTTCCAGGCATTGGGAAATGATGTTTATTTGGAAGATGGTGAATAACATTAAAGCCAGAAATGGAACAGCTACTATTATAGGAAGAAAGTTTATTTGTAGTGATTATCTCCAGTAATTATTCAAATAGGGACTATCGGATCAGTGGGAAAGCAGTGCTCTTTCAATGTTGCCAAGGTCAGAGAAGGGTAGAATTCTCTGCTGGCAGATTCAACACTCATGCTTTATTTCTGGAAGAATTAAAGGAGTGTTAAGATGTCAGATGATGGGTAAGACTGGAGCTTTTCTTCTGTTTCTTGTTTTCATCGCTTATGAGGATGGTAGAGAAAGGAAGGTGGAGACTTAGTGTGACAAACCCTTATCTGGTGTATTTGCGTTTTGTTTTTCCTTTTTTGAGATATGCTCTTACAAAGAGATTGAATGGCCCCACAAAGGCTCCTAGGCATATCCCCATGTTGCTTAGAGCAGAAGGCTCTTCTGGTTAGTTGCATTCCTGGACCAGAATCTGTGTGGCCTGATTTGTTGGCTTCTTTTACAGCATCAACATTGGCTACAACAGCACTTTTAAAAATTAGGATAATCTTGGGGTAGTTTTTAAAAATGAAATGGTCCAGGCAGCTCAAGGGTGAGGTCAGAGTACAGTCAGTACTTTGGGGTGGCAGTTCCCTAAACTGCGTGGTCCAAGGAATCCCCTGGCAGCAATAATTGCTTTCCCTGGAAGAAAGTGTCGTTCTCGAAGTTGGTGGTTATGGGCTGTCTGGCTACCAGAAACACTCCATTTTTTTGTATCAGAAATTTCTTTTTTATTCTGTATCTGAGATATTTGTTATTCATCTGAATTCTACCAAGAACCAAGAAGGTATCTTTCCTGTCAGCTGGCTTGTGTTGAGCTAGTTGAACTTACCCATCAATTGGAACATCAAATTTGGTTGATTTATCCGTGGCCAAATAACCTAGTTCGCCTCAGTCAAAATGACTGAACTGGTTGCTTGAACGTAACTCTAGAACATTCCCAGGGGATTGTGAGCGAAAGCTCTGAAGCCCAGGAAGAGTCCTGTGCTCTCCCTCTGGCACTGTTGGGACATTCTGCGCAAGGACTGGATGTACCTTGCTCAGCGGAGAAGCATGTGAGGATTTTTAATACTTTTTGGATGGTTTTAATGGTGAGCTCATTCATTGTAGTTCTGGGGCTCTGGGGTGGGGGTGGTAGATGATGAATTCTGGCATCAAGGCTGGAACTGCTGTAGTCAGTTGGGCTCTTTGGATTTGTAGTGGGGCTATGTTTGTTTGTTTCTGGCTGTAAATAAAGACTTGCTCAGTTTACTTAAAAGAAGCTCCCTCATCCCTCACAATCCTTCATGGGAAGGATTAGAGAAATCAGGGGCTTATTTAATGTAACATAATTGAAAGAAGGGCTTCCTTGGTGGCTTAGATGGCAAAGCACCTGCCTGCAATGCAGGAAACCTGGGTTTGACTTCTGGGTTAGGAAGAGCCCCTGGAAAAGAGAATGGCAACCCACTCCAGTATTCTTGCCTGGAGAATTCTGGGGACAAGGGAGCCTGGCAGGCTACAGTCCGTTGGGTTGCAAAGAGTTGGATACAACTGAGCAACTAACACACACACACACATACACACACACAATTTAAAAGAACACACAATATCCCCTTTAGATGCACAGAATTTGAATGCCAAATGCTGTACCTTGAGCAGTCTGGCTTTATTCCTGTGCAGGTTTTCACAGGGTGTTATTGGAGGGTTGCAGCCGAAAATTTACAGTTTTTTCTTTAATCCTTGCAAAGTGGCAGGACTCGCATTGGAGTGTGAAAGGAATCAGATACTTATAATTGTTTTTACCCATTTGGATCAAGTCTGCAAAACCATGCAGAAAGCCAGCAAGCTGTTCAAATTGCCACATGATGCAGGAAAACGAACTGGTTTTACTTCTATGGAAAACCTTGTCATTCACCTGTTGACACTCTGGATAATTTCAAGCGATTCTTGGAGGTTTCTTCTCAATATATTTGCCAGTTCCCTCCACAAAAAATGTAGGGAGGATAAGAAGATAGTATCAGGAAAAATAAATCACATTCCTTTAAAATATTTTTTTCTACTTCTGTTTCTAATGCCAATAATAGAAATTATGTGGAAGAAATGTTAATAAGTGTGGCTTGATGGCTTTATGTGTTTGATGGGCTCTCTGATGCCCTCATGAAATCAGGTTGCCAGAAACAAACCGGGGAGACAGACAGGGAAATGTAGAACAGAGAGAGGAGTATCAGAGAACTCCATGCTATTTCTAAGGATGTGTATAATTTATGAAAAATGCTGTAAGGTTTTTGGAGTGTGGTATCCCCATTTCCACTTCTGTAAGTGTGGATGAGTTAGTTAGATGGAGACTGTAACACACAGCTGGAACATGGCAGGATGATTGACAGCTCGAAGGAGCACCCCAGTCCAGCTGCCTTCCCAGCTGGGTTGGAGAAGGGAGTTGAGGCTGAGGGGGTGGGGGGGGCAGTGGGGATGGAGTGCAATTTGAGAAAATCAGTGGGAGGGTTAGTTGAGAGTGACAGAGAATTCCAAATAACCTTTGACACAGACATTACCTTCTTGTAAAGTGATGAACACAGTAATGGGGAAGGTACTGCTCTGTTGAATGCATATTGCTAACTTCATTGATTTTACTGTCATTGTGGTCCATCTTATTTTGGTAAATATCACAAATCAGTCTTCATCCTAAACATGACTCATGTAAAATGGCTCCCATAGGGTAGAAAGCTGAACTGACCTACATGAGTGAGAGGTTAGGAAAATAAACGTATATCTAGGAAATATAGATTATTTCTTCTGTGTTAGACTGCTTAATGAAAGGTGTGAACATAGCTTTGAACATGGCTTCTTGTTCTGTTTCTTAATCCTGTGAAGGAGAGAGAGCGTATGGTTGAGCATGAACTTGAATCAACTGATATAGATTTGAATCCCAAGTCTAGTACTGATTATAGCCTTTTGATCCCAAGAATGCTGCTTAGGATCATGCTTTTCTCAGTCTTAGTGTAGTTGCAAGGATTAAATGAGATGATAGATCAAAAGTGCTTTCAATTTTTTGACTATAATCTGCAGCAAGAAATACATTTTTTTTTTGCATCACTAGATAATGTACCCAAATGTATACACAGAGAGAGACACATAACTTTAACAAAAATTTCATGAAGCAATGGTCACCCTTACTATGTGTAATATACACTGATATTTTCTGTTCCATTCTACTGCATATTTTAAGAAATTCTGGTCATGATTCACTAAGTTAATTTTACAATTCGTCAGTGATTTAGGACCCACACTAAGAAAAACCAGATCTAATACTTAACACAGTGACTGGCATATAGTCATTGTTCTATAAGGAATAAACATTGCACTTAGGAGGGAATGATGTCATGTAATAGGTTTTTTGAGGTATAATTCTTTGGCCAGAGGAAGTTGTAATAAAAATGCTAAAAGTTTCTTAATGAGAGTAGCATGAAGGCTGCCAATATGATAAAAAGCGCTTTCCCCGTTTCCTCTTCCTCTTCCTTCTGATTAAGGCACATCATTGAAGACCAGAGGCAAAGGAGTTGGAAAAACTGAAAACAAAACATCATTCCTTTTTCCTGAGCATAATTTAATTAAAATTTCCTAACCTAAAGCTTGATTTCAGAATGGTTAATATTGACAACTTTGGAAAATAAATACTCAAAGGGGGAACGCAGAAAGGATGTGGTTTGTACACAACTAAAGCACATTTCACTAGCAGCAGTGAAGGTGAGGCCTGATGCGTTTCTATCCAATAGCTGACTGTGGAGCATCATCTTCTCCTCTCTTTTCTTCTTCAGAAACAAGGACAAAATTCAGGGTAAAAACGATATAAGTATACTCGGTATACAAAGTTTCTGTTGCTACTGTGGCAAATTGCCATAAATGCAGGTATTTACAACCCAAATTTCTTATCTTCCTGTTTTCATGGGTTGGAAGTCCAAGTGTTTCATGGCTCAGTTGGTTCTTTTGCTCTTTTGTATCACAGGCTGAAATTAATGTGTTGGCAGGGCTATGTTACTTTCTTGGAGACTTTGGGATTGGATCTCTTCTAAGCCGATTCAGGCTGTTGGCCCAGTTTGGTTCTTTGGGGTTGAAGGACTGAGGTATGTTTCCTTGCTGGCTGTCAGTGAGGGAGGCAGACAGACTTTGCTCCTAGAGGCTGCCTGCATTCCTCCTCAAGCTGTCCATATGGCTCAACAGAAGTTGAGTCCCTCTCACTGTTTGAATCTCTCTGACTTCCCTTTGTGCCACATTTCTCATCCCAGCATGTAATTAAATTGGGCCCACACATAATTCAGGGGCAACTCTATATCTTGAGGTCTATAACCATTATATCTGCAAAGTCTCTTTGTAATACACCATATTCACAAAATCCAGAGAAGTGTGGGCATCTTTGGTGGGGACTTGGGGGAGGGTATTATTTTTCTACTATATTTGGTTTGGAAATTATTTTCTCTTTAGAGAATAAATTTTATTGCTGTCAGAGTTTTCACGGCTCTTAGAGTTACTGAATAAATCATAAAATTATAGGATTTTAGAGGGGGACAGCATTCAGGAACTTCAACTTCCTCATTTCACAAATGAGGGAACCAAATGGAATTACTTGCTTAGTCTCACAGGAGGTTGGTGAAAGTGTTGGGGGTGGGGCAATCCATGATTCTAGACTTCTGGTCCTTTTTCATGGCTCAGACATTCAGAAATGCTGATGAATTATATTCCTGGGAAGGTGGATCTTTGGGAAGAAATAAATTAAAAGTTAGCAATGGAGAAGCTAGGCTTTTTGTTTTTCTCCCTCGCCTGATCTGACTCCTAGGAAGCATTTGCAAAGCACAATTCTGAAGCTTCAAGGAATTATTTTATATCATCCTAGAATCGTGCAAAAATTTTAAAGCCTTTCTACTTAAAAATATCAGAGTTCTTAAAAATTTCTCATCCAGTTACTTTAGATGAAAAATGTTTGTTTTTCTTCTTTTTAATATGGTGTTAATATCATTGTTTCTGGGATTAGCAAAGCCTGTGAGAATGAGGAATAAAAGGAGTGAAAGAGGGTGAAAAGAAAGCCTAAAACTATCAATTTCAGGGGCCTCTAAAATGAAATTCTCACTGCTATGCTTTTTCAGTCTCAGGCTGAGATGGATACACAAGAGCAGTACTGGTTTACTCTTTGTTAATATCAGTGGAAGCTGGAAAGCAGTTCTATCTATCTGTTGAAATCTATCTATCAATTATGCTTTCATTCCTACTTCTTTCACTCTTCATTTACTGAGCTCTTGTTATATGTCTAGTGCTATGCTAAAGGCTGTGATACATTGAGGAATAAGATAAGGCATCTGTCTTTAAAAGATCACAGTTTAGCCAGAGAGACAGATATAGGAACAGTTATAATAGCATGTTGTCCCAGAACTGTGATTAAAACCCCAATATGAAAGTAAAAGGCTCCAAGAGCCCTACTTCTTAATAAAAGGCAGAGGGGACCCAGACAGCTCCCTCTGGGGCTTCCTAGGAGGCTGTAGAACTTCCAGCCATGACCCTGGTGCCACACCAAAGATGAAAGGTAAGAGACGGGGTGGTGGCAGTTTACATAAGAAGTCTTGAATTTTCAGAGTTGCTAACCTCATGGGGAGCACAGTGCTTGTGGTAAGATGGCATTGCCACTCTCCTAGGCGAAGCACAGGGATTGCTTTCCCTTCCCTAACTTTGAATAAAGGGACCCCTCAGATAATCATTTGTAAAGCCTGGATGTGTCTGCCACAAGGCAGAAAGAGATGGGCATCTCTTATCCCAGGCATCAGACTTGCTGATCTGCCCCTGGACACCCAAGACAAGGACAGGAATTGGAGGGAGACACAAGGGTGCAGAAAAGGAGCAGCAATAGTGCTATGACCTGCACCAGCACCAACTGGGAAGGGGCTGTGAGTCTCTAGTGAACTGAGCATACCATCCAGAAGGTGGCTGACCTTGAGCTCTTTTGTTGATATTTCTCATAAGAGGGCTGCCCACAGGATGAGGGCCCCCTAGTAGCATGGGGCTGTTGGATGGACCAGCCCCTTGGAGGATAGAATAGATGGAGTTGGGAGGATAGATATCACACATCAGTGTACTATGGAGTGAGGAGACTCCTCTGATATCCCCATCAACACACTCATGAACCACACAAAAGAGTCAGCTTTGGGTGTCTGCCCCACACGCCTTGCTTTACTGACCAGTCAAGATTGTGCAGAGAGAGGCCAGACTCCGGTTAAGTAAGGAGATATTTGTCCTCCACAAATACCCCTTCTCCCAATCTTCCTCGCCTTTTCTGTCCCCAAAGCATCTGGAATCTGCAAATGGAGAAGGGCAGCCATGAAAGAATGTCTTCTTTCCTGTTCCAAGTTCTTCAAGCCAAATGCCTGACTTGCAGTGAAGGGGAGGGAAAGTTTTGAATCAGATATGAGCCCAGACTTGTTAACAGGATGGGACTGAGTTTTAACAACTGAACATAAATAGAAAGTTATGGGACCTGCCCGAAGTGTTAAAAGATTTACTATTGAGCAGGGAAGGAAGACCTGAGAGATTGTGAGTGAAAACAGTGATTAAAAATGTTTTGTTTTTTCCCCACTGATTGGAAATTTTAATCCCTCAATACACTGGTTCCAAAATAAATGCAAAACAGAATTGATTTGTCCTATAATGGTGACAAATACAAGTGTTTTTTCTTTCTTGCATCATGTTTGGTTTTTTTAGAACTAATAAAATTGTTTTGTTTTTTTTGGTTTGCTTATTACATTTGGTTTTCTATTTACATACCACAAAGTCAACCCCAACCATTTCCCCCTAATTGTCAAAACTCTGGGTAGGTTGAAATACATAAAGTGTTCTATCAAATTCACCTTGTTAAAAAGTCATTTTTAGAATCTTTCCTGATATACTTCAATTTGAACTAACTGTTCTCTGGGTTTGCCATAGATCTGTCCTGTTGTGACCTCCTAAGAATTTTTTTTAAAATTTTCTTTTGTCATAGAGCCTCCATTTTATGGATTCCATGTCTCCTTTTTTTCTTAATTTAGTTCTTTACTTTGGTGGAGCACTTTCTCCAACAACTGAAAAATATTGTGTGAAACATCAATTTGGGGAGACCTTGTATATAAAAAATGTTTTTAGTCTATCTGTGGTAATTTTTTTACCAAACAGCTACAATTATTCCCCACCTTGAATTCATATCATTGTGCTCAGTTACTAAGTCATGTCCAACTCTTTTGTGACCCCATGAACTATAGTAGCTCTCCAGACTCCTGTCCATAGGATTTCCCAGACAAGAATACTGGAGTGGGTTACCATTCTTTCCTCCAGTGGGTCTTCCTGACTCCAACCCATGACGCCTGTGTCTCCTGCCTTGGCAGGTGGATTCTTTACCACTGAGCCATCTGGGAAGCCCTTTGGTCAATGGGACAGTATCAAACATGAGGTGAGCAGAAACAGGAATGCTTGTACATTGGTGGTGTCCTCTCTTGCAGCTTTTTGGAACCCCAAAACCAACATGGGAAGAAGATGGGTTAGTTTGTTGGAAGATGAAAGACTGTGTGATGTGGAACAGAGATAAGCTGTTTCAACTGAGAGCTCCTCTTCCTTCTGCTTTAGACCTCCCAGCCTGCAACGTGTGTGTACAAGGCCATCCTAGATGATCTAGCCCCTGACTGGAAAGATTCACCAAGTCAGAAAAACCATGCTAATGACCCAGAGAATTATGATAAATAATAAATGTTTTGCTTCATTAAATGAATTAACGAATCTTGGGGTGATTTTTTTTCTGGCAAAAGCTAACTGGTAACCCTATCATGACACTTCATTGAGAGTTTAGCTGGGTAGAGAATTTTGTACTGAAAATTATTTTCCTTGAGTCGGACACAACTGAAGTGATTTAGCAGCAGCAGCAGCAGTAGCAGCAACCATTAAAAAAGACAACTTATGGAATGGGAGAAAATATTTGCAAATGATGCAACAGATGGGCTTGATCTCCAAAATATACAAACAGCTCATACAACTCAGCAACAAGAAAACAAACAAACCAATCAAAAAATGGACTGAAAAACCTTAACAAACATTTCTCTAAAGAAAATATACAGAGAGCCAGTAGGCATATGAAAAGATACTCAACATCATTATTCAGTTCAGTTCAGTTCAGTTCAGTCGCTCAGTCGTGTCTGACTGTGATCCCATGAATCGCAGCACGCGAGGCCTCCCTGTCCATCACCAACTCCCGGAGTTCACTCAAACTCATGTGTATCGAGTCGGTGATGCCATCCAGCCATCTCATCTTCTGTTGTCCCCTTCTCCTCCTGCCCCCAATCCCTCCCAGCATCAGGGTCTTTTCCCAATGAGTCAATTCTTCGCATGAGGTGGCCAAAGTCCTGGAGTTTCAGCTTTAGCATCATTCCTTCCAAAGAAATCCCAGAGAAAGGCAAATCAAAACTATAGTGAGATACCACCTCATAGCAGTCAAAATGGCCATTATTAAAAAGTCTACAAATAGCAAATGCTGGAAAGGGTATGCAGAAAAGGGAACCCTCATACACTGTCAATGAGAATGTAAATTGGTGCAGCTACTACGGAAAATATTGTAGAAGTTCCTCAAAAAATTTAAAATAGAATTACCATATGATCCAGCAATCCTACTTCCAGGGATGTATTTAGACAAAACTATAATTCAAAAAGATACAGGCACCACTATGTTCATAGCTGCCGTATTCACAATAGCCAAAACATGGAAACAACCTAAACGTCCATCTACAGACAGATGGATAAAGAAGATGTGGTACATGTATACGATAGAATATTATTCAGTCACCAAAAAAACCCCCAAATAATGCCATTTGCAGCAACATGGAGGCAATAAGAGATTATCATACTAAGTGAAGTAAGTCAGAAAGAGAAAGACAAATTCCATGTGATATCACTTATATGTGGAAGCTAAAATATGACATAAGTGAACTTATCCAAAAAATAGAAACAGACTCACAGACATAGAGAACAGACTTGCGGTTGCCAAGGGGGAGGCAGGTCGGGGGGAGAAGGCCTGGGAATATGTGGTTAGCAAATGCAAACTATGACATATAGGGTGGATAGACAACAAGGTCCTATTGTATAGCACAGGAAATTATATTCAGTGTCCTGGGATGAACCATAATGGAAAGGAATATATAAAAAAATAATGTCTGCATGTGTATAGCTGTGTCACTGCTGTACAGCAGGGATTGGCACAACATTGCCAATCAACTCTACTTCAGTTAAAACAAAGTTAAAGTAACAACAACAACAACACAAAACTCAAGACCTGACAGCCTTGTGTGATTGGGTCTGATCAAATAAAATTCTAAACTGGAAACCAAACAGATTATTTTCCATTAGAAGTGTTCAGTTCAGTCGCTCAGTCGTGTCTGACTCTTTGTGATCCCACGAATCGCAGCACACCAGGCCTTCCNCTGGAATTCCATCACCTCCACTAGCTTTGTTCATAGTGATGCTTTCTAAGGCCCACTTGACTTCACATTCCAGGATGTCTGGTTCTAGGTGAGTGATCACATCATCGTGATTAGAAGTATAAAGATATGTAAATAGTAACTTGTCCAAAGTCTTGCAAATTTTAACTAGAAGAATTACATTTTGAACCCAGCGAGTACAGCTTCAGAACCCATGCTTTTGATCACTGTGCTAACTATTGTATTCAGACACCTGGAAGAGATCTGGACAGGAGAGAATACTCATGATGGTAAGAGGAGTTAAAATCAAGCTGGACAGCGATGGGGATTTCCTGGTGCTTAGATGGTAAAGAATCTGCCTTCAATGCAGGAGACCCTGGGTTGGGAAGATCCTCTGGAGAAGGGAATGGCTACCTACTCCAGTATTCTTGCCAGGAGAACTCCATGAACAGAGAAGCCTGTCGAATTATAGTCCATGAGGTCGAAAAGAGTCTGACAGGTCTGAGCAACTGAGCGACTCTCTCTCTCACACACACAGATAAGTTGAAAACTGTGGGTCCTAAAAGAAAAGACTCACAGGAAGCTTATAAATACCTTTCAATACTCAAATAACTATTAAGAGGAAGAGGAATTGGATCCATTTTCTCTAACTACAAAGAAACTAGGATCAATGATTATCAGCTACCATGAAGCAGATTTTTGGCTAATTACGTAGATCTCTCTAATGCCCAGGTTTTCAAGGGACTTCCTGAATTGTCTTGAGACGACCAGTTGCAAGGCATTGGACGTTCTTAAGAAAGAGATGAAGCGCTAGTGTTAACATTCAAACATCAGTGAAGGTAGGGGGTTAGATTACCATTATGGTTCAAACTTTGAGATGCTAGACTTCTATTCAACAGGTCAACAAGAGAAACATCCCTCAATTCTCCAGAATATGGAAGAGAAGGTCATCTGGAAGGTCATTTTTGTCATTCCCCTTATTGCAAGTACATCTGTGTCCAAACCAATGGAAACACTTAAAAATATCCCATTCCCTCCCTCTTCAGCCCTCCCTACCTCTCTCTCTGACAGTCTCCAAGGGGAAGCATCATAGAAGCCTAGACTTATAAGCATTTAGGGGTGAATGGACAGCTGTTGTTTAGTGTGATGCTCTCTTTGCAGAAGAGGGGATCAAGAAAGGTGACAGGAGCCTCCCAAGTTTCGCTGCTAGTTTGTGACAAAGTAGAAACAAAAGTCCAGCACTCAAGATTTTTAAGTTCAATTTCTTTTGCAACATACAATGTTATCACTCACACTCCCTTTGGAAATTTCTTCCTTGTGTCTAACTTAAATTCTTCACTGTGTGCTTTAATACTAGTTTCCTACCATCTCCACTAAGAGCAATGAATGTTGGCCATTTTTCCTGGGAATAAAAAGTCTTATGTCTTGGATAATGAAATGCTCTGTTAGCTGTGTGTTATAGTCTCCTCCCAGGGGATGGGGCAATGTCTGTTTCACACTTGCAGTCATCTGGAGTCAACAAGGATTCTAAAGAATAGAAGGCAAAACTGGTAGTTAACTGCTGTTGACAGTCATTTCTCAAATCCTTGTTTGAGACTGAGACTGAGGTCTGGTCCTCACAGTCCTGTTGGGTTCATCCGGATGTCTTCTCTCTGGGAATGGCAGTCGTTTATTTCATAACTGACTGAAGAGATTGTTCCTACTTAGCAAAGGTGGACGAGCCAACGGGGTCCAGAACTTAGAACGGTCTTGCCTAGGGCAATCCTTTTCCCATCACTCTCTTCCTTAGATTCCAAGATCTACACTGTTATTCAGTTTCTCTTGAGCTGCACTTTCTAAAGTTGCAAGCACTACCTCTTTGTATGTAAAAACAACTTGGTAACGCTTAGAGCAAGGCTTCCCTGTGGCTCAAATGGTAAAGAATCTGCCTGCAATGCGGGAGACCAGGGTTCGATCCCTGGGTCCAAAAGATCTTCTGGAGAACGGAATGGCAATCCACTCCTGTAATCTTGCCTGGAGAATCCCACGGATAGTGGAGCCTGGCGGCCTACAGTCCGTGGGGTCCCAAAGAGTTGGACGTGATTGAGTGACTAACACACACACACATACACCCCGCTTGGATCAGGGTTCCCAACACACATAGGCACAGACACACACACACATCACTTAGAGCAGGGTTCCCAACACACACACACACACACACACACACACACACAGACACGCACACACCCACCCATCCCGCTTAGAGCAGGGTTCCCTTAGCTATAGGAAGAAAGCCCAGATGGCTGTAACCCTGTATAACCACTGGAGGGCAGGAGAGGCTAACGAATGTAAGGCAGACCAGCCCTGAAAACAAACTCCTCTTTGTTCAGGTATGAAGGTCGACTCATCAAATGATCTGCAAAATGTGGTAACTTTTAAGAACAATAGGGAAGCGTTATGCATTCAATGACCAGCTTGCTAGCTTCATCATATTTAGCAAAGCAGAGGGCTTGTGGGCTCAAGATTTACAGCCTGTGACCTTTGGCAAGTCGGTTAACCCCTCGGTGTCTCAGTTTTCTTCTCCGTGAAAATGGACCTGGTGTTGCTCATCGCCCTGACTTACGATGGGACCTAAAAATCCTGGGGAAACACCGCCCCTGGTTTCCCTGCAGCTCTTCTCAGTAGTTGGTTCTCCACGCTCAATGCTACTGTTTCTTCAGTGCCAAATATCACTCCTCTGAGAAGCCTCCCAGCATCACTTATTTAGCTAAGCCTGGCTAGTGTCTCCAGGGAGAAGGAGGGGAAGAAGGAGGGATCGAGGAGGGAGACCTCAACAAAGGCAAAGTTAACTTGGGGAGGTCTTAGATTTAAATTTATCTGAATGATATGTTTGCATCAAGTGAAGACCAAATCAAACCCCAGAAATCTGTATAAAAGAAGACTTTGTAATTATTTGAGGATAGAAAAGGGCCAGAAGTATTGAGTCATCATATACCTGTTACCATCTCGGGTCCTTGAAGGAAGCTGTCCTGAAGGTTCATTCATGACCATTTCAGCCAAATGATATTATCATGTAACTGACTTGGTTGTCATTGGTTTTGAGTTTTCTTGATAATTAAAATTTAAAGCTTATTTGATAGTTACATATAAATATTTGTACATATCTGATCCACATTTGTACATATTTAGGTCACAATTAAAATAATTTTATTCAACACTAAGAAACTGCAAGCATTTTTTGAGTTCCAACAGGACTGATAACTTCAGAAGTCCTGGATTAAAGGAAATTTACGGGAGCTTTTCTTATATCAGAGGGCTTCCCTGGTGGCCTAGATGGTAAAGAATCTGCCTGCAATGTGGAAGACACAGGTTCGATCCCTGGGTTGGGAAAGATCCTCTGGAGGAGGAATTGGCAACCCATTCCAGTATTCTTGCCTGAAAAATTCCATGGACAGAGAAGCTTGGCGGTCTACATTCCATGGGGTTGCAAAGAGTCAAACACAACCGAGTGCATAACACATTCACTTTCACACTTTCTTACATCAGGGTTCAATCAGGGAAGGAGAATCACTATGAGATATATGGAATAAGGCTGTTCCCCAATCTGCACCATACAGAGGGTGAAATTCTGGGACACTCACTTCCAGCCTAGCTCAGCTGCTGAAATACAAAGACCTCACAATGATTCCTGTTCAGATATTCCTGAGATGAGCATTCAAGCAGAAACTACTCCAGGGCGTTTCCTCAATGAATTATTACTGAATGAATAAGTGATTTAAAGAGAAATATTGAACTTTAGTCTCCAGTATCTTCAGTTCAGTTCCGTTCAGTTGCTCAGTCGTGTCCAATTCTTTGCGACCCCATGAATCACAGCATGCCAGGCCTCCCTGTCCATCACCATCTCCTGGAGTTAACCCAAACTCATGTCCATCGAGTCAATGATGCCATCCAGCCATCTCATCCTCTGTCGTCCCCT
>SJYA01002489.1:4516184-4613428 GCA_006410615.1 Neotragus moschatus | reverse complement strand
TTACTGATTATCTACTACGTGCTTAGTCGCTCAGTCGTGACCGGTTCCTTGCGACCCCATGGACTGCCTGCCAGGCTTCTTTGTCCATGGGGATTCTTCAGGCAAGAATACTGGAGTGGATTGCCATGCCCTCCTCCAGGGGATCTTCCCAACCCAGGGGTTGAACCTGGGTTTCCCATATTGCAGGTGGATTCTTTACCGTCTGAGCCACCAGAGAAGCCCGATTATCATTCTCTTGTTTGGTTAAGTAGGTGCTGGGGGGAATCCCGAAGTGTAATGAAGTTTGTTTCACTTTTGTAGAACAAATAGTCTTCTTGGAAATAGAACAAATATATGAACAATTAGGAAACCAAAGTACCAGAGAGTTGGCTTATAATCATGGCAGGGCTTTAGAAGAAAGCTTTACAAATCCGTGTGATTTTCAGAAAAAAAAATTTCTTGTAGATGTTGGGTATGAAATTTTAACAGTGGCAAGAAAAGAAGAAAAGCAGTCTATGTTGGAGATGAGAGTGACCAGCAGGTGATAAAAAGCATGAAGGGACTTCGTGAACATAAAGTAGAAGGAATATTCGGGGGATATGCAGTAGGACTTCTGTATGTCTTTAAACTTATCTTTCCTTGATCCTTCTAGACCTTCCGAAGGCAATACGTCACACTGGGGTTTAGGAGCTCCTCGGCATCATCTCAGTCCAGGGACGGGAGCCTCTGTCCTTGTAGAATATTTTTAAAGAATTATTGTGAGAGATAACCAGTTTAAAGTCTTGGGCTTACAGCCACATTTCTGGACCCTTTCTTATTTTTACAGTGTGACTCTCCCTTTTTACCTCTTTCCCTTCTAGCATTTCAGCTTCTATTGGTTGCAGGTCTAGAAGAATTTTGCAGGTAGTAGGGCTAAAAAAAAATATGCCTTCTCCTCCCCTAAAAATACATCTTTAATTTATGTCTTTCCATCATCTTGTATACAAGATGTATACAAAAAAAGGAGACATACATAAAGACACTGCACTCAACATGCTGAGTGGGTCAGGGAGAGACGGGCATCTTGGTCATCACCCAAGGCTCTGTGAGGGATTTAAGTTGCTTGATTCGTTAGCTCCAGGCCTGGTGAAATAGGTAGTATTTCATTTCAATCCTTAGTGGGCTTCAGCCTGCCAACATCGAGGCTTTGAAGTGGTTTCACCTCCTGTGATGTAACCGGACTCCCTGTGCTTGAGTCTTGTTTCTCAGGCTCACTCCTGTTCTCCCACATGAGTCACTGGTGGCTTGCCAGCCGGTGAACCTGATCTGACTGGTCCTCTGGTTTGCAGCACTTCTCCCTAAAGGTCTATATATCCTAGATAATTTGAGAGATGAAGATTACTGTACCTTCGGCTTGAACTGTGCTCGTTGGAGGGGGCACGTGCTGGGGTGGGGGCACGTGCTTTGAATTTCAGCTTTCTGGATGTGATTCTGATTAAGAGCAACTCTACTTACCCCCATTTTAAATTTTTTGTCCATCCACACTGAAACGGCCTGTTTGACCCCTTAGTTCCCATTAGCGCAGGGGTCCCCGACTTCTGGGGTCTAATGTCTGATGATCTGAGGTGGAGCAGGTGTCGTAATCATAGGAATAAAGTGCACAATCGGTGTAACACACTTGAATCATCCTGAAACCATCCTCCCCACTCCCATCCTTGGAAAAATTGTCTTCTAAGATGCAAAAAACACTGGGGACTGTTGCTTTGGAGGGCATTGCTGCGGCTGCTGCTGCTGCGTCGCTTCAGTCGTGTCCGACTCTGTGCGACCCCATAGACGGCAACCCACCAGGCTCTCCCGTCCCTGGGATTCTCCAGGCAAGAATTAGCTTTACCCATTTCCTGGCTGATTAGCGAACAAAATGAGTATAAACCAGAATTGTAGAATATCTGCATTCCAAGGTTCCCGGAAGTTATGAACCTCAACTGTTTTCTTTCCAAACTTTTTCCATGGCCAGATGTGAGATACAGTTTTTCTTGAGAATTTTCTGAAAGATAGAAGCAGTCTTTCTATACCTCACTTTAACTTTGAATAAAATCACTTATAAAGAGTCCACCTGCCAGTGCAGAAGACATGAGAGACATGAGTTCGATCCCTGGGTCAGGAAGATCCCCTGGAGAAGGAAATAGCAACCCACTCCAGTATTCTTGCCTGGAGAATTCCACAGGAAGAGGAGCCTGGTGGGCTACAGTCCCTGGGGTCTCAAAGAGTCGGACACGACTTGGGCTGCACTCCTCCAGAGAGCCATGTGCCTGGAGTGTGTCATGGCTTCGTGAACGCATGATTTCACTGAATTTCACTGTGATGTTATGCATTTTGCCTACACTGAGAAAATGACATAGAAGCAACTGTGTGAAACATATTGTGTTTATTGTCAGGAAGTTTTGGAAAACATGAATTCATGTCACACGGTGTCTTCTGACCAGGAAAACAACAACAAAAATAAGCGTTAGTAGAGTCTCCCATGTCTCAGTATCAGGAAAAATGTGTTTCTCCCAAACTGTGGTTTCTTGGGAAAACCAACTTCATAGTAGGTACAAATAAAATCTCCTTGGATTGGTCCCTGCTGACTTGAGCTTTCTTGCAGTCTGTACACACGATTTTAATCTTAAAGTTGAGTGTGGCATATCTTGGAATTTCTCCTCACGGTTCATTCTTTGCAGTCCAGCTTCGAAAAGCCTTCAGCTGCTTTCTAATTGCAGTCTCAATATACTGCATTTAATGTATGAATGCTCCTTTGTTTTGTAGCTTATAAAATAGTCTGGGGAGAGTAAATGGTATTTATTTGAACATGCTTTGCAATTCAGAGTTTGTATTGTGTTTCTTCTTCTATCGACCCAACTCTTTTCATGAATATCTCTTCACACTAGGTGGCAGAAATGCCTCGTTGAGGAGTTTAATTTCCTTACCCAGGACTTTGATAGTTTCTAGGGGTTGAGGAAGCAGGCAGGAGGTAAGGCAGATGTTTAGGATGGACCTTGGAGCATCCTGCCCTGGTGAAGTGAGTGAAAGTGTGGCTTGGGTCTCTGACTCGGGGCCTGTGGCTCTCCCACAGTTGCTTTCTGCCCCTATTCTTGTCCCCAAGGACAATGAGAGAGGAAAGGAGACAGACACAGACAGAGGGGGGTGAAATGGGAAGGGGAAAGAGAAAGAGTCCTTCTTTTTACCTTTTATGGGGCTTCCGAGGTGGCTCAGTGGGGAAGAGCCTGCCTGCCAATGCAGGAGACCCAGGAGACGCAGGTTTGATCTCTAGGTCAAGATTCCCTGGAGGAGGGCATGGCAAGCCCTCCAGTATTCTTGCCTGGAGAATCCCATGGACAGAGGAGCCTGGCAAGATGTTATAGTCCATAGGGTTGTAAAGAGTCGGACAAGGGAAGTGACTTCACACACGCTTGCCTATTATGAAAATGACCAGAACAGAATTTAAACAAGAGAGATAAGAAGTTCCACACTGTCACGCACCCTCCTTGGTGGACCTCTGATGAACTGCAGAAGCTGAGGGTCTGCCATTGCCTGGGTAGCCCTGCTCTGTTGATATGTAGCAGGTTAGCAGAATTCCTGTGTGGAATTTTGCTCACATATTGTTTTCAGACCTTTCTGTTTAGTCAGTGTGGTGAGGAGCCCAGGAATTGGACTGTGTTTGTATATGTGTGTGTGTGCGCATGTGTGTGTGACATGGCTTCCTTCTTAGATNTCTGTTGATATGTAGCAGGTTAGCAGAATTCCTGTGTGGAATTTTGCTCACATATTGTTTTCAGACCTTTCTGTTTAGTCAGTGTGGTGAGGAGCCCAGGAATTGGACTGTGTTTGTATATGTGTGTGTGTGCGCATGTGTGTGTGACATGGCTTCCTTCTTAGATTTGGTTTTTGTCTTGGGTGAATCAGTTAATCTTCCTAATATTAAGTTTGCTCATCTGTGAAAAGAGGATAATAACAGTACTTATTTCATAGTGTGGTTTTGAGCATTAAGAGATGATACCTGTAAAGAATTTGGCACAAGATAAGTAAACGTGTTTGCTGTCATTGCTTTTTAAAAAAATCTTTGACAAGTCAAAGTCTGTGAACTTTAGTTCATAACTGATAGAACAATAGTTTTGAATAATATGATGTCCACAGGTTTTTATAGCCTCCAAAACTTGAAAATGTGTGCACTGTGTGTGCAGTCATTCTGAAATGTGTGCTGTGTGTGCAGAGTTTTATATCATTCATAGGGTCTTGTATATAGCTGGGCACACCATAGTTAATCTTGTGTTTGTTAGATGCATGTCAAATTCCAAATGAATAGAAAGCATAAAGAGCTATGCTTCTAGCATGATTTATTTTACATATAAGGAGATGGTGAAGCCATAAGTAATATATTCTGTTTTTTCCTCTTGTTCATTCATTATTTTTAAATTAGGGAACATTTATTGACCAAATCCTTCCTACCTTCTAGGAACTAAGCTAGAAGCCATTAGGGTTAGAAAGCTAAAAGGTTTAGGTTAGAAGTCAGAGCCCTGACTTCTGGGTGGGAAGACAAACAGTGAAGTGATGCCACAAAATGACCTCTGCATGGGATCCCACAGCAGCAGACAGTGAGTGAACTTGCTTCATTAGGACACTGCAAGCTATTGGCGTAGCTGGTGCATAGAGAATCCCAGGGACTGGGGAGCCTGGTGAGCTGCNGCGGTAAGAGAGCCATGCCCTTCTTTAATTTTGACCTTCATTATTGACCTTCATGTTTTTGCTCATATTCTTGCTTTTTTGTTACGTCCATTCTTATTTATCCCTGTTTATTGAACTCCACACTTCTTATCAGGACTCTTTAAAATTTTTATGAAATCTTTGATCACCCCAGTTAGCATTATATTTAATTTTTAAGAATCTTGTAATACTTAGTATACCTTTAACCTTTATCTCATTATTTTACACAGTCTCTTCAGTCTGATTCATGTGATTATCTCTCCCTACCTCTTATCTATCTATCTATCTGTTAACATCTATCTGTCTATTAATATTTGGCTTCCCGGGTGGCACCTGTGGTAAAGAACTCATTTGCCGGTGCGGGATGTGTAAAAGATGCAAGCTCAGTCCCTGGGTCAGGAAGATCCTCTGGAAGAGGGCCTCCATTATTCTTGCCTGGAGGATCCCATGGACAGAGGAGCCTGGTGGGCTACAGTCCGTAGGGTCGCACAGAGTGGGACATGACTGAAGTGACTTAGCATGCTTCTATTAATATCTGCCTATTTATGAATAAAAAGATACGGAAATAAGGAAAGTGGAAGGAGAATGTCGTTAAGTATCAGGTTACATGGTCTCACGACCAAGGTGACATTACAGACTCTATTTCATGAGTTTGACTTTTTTCTCTATTACAGTTTTGCTATTTTTATTTCAAAATATTTTAACTTGTGATAAGATTTTACAGTTAGATTCTTAGGAGCTTTAGTTATAATAGAATGACTAGGAGGAACTTAGCCTTTGGTAAATATTAGTCACACTTTCCATGTCTCTCGATGAACTGGAAGAGGGTGCTGTTTCTTATTCTTGGAAATTTAAGAATTTTTTTTTGTTTGTTTGTTTATAACGTTAAGTTAAACAATTCTCCTGAGAATCTTTCTGAAGAATTTATCCTCATGTGACTGAATGCAACTTAACCAGGTTTCTAGAATTTTATTGGTCATAACCAGCAAAACAAAATTGCTTTTTTTCCACTGAGATTTCTTTCTCTAAAGAACTTCCTGTTTGATTCTTAAGAAAAATGTAATATTGAGTGTTTGAGTAATACATTAAGGCAAATGAATCTTCTTTTCTTCTACCCTTCTATTTTAAATATGACTAAACTTTGAGAGTCTTTTTAGAAGCCTGGGTAATGTTTCTAATGAGATTCTCCCAGGTACAGTTGAGCTGAGAACGAGTTACATAGATGTTTTCTGAATGAATCGTGTTTACACATAAGCACATTAAGATGTCTAGCTTTCTGCTCTTCTTTCTCTCCATTAATATATGATTTATTTGCCTGTTTTTAATGATGAGTAAACTTCTTTGCCTTTTCGCTTTCTTTCACATATTACAAATATGGTTTCATACTCAGAATTTACAAGAAATGCAAATTTTTGTGAAAAATGCCAACTGCAGTACCATCTTCAAAGATTCTGTTCAGGAGCTCTGGGATGGAGCCCCATTTTCTGTTTTTCTTCTTTCTTTCCTTCTTTGGCTGCACAGGTTTTAGTTGTGGTGCGCAGGCTCAGTGGTTGTGGTATGCAGGCTTAGTTGCCCCACAAAGTGGGGCAGTCTTCTAGACCAGGAATCGAACCCATATCCCCTGCACTGGCAGGCAGATTCTTAACCACTGGACCACCAGGGAAGTCCCAAAGCCCTGTTTTCAATATCCACTATCATCACCCCACCTTCCCTAGAGGATTTAGGTATCTTTGGGGCTGTGCACACTTTGAGGAATACTAGAGAAACTAGAAAAGTGAATTTTGCCTTTCATTACATAATCTGTTCCCAGTTGCCTCGAGCCCTTCGGGTGTGTGTGTGTGTTAGTCACTTAGTCAAGTCTGACTCTTTGACTCCATAGGGTGTTGTCCACCAGGCTCCTCTGTCGAAGGAATTTTCCAGGCAAGAATACTGGAGTGGGTTGCTATTTCTTTCTCCAGGGGATCTTCCTGACCCAGGGATTGAACCCAGGTCTCCTGCATTGCAGGCAGACTCTTTGCCATCTGAGCCACCAGGGAAGCCCAGCGCCCCCTAGGGAGCAACCAGTAGATTTAGGTTTGTAAGTTTCCTCCAACTCATTTCTTTGGAAGAGTTATAGGGTGTGTACCCTGCTACAGCTCAGTACGTAAGAATGAAGAGGGTTCTCTTAAAATGACCTCTCTTCATCACTTCTAACCTGTTATTTTTGNGAAGCCCAGCGCCCCCTAGGGAGCAACCAGTAGATTTAGGTTTGTAAGTTTCCTCCAACTCATTTCTTTGGAAGAGTTATAGGGTGTGTACCCTGCTACAGCTCAGTACGTAAGAATGAAGAGGGTTCTCTTAAAATGACCTCTCTTCATCACTTCTAACCTGTTATTTTTGGTTGTGACCATTTTGTGTATCACATGGAATCCTTAAATAACCTTTCTAAAAAAGTGCACTAAAAAGTAAGTTAAAAGTAAAAGGCATTTTAAATGGTGTTCAGGTATCAGATAAGGATTTGGACTTAATGGCCCTGAGATTCAATCATTCAATAAAATGTGCTTCTGCAATGTTATACTGGATGTTAAAATGACATATTAAGATACAGTAAAACTCCTTTCTCTGAGAGAATGTGCTACTAAAGTTGTGAATTTATTTCTCATCTCTTTCCAGCCTTTTCTTTTCCCCTTTTGTTGGAAATACTTGCCTTTATCATTTGATGTATTATTGTTTTGGTGTTTGGTGCATAAATATTACAACCACTGTGAGGAACTGGACTGGCTATTGACATAGTTTGCCAATTGTTATAAATAAAGAAACCAAGCTATGTCAAAATGTCAGAACTGGTTAAAGACAATGTCTCAGCTAGAATGAAGGGAAGTAGGTGTTGTTTTTTTATGACACTGTCCCCAGTGTGTTAAACTCCTGTCATCATTTCCTTCTTTTTTTTAATTTTTATTCTTACTTGGGTCATATGAGGTAAGTATAATGATTCCAGTGTTACTGAGGAGAAAACAGAGACTCAGAGATGAACCTGCCTTGATCACACGGACCCGAGTGGCAGAGGCGAAATGCGGAGTGTGACTTGCCTGTCTCTGAACTCTCTGCTTTTTCTATTAGACTGTGCTGTTATGATCCCTCATCCAGTGAAGTGGATGCCAGCAGAATCAAAATAGGTTTGGTTCTGCTTCTGATGGGGAACTGACACTTTCCTAAAGTTCCCAGCTGTCACAGTATAGCACAGGGAGATCAGCCTGGTGCTCTGTGATGACCAGGAGGGGTGGGATGGGGGCAGGGAGGGAGGCTCAAGAAGGAGGGGATATATGCATACATGTAGCTGATTCACACAATTGTAGAGCAGAAACTAACACAGATTGTAAAGCAATTATATTCCAATAAAAAACAACAACAAAAATACAGTTCCTAGCTATTGATTGATGAGTGGCAGGGCATAGCTTCTAAGGGGGCAGGTACAGAAAACTGGAGAGGTGGGAGAAATCAAGACAGATCAGAAAGAGCTACTTGAAGGATTTCAAGCTCTCCACCAACCCCTTCCTCCTGGGATGGTTTGATTTTGCTGCTCTTTCCTTACCTCCTTCTTTTTAAGACTTAACTCACCCTAACTCAAACCCTTCCTGCTGGCGGGTACCCCATTCACAAGGGAGCAGATACCAGACGGGAGAAAATGAAGAGACAGTTGTTCAGTGATTGTTCTCATGAGTTAGAGACTCCTGGTTGGAGGACTCTGATTTGAAAGCTTGGCTTCAAACCCACTGACAAAATAGCATGATTTAAGTGGTGAGTTGGAGATGTGGGTGGGAGTGGCCTAATTTGTGGACTAATTTGTTCTTTAAATTTATCTAATGGGTTGCAAGGAGGGGAAGTATCTGCTGGGGACACATGATGGATTCTCCTAGGAAACTGACTTCACCAGCGAATTCTTTAGAAAGGGGTTTCAGAAAGGAGACAAGTGGCATGAATCTGCTGACAAAGGAAACAGGCTCTGTGTCTGGGGCTGGGTCAACGACCCGAGAGGCATTCCTGTCGCGATACAACTTAGACATTTGNGGAGGGGAAGTATCTGCTGGGGACACATGATGGATTCTCCTAGGAAACTGACTTCACCAGCGAATTCTTTAGAAAGGGGTTTCAGAAAGGAGACAAGTGGCATGAATCTGCTGACAAAGGGAACAGGCTCTGTGTCTGGGGCTGGGTCAACGACCCGAGAGGCATTCCTGTCGCGATACAACTTAGACATTTGATCGGGGGCAATTGCTCACGCTGAATGATTTTCAAAGCTGTTCCAGGGCATTTTTCAAGCATTTAAACTCTGGGTCCTCTTTCCCACGGTGTGAAGGCCGAGAAGGGATCCTAAGCTCTCTTCCCTGGCCCCTATGATGGGAATTCAGGGGGAAAAGGTCAACCATTCTTGTCTCACAAAAGAGAACTTATCCATCCTTTGTCAGGCAAAGAAGTTTCAGATCCTGCAAACAGGGGAACTGCTGAGACCTTATCAGCAACACCCAGCTCCATCCCAAGCTGGTGCTTCAGGGCAAGTGATGGTGGCCTCCGGTCTTGTCCTACTTCAGGTGGAAAGGGGGGGTTCATTCTGCTTTCTTTTGACCTCTTTCTTTTCCTTTCCATGCCAGTAAAAACATGCACTCCCAACCACCACTTTGTTTACTTTGTCCTGGGGAGAACTTTTGGAGAGAGCATGAGAGAAATGAAGAAAAGGGCAAAATGGCTGTAGTGGTTTTCCAGATCTCTCTGATCCCTTTTCTCACTCGAGAATGTTTCGCATCACAGGATTTTCCTTCTTCTCTTCTGTACTGGTGGTACACCCAAGATCTTCATATCCTTTCAATCACAGATTAAAGATGCAGAATGGGGGAATAAGAGGAGAAAATTGTATTTAAAATTTTTGTTCCATTTATATTCAGTTTGATTCAGTCACTTAGTCGTGTCTGACTCTTTGTGACCCTGTGGACTGCAGCATCACCAACTCCCTGAGTTGTCTCAAACTCATGTCCATCGAGTCAGTGATGCTGTCCAACCATCGCATCCTCTGTCGTCCCCTCTTCCTTCTGCCTTCAGTCTTTCCCAGCATCAGGGTCTTTTCAAATGAGTCAGTTCTTTGCATTAGGTGGCCAAAGTATTGGAGTTTCAGCTTAAAACTCTTTGCAGTTCTCGCCCTGATTCTAACAGCAGGGGGCGTGAGGCCATTCTGCTGTGAATTCATTTCCAGTCCAGCCAACTAGGTCAACACTCATATGAATTAACAGCTCCTGCTAGACCTCAGCTTCCCCATCCTCGCCTTACTGAGCACAGCACTGGGCTTCAGTGACTGCAGGCATGAGCTTATCCAGTCCCACACTTGACCCAAAACATGTACTGAACTTGGTGCACGTGAGAAACAAGCTGTTTCTCCAGCACTGGCTGTCAGAGCCAATCTAGCAGCGTTCCTCCACAGCAGGGCAGGGGACCTGATGTCATTTCTCTGCCCCAGTGAAGGGATCTTCCTACCTTCCTTCCCCACATCTATTCACTCAATGTGTACTATGCTTGGATCCAGCCTCCTGGGGAGGTGAAATACGGCTTCATTTGGGAACAGTTGTGCTTTGCTCATGAAATGAAGTGCTGGAATCACAAGTCAAAGGTGTGATGATGCCAGCATTTCTTATAGCTTAGGAGCGTGCACATCCTAGGAGAGGAAGTTAGGTTAGAGTAAGATGAGCGAATAAAATTGTTTTAAGGCTGTAAAGATATTAAAAATTTTAATTACTCTTAGTTTGGGCTATGGCGTCCTTTTCCCTGGGTAAACCCACAGGCAATGTTGGAGGAAATCAGAACTGGGGGGCATTCGTGTAGGAGCTGTACTGTCAGTCAGCATTGGCATTTTACATTGTGTCTCCCAAGGCAAACCTTCCTCACTTCCCATACTTATGAATTATCCTGGTGCCTGAGGAGAAGATGCTGCCTGGATTCAGGGTTTACTGTACAACAGATGGACAGCTCGGCTGGTGTTCACATCTGCAGGTGGAGCAGGAAAAGAAAAGTGCCTCGTGTCTCGCAGTTACTCAGTAATTAATTCAGTAATATAATTAATAACTTCAATGTCAGAAATAAATATGATAATGATAGAAATAGATAATTATTGAGTTAGCTATAATTAATAAATTAAATATATAATAAATAATATAGTGGATTCAAATGTTAGTCCCTCAGTCATGTCCAACTCTTTGGGACTCCAGGGACCATTGTCTACCAGCCTCCTCTGTCCATGGAATTTCCAGGCAAGAATACTGGAGTAGGTAGCCATTTCCTTCTTCAGGGGATCTTCCTAACCCAGGGATTGAACCAAGGCCTCCTTCACTGTAGGCAATTCTTTACTGTCTGAGCCACCAGGGAAGCCCTTATAACAAATATTTTAATTAATTAATGAGTATATGAAAGACATTTTTCGAGAAATTTTGTTTGACAGTTTATTATCTCAAAATCATTGAAAATGTGCTAATTTTTGAGGTTCATGGTTGTTCCCTCCTTCCCAAAGTTCTACTCAGGCATCAAGTGTGAGATGTAGCAATTACTGTATACAGCTTGAAGGAAGGGCTGGTGAGCAGTGTTTTGGTTCCTACCTATTACTTCAGTGTAAGACAAATTCCTCTAAGTTTTAATTTTTAAAAGATAGGAGATTTCTTATTTCCTGTGCTGCTGGAATAATCCAAACCAATGGAACCCTTGGGGGAAACAAAGCAACTACAACTCAAGACAATCCACTTGCATGAGAGCCTTCAGATGGTGGTTTACGTTTAACAAGTGAGTGGAAGCATGTTTAAGACAGCATATAGTTTGGAACGAGCATCTGGTTTGGTCATGAGATGCGTCTTTAGCCCTTGGATGAGGTCCATGACCCATGTCAACATCAGGGATGAAATCCTCAGTTGATGTTGTGACTTTTGAGAGCTCTTAGCTTTTGAACTACGGTTTTGGAGAAGACTCTTGAGAGTCCCTTGGACTGCAAGGAAATCCAACCAGTCCATTCTGAAGGAGATCGGCTCTGGGATTTCTTTGGAGGGAATGATGCTGAAGCTGAAACTCCAGTACTTTGGCCACCTCATGCGAAGAGTTGACTCACTGGAAAAGACTCTGATGCTGGGAGGGATTGGGGGCAGGAGGAGAAGGGTTCGACAGAGGATGAGATGGCTGGATGGCATCACTGACTCGATGGACGTGAGTCTGAGTGAACTCCAGGAGCTGGTGATGGACAGGGAGGCCTGGCGTGCTGCGATTCATGGGGTCGCAAAGAGTTGGACACGACTGAGTGACTCAACTGACTGAACTGATGTTATAGTAATTTCTGAATGTTTTAATAAAATAGAAAAAAAAAGATGAGAAAGAAACAAAACTAAAGATTCTTTTTCTGAGTAATGAGACTCTTGAAAGAAAGGCTAGCTTATTTTATAATTGCTTCTCTCTGCATCCCCCACTTCCTGCAGGGGAGGGGAGCTCTTCAATCTGGGTAGCAGGTTGGCATCTCTCATTTGACCCTAGTCTCCTCCTGTGTGTATGAGATGTTGAGCAAACTACCGGAGAGTCTCGCTTGAAGGATGAGCCGCAGATATCAGCTTCGATTGCATAGTAATGAGAGCTAGCATATGACTCCCACCTCCTTGAATTTCCTCTTTCTCTTGCTAGTGGACATGACAGCCCAGGATAAGGTGACTGGGAGATCACAGGGGCAAATATGACACAAGGCAGAGGCTGTCTTGAGCCTGCCAGCCGGGACAGGAGCCGTCTTTCGTAGAGTGGACAGGCATTGGGACCACCACACAATTCTATGGACCAGTTTTGACTTCTCCAGATGCAAAGAGAGGAGCCGTGATTACCTTGTGTACATTTTGATAACATCCCTTGGGCCAGAGATAAGGGGAACTCACAAGAGATATACTCTGCTTTTGGTCCAGTGTTGTCTCCTTTATCTGCAACATGGGGGTGTTGAGTGATGCCACAGGCAGCTGGAAGGGCTCATTTATTTGACCTAATTATTCCCACTGTAGACCTGACTCATCATAATGGGCTCTTCTTCAAAGAAAATGAGAGCCAGATTGTCTCCTTGGCAGCAATGGAAAACAAATGCTATCCACAGAATGGCTGTTAGATTGAAACAAGGTGCAACTCACTTTTGGGGCCAGGCGATATTTCATGATGTTACCAAGAATAGAGGGCTGGAAAGAGAGCAGTGTCAACTTCTGACATTCTAGCTTTCTAAAAATGTTCTTAATAAAATTAACTTGCCCTAGGATGCCATGGACAAAAGTAACCACATACTCAGAATCAAGAGAAAGATGGAAACCTTGGTTGGAGTGTTTTTATTAATAATTGGCTCACTCCTTATGGCTATACTGGGGGACTTTTCACATGGGGACCTTATTATTTCTTAGTCCTCTTAGATGCTCTGTTCAAGAATTAAAATTGTTTCTTTTTTAAGGGGTGGGAAAATGGAGAAAGAGAATTGAAATGACTCTCTTATTACCATTAGGCAAATCAAACACAGAATAGGAGCAGCTTGCTACATTCCCTCTCTGAAGCCTTGGGATGAACCACATTAGCTCAGTGATGCATTTCTGAATGTTGAAGCTTCATCTTAAATAATCATAATTTGTCCATATTGAAATGCAGGTGTGCTGAAAAGAATCATTTCAATGTTCCCTGGTTCCACTTTTTTTGTTTCATATTCTGGTTGAGAATGTCACAGCTCTAAGAATTTGGGAAAGATATGAGCTTGGCTGATCCCTGTGGCATAGTCTGGCCCTCTGCCTTTTGTTTAGTAATTCCTGAAGCACTGGACTGTGAAGATGCCCTGTTGACAACACCGTTCAAAAGTCAGCCCGTCGTTGATGGAGTGGACCCTCCCAGAACACAGTGTTTGATCTCAGCCTGGTTCCTGCTTGGGAGGAGGGGAGGGAATCCCACAAGCTGTTTCTAAAGAGGATCCTGTTGTCCCATCATGTCCTCTGACACCATAGCAATCCGTGCGTAGGGTCGCAGTTGGCATTCTGACACGTGCGTGTTTTCATCTCTTTCCTGGAGTTGAGGCCAGAGCCTGAGGTTCCTTTTGACACAACTCTGAAAAAAAAACTCCGCCCTCCTATGCTCTGCAATAACATACCAGCTCTGCGGTGTGGCCAGTGTTTACTTAATTGGTGGGAGGACCCTTTAATATCAAAGGGAAAACATTTCTTCTGCATTCCACATAGGTAAGATGTGGTTTGCTGTTCTGCAGGGGTGAGATTTGGGGTGGGGAGGGGGTGGAAAAAAGAAAAACAATCTCGTGTTTTTTTCCTTAGGGCTAAAGTGATGGGTAGGGGAGAGGATGGACAAGAAAGCGAATCAAGCAATGGGGAAAGATGAAAGATCAGCAGACATTGTTTGAAAGAGTCAGAGCTACGAGTGAGCATATGCTGGCTTTGCAATTAGTTCCAAAAATAGATGATTAGTAGTGAGAAGCAACTGGTGTCTGATGCTTATCAGAGGGTCATTTAATATCATTTCCAACTGTTGGGGTAAGATACAGTGTAGGCTATATGTCTGAAAGAAAATGATGACTAGTATTGTAGTGGATTAGATTTCACAGAGCTCTTTGCTGGCCAGACAAAGCTGTGAGCTAAGTAAGTGGAATTTGCCAGGGGATAAAAAGGGCTAGTACCTTTCAGATATTCTATATTTTAATTAGTGCTAGTCTACCAGCAATGAAATGGTCATTACGAGATCAGAGCCAGTGAGTGCAGTGTGGGTGGACAGAGGGGACACACTGCAGACCCACTGGGTGAAGGGGTGAGTCCTGTTGGGGGAATTAGTGCTCTGCCTTCTCCAGAGACCCCTGGGTGGGTGACTGTCAAAGCAGTGATTCCCCGAGCATCTAACATTACCTGGAAAAGTGAAGAGGCTGAGGGTGCCCTGTTTTCTGGGTAAGAACGACCTTGCTCTAGGTCATGTAAATGTAAATGTTTATACATTTCTACATCTTGGATTTATTTTGACTGTGGTCATTCATGAAGGATGTCTTAGTTTGTCAGTTTCCTCCAAACAGACTCTGCCAAGGACTTTTCCTAGGCTCTGCTTACTTATTACAGGAATCAAGAGTCCCAGCAGAATAGAGGCACGTGGATGGCTGAGAACAGCGCCGGAGGTAAGAGGATGCTAACCAGAGACCTCAAGGCATAACAAATGTACCAGTTTGAATTCTTTTCTGGATGCACAGCATGCCTTCACTTCAAAAACAAACAAACAAAAAAAAGGGTAGGGTCTTCCCTGGTGGTCCAGTGGTTAAGACTCCATGCTGCCAATGCTGCTAGGCTCAATCTCTGGTCAGGGAAGTAAGCTCCCACATGACCAAAAGATTTTTTAAAAAAGTGGAGGGCAATATGAGAGTTTCTTGAAATGCTCACAAGTCCTTGAAATAGACAGCAGGGGTTTTCAGTGATCTGGGTAGACTGGACATGCTTCAAATGGAAGGTTGATGACTGAATTTTAGTCCCTAGGGCTAACATTCTATTTTATAGATTCTTATATGCAGCTCTCAAGTTCAAGTTGAGCTCTGAGCAGCTGTTGGGCCTTTGATGCTCATCTCCCCAGGGCCCAATCTTTCAGTTGACTGCTGATTGCAGAGCTGTGTACGTCCACTCTGGGAGTGATATAGGCGGTCATAGTTCTGCTTGCCTCCTTTGGCACAAATGCAAAACCCTCGTTGCTGAGGGTGAACACGTGTAGGGTGACAGATTGATTTGTTCCTTTTTAACATATATTTTTCATTTCAGATGGTGTGAAACAATTATGTGCAATTATTAGTACATTCTGTAAACACTTATGGGCATCTGTGTCCGACTGATATTCAGAGTTAGATAAGACACAGACCAACCATGAAGGAATTTATATTTAGTTTCCATTTCGCTCAGCTCAGTAGAGTTGGCATGTAAAGTACAGCAGAATTCTTATTTACCTTCTGATCTCTGTCATCTAGTGTAGAGCCTGGTCCAAAGTGGGTATTCAACACATATTGAAATGATGTGCCAAGAGAAACTTGCATTGACATTTCTTTCCTTTTCTCTCACCTCACATTATATCAACTGACTGACTGCCTCTCCTCCAAATACCAGAAGAGCTTTCCCTGTAGCAAGCTTATTTCCCACTGGCTTCTTACAAACTGTGAAGAGAAACAAACTTTCCCCCTTCATGGTGATGGTTACTTCCCAAAAGTGTGTGTCATGACCCACAGAGACAGGCATTTTTTTAAAAAGTATTTATTTTTAATCGAAGGATAATTGCTTTACAATGTTGCATTGATTTATGCCATACATCAGTACGAATCAGGCGTAGGTGTGCATACGTGCCCTCTCTCTTGAAACTCCGGCCCACCTCCCAGCCCTTCCCACCACTCTATGTTGTTACAGAGCCCTGATTTGAGTTCCCCGAGTCATAGAGCAAATTCCCATTGGCTCTCTATTTTACATACGGTAATGTATATGCTTCCATGCTATTCTCTCCATTCATCCCACCCTCTCCTTCCTTTCCCACTCTCATGTCCATAAGTCTTTCTTCTATGTCTGCATCTCCATTGCTGCCCAAGGTAGGCATTTTTATGTCCTTTCATTCACTGCTGTATTCTAGTTCCAAAGATATTGTCTGGGATGTAGTAATTATATGTTGAATGACTTGTAACTATTTGAAAGAACATGAAAATTGAGCTCAGAAGAACCAAAGATCTTACCTATCAGACAGGTTAAGTTAAGCTATGCTGCAGTAACAGACAAATCTGGAAATCTCAGTGGCTGAACATGTATAGGTTTATTTCTCTTTTCCACAAAGTTGGCTGTGGGTCTCGCAGCTTTCCAGATCAGTTCCTTTCCCAATGGAACACGACGATCCAGTCTGGCTGCATCCCGTAGCTATCTGATGGTTGTGGCGCTAGGGGAAGAGAAGGTGGAAGGGTTGAACGCTGACTTGTTTTTGCCTGGAAATGATGCATATCACCTCTGTTCAGTCTTTTGATTCCATGGCTGGGAAATGTGGGTGAGCCCTTGAGTATTTGGTGAGCATGACACTCTAGATATGTCACGTCAGTGCTTGCTAAATGATGCTGTACTACCCGAGGAAAGCAACTGTTGGCATCCCTCCCTCACTCTTACCTCTTCAGTGCCTGCTGGTCAATTTCCAAATGCATTTCTTGGTTTGAAGTCTATCTTGCGATGCTGCAGTTTTGCACTAGCCTCCTGCGTTGCTTAGCATAGGAGGCTGTCGGTGCTAGGAAACTATCTTAGGTTAGGCTGAGCTTCAAAGTTGAATAAGACATATAGCAACTATCAGGGAATTTGTACTGTTTAAAATTCTGTCTCCTCCTCTGGACTAAGCTTGTCCAAGGCAGCATCCACTCAATCAGTAACTGATGGGAGTTGGTATATAAATGCCCTGGATCCTTCCTTACTCAGGTAACATAACCCTGGGATGCATTTGCTACACTAACTCTTAGAGGCATCAGCAGGATTAAGCTCCATTTATCCACAGTGGTGTCTTGTTTGATAACACACTTATTATTGGCTGTCTACTCGTCCTTTCTTCATCTTACTTCCCCATACCCTTGGCAGTTTTTCTTGGGATTCCCTCTCCAACAAGTGGTTTGCACTTGAATTCATGTCTTAAAGATGTTCAAAAGAGGGAGCTCCAAACTAAAACAGAAATTTGCTGCAAAAGTTCTCATTCTGTGCGCGTATGCGGTGGAGGGGAGGGGGGTGGGGGAGGGGAGAGCATCCTACAGATTTGAGGGAGAGCATAACAGAGACCTCTTCTACTATCTCCATTTGTAGAACTGTGTAAGTCACGAAAATAAAAAGAACACAAGTGAGGGGAGAGGAGAGTCCTTGAGATACCAGAAAGGCTTTCTCCTGCACCATCTTGTTAAAGACCTAAAGCCTGGGTCTTATTATGAAAATATTGTCTCCCTGAAGTCCCAAAGGCTTTCTATGGTGGGTCCACTCCTGGGTAGTCAGTGTGAAATCCGGAATGACCGGAGCATCACATTTCTAAACACCTTGGTGAGATTCCAGAAGTGCATTTGGACAGGTAGACAGGCAGTCATGGCCCCTCATTGCTGCAACACAGAGTGCAGGCCGAGTAAAGTCCTAAAGTGGTAACACTGGTCCTTGAGGGTTCTTCACCTCTCCTTTTAATGTCTTCTACTCCTTTTTGGTGATCTTCTATGCCCCAGGGTCAAATTATGCTCAAGCGAGCTTATAACTTACCATGAGGGCATTTCCCGTATACTAACGAGAAAATTAAGAATTCACATAAGCACACCAAAGTCACTCAGCTGGTGCTGCCAGGGTTTGAGGTGGTGCTTTCTTACTGCACCACCCTGGTCTGCTGATTCTGGCAGGGACTTCACGGCAGAGAGGAAGGGGCTGGGGCTTTGGCATGGGAGTCAGCGCGTAGGGGACAGTCTCGAGTTTGGTGCTTATGTGTCAAGGAACACTGACAAGTCCTTTGGCTTCTATGGAGACAGTACTAGTATCTCTGAAGGAGAAATTAAAGACTGGATAAAAATAACAATAATAACAGTAACAGCCACACTTTGCTGTATACTGAGTGACTCTGCTAAGTGGCTTAAGACTGTTAAGAATGTGGACTCGAGCCAGAAGCCCTCAGATCAAATCTCAACTCCATCACTTACTAGCGTAAGTCACTCATAAATTTTCTTAACAGCCTGGTTACAGAACGATTGTCATACAATAAACTGTATATATTTAATATGTATAATTTTAAGGTTTTTTTAAAAGTTTAACAATGAATAATTTTTGAGGTTTAATGATTTTTGAAAATTTTGTTATATATATTCTTTCCACATTCTTTTCCAAAAGTTATTACAAGATATTGAATATTGTTCCCTTTGCTATGCAGTGGGTCCTTGTTTTTTAATCTATTTTATATAAGTGAAAGTGAAAGTCTCTCAGTCTTATCTGACTCTTTGTCAACCCACGGACCGGTAGCCAGCCCACCAGGCTCCTCCGTCCATGGAATTCTCTAGGCAAGAATACTGGAGTAGGTAGCCATTTCTTTCTCCAGGAAATCTTTCCAACCCAGGAATCGAACTCAGGTCTCCCCCATTGCAGGCAGATTCTTTACCTTCTCAGCCACAAGGGAAACCAAAAAGTAGGAATGAGTAAGAGATCCCAGAGAAGATCGAACTCACAACCCCTAGTTTACAAGACCAACACTCTAATTACTGAGCTATGGAGCCTGCTTGTTCCATAGCAGTGTGTAATTTTTAAGTTTTGATGTGTGTATATACCCATGAAGCCAAGAAACTATCACAGTTGAGATAATATACCTATATACTCCCCACCCCCTAATTCCTGCCTTTCCTAATCATCTCCTTACCACTCCTCCCTGGACCCTGTCCTCTGCTCTACTCCACAAGCAACCACTGCTGTTTCTGTCACTATAGATTAGTTTGCATTTTCTAGAGATTTATACAAATGAAACCATGCAGTTGGTACTTTTCTCGGTTTGACTTTTTTCTCTCTGCATAATTCTTCTGAGGTTCATTCTGTGTTGTATCAGTGTTGCATGAGTGCTCAGCTGTGTTCAACTCTTTGCAATTCCATGGACTGTTAGCCCAACAGGCTCCTCTGTCCATGGAATTTCTCAGGCAAGAATACTGGAGTGGGTTGCTGTTTCCTTCTGCAGGGGATGTTCCTGACCCAGGGACTGAACCTAATCTCCCACATTGGCAGGCAGATTCTTTACCACTGAGCCTCCTGGGAAGCCCATGTGTTGTATCAATAGTTCATATCTTTTTATTCCTTGTGATTGGTGAGTTGTCCCTTGTCAAGCAGTTGTCCCTTGTTATATGGCTATATCTTCGCTTGCTTATCTATTCACTTGTTGATAGATATTTATGTTGTTTCTGACTTTTTGGCTCTTGCAGATAAAGCTGTTATGATCATACATGTATAATTCTTTGCATGGGTATATGTCTTCTTTTCTCTTGGGTGAATATCCAGGAGTAGAATGGTTGGATATTATGGTAGATATTATGGTTGAATATTATGTTAAACATTTTAAGAAACTGCCAAATTATTTTCTGAACTATTTTTACATTCTAAATTCTAATGAGTAGTGTATGAGAGTTCTAACTCTTCCACATCTTCAACACTTGGTATGGTCAATATTTTTAATTGTAGACATTCTAGTAGGTGTGTGATTGGAGAAGGCGATGTCACCCTACTCCAGTACTCTTGCCTGGAAAATCCCATGGATGGAGGAGCCTGGTAGGCTGCAGTCCATGGGGTCGCTAGGAGTCGGACACGACTGAGTGACTTCACTTTCACTTTTCACTTTCCTGCATTGGAGAAGGAAATGGCCCCCACTCCAGTGTTTTTGCCTGGAGAATCCCAGGGACAGGGGAGCCTGGTGGGCTGCCGTCTATGGGGTCACACAGAGTCGGACACGACTGAAGTGACTTAGCAGCAGCAGCAGCAGTAGGTGTGTGATAATATCTAATTAATTAATTTTTTGCTCATGACTAATGAGGATGAGCATCTTTTCATGTGCATATTTGCCATCATATATCTTCTTATATAAAGTACCTATTAAAAATGTTTGTTTATTAAAAACTTTTGTTTTTCAAAGTTTTTTTTAATGTCCCCAATAACTAGCTCCTTATCAGATATATGATTGTATATATTTTCTCCATTTCTGTGGTTTATCTTTTAATTCTTTATCAGTGTGTTCCATAGAGAAAAAGGTTTAAAGTTTTGATGAAATTGGATTTATCAATTTACTTTCAGGTGCAATCCAAAGTCAGGTTTTTTCTTCTGTTTTCTTCTAGAAGGTGTAGAGTTTTAGATTTATCCTTCAGTGTATGATTCAGTTTGAATCACTTTTTGTATGTGATATGGATCAAAGTTCAATTCTTTAACAGATAAACTGTCAACTGTTTCAGAACCGTTTGCGGAAAAGACTATTTTTTCTCAATTAAAAAGTACTTTTGCACTTTTGTCAAAAAGCAGTTGTCCACATATTGATGGGTTTGTTTCTGGACTATTTTGTTGATTTTAAATTTATATTTATATCAATATCACATTGTTTTATAGGTTTACAATAAGTCTGGAACTAAGGTAGTATTAGTCCTCCCACTTTGTTCTTTTTTGAAGTCATTTTAGCTTTTCTAAGCCCTTAGTATTGCTGTATGCATTTTAGAGTCAGCCTGACAGTTTGCAAAAAAGCCTGGTTTTTTTGCAGGCTTTACCTGCAAAAATGTTGTTGATTCAGCACATCAGTTTCAGGAGAATTGACATCTTAGCAATAGTGAGACTTCTGACCCACGATCATGCAAACTGAGACACAGTGAATAATTATGCTGGGACAGCCAGCATCACTAAGGCTGTTCTGGGCAGCCTGGGAAATTTTGGTCACCCTATTTCGTGCCCTCTTATCACCCCATCTAATGACATCTCACTGGTGGCATGGTTCCCGGAACTCTCGTCTGCTCCCGTCAACTTCAAAATTTATTATGCTTCCAGTAGTATTAAGTACATTGCTGGCATGACTATATCAATAAATAGAGAGCTAAAATCTCAGTATCCCATTGACCATTTTTCCTGCATGACAGGAGTGACAATGGGCTAGCCTGATAAATCAATCTCTAGTAAGAATTACGTAGCAAATATATTATTCTATTAACTTACTCATTCTCATCACTTATGATTGTATCCAGCTCACATATTCTTTAAATTTGAGGACTAATTTTAAAGACAGGTTAGAAGGAAAGAACTTTATTTCTTAAAAAAAAAACTTTTATTTTGTATTAGGGTATAGTCAGTTGACAAACAATGTTGTGATAGTTTCAGGTGGCCAGTCACACAGATACGTGTATCCACTTTCCCTCAAATTTCTCTCCCATTCAGGCTGCCATATAACATTGAGCAGAGTTCCCTGTGCTATACAGTATGTCCTTGTTGGCTATCCATTTAAAATATAGCCGAATGTACATGCCCATCCCCAAATTCCCTAACTATTTCTTCTCCCAGTCCTTCCCCCTGGCAACCATAAGCTCATTCTCAAAGTCTGGGAGTCTGTTTCTGTTTTGTAAGTAAGCTCATTTGTGTCATTTCTTTTTAGAGTCCACATATAAGGGATGTCATACAATATTTCTCTTTCTCTTGACGGAGAAGGAGAAAGTGTTTTAAAGGAAGGAAAGTGTTTTAAATATCTTTTAAATGCCCATACCTTTGAATTAAGTTAAATAACAGATGTAAAACGTCCAGGACTGTTTCTGGCTCCTTCAAATCTCTCTGTAAATCCATCTCCCTTGGAGCATATCAGAGCCCAGGAGAGTCCCTGCATCTGGTCAGGAAGGGCTTTCCTTAGGAGGAGTGGAGGACGTGAACCCCGGTTTTCCTATAGTCTTTTGGGTGGATCAAAAGCAAAGCTCATGTGAAGCTGGCAAAAGAAAAATATATCATAGTAAAAAATCTGGATGAGCTCTTCTTGGTATCTCTGCCAGCGATCTTGCAAGACACTTGAGGACATGACCTTTATGGCTCTTTGCTGTCATACACTCAAGGGTCAGGGCTTGGGTGGAGTAAGGAAGAAGATGGTTACTTTGAAGCCCGAAGCTATTATTGTGAGCAGGAAGCGAAGTATCAAGGATGTTATTCCAGAATTTTCTTTCTTCTTAATTCTGTTTCATCGTGGCTTGCTGTGCTATGCTTCTTCTCTGGAAGAGTCTGAGTCCATTCAGGTGGTCAAGATGATTAGCTCAGCTGGTTAGGCTGCGGGGCTAAGGAAATCAAGGTCATCGGTTTAGTTTCCATATGAGCCAATTAGCTCTGCACATGAAGAAATCTGTCCAAGTCCTCAGATTGCCTCACTGACTCTCACCAGCTGGCTTGAAAATCAGTGCTGTGCACGAATGGCTGAACAACAGGCCTAACCCCAGTACTGGAGAATTCTCCTTAGAGGAGGCTCTCCAGACGTTAGAAACCACTCATTAGATTCTGGAACTGTTCATTAATCTGGCAGCACTTCACTTCAATGCCTGGTGTTTATCTTGAAGTAATTTATGAGTGGCTGAGGATTTTGCATTGTTGTAAAAATTGATTGTTGATAGTGTACCAGCCTACTTGATAAATGATTCCTTGCTTCAGTATGCTGGAATGCAGAATCAACTGGATAAGACTTTAGGAGGGAGGCCACAGCCAGCAAGTTGGGGCTTCAGAGGTTGAGTTATTCATTTAATAACTTTCATGGTGTGCCTTCTATGGGCCATGATACTGGGGCTTTTAGTACCCAATATTTCCACAGTGTTTTTGTTTTCAAATTTTATTGAAGAATAGTTGATTTACAATGTTGTTAATTTCTGATGTACAGCAAAGTGATTCAGTTTTACATATACATATTCTTTATCACATTCTTTCCCACTATGGTTTATGACTGTATGTTGATTATAGTTCCCTATATTTCCACAATGTTTTACTGACTCTTCTATGGCAGGCATTGTACTGGACCTTAAGGGCACAGCAGAAAATGAGACACAATCTGTGCTCTCAAGGTGATCTGAGTTTAGGGCAAGGGGTCTTAAACCTTTGTGCCATGGATGCCTTTGGCAGTCTTAGGAAGCCTATGAAAACCTCGAAAGAAAAATTGTAGAGGCATAAGATAAAACATGAGATTACAAAGGAAATCGGTTATAATACAGTGGTCAAAGTATTAAATATATTTGGGTTAAGTATTGAACAAGTACCTGATGCCAAAAGCTCAGCCTCTCTGTACACCAGTGCCAAATTGATTTCAGAGACAGAGTTTTCGGTGAAGTAGAAAAGAATAATTTTCTTGCTTTGCCAGGCAAAGAGGGACACACTGGAATCCTGTCCTCAAAAACTATGTGCCTGGGAGCTCCCATAGGATCCTGCTTGGTTTCATAACCATGGTCCATGCTGCTCACAACTCCTTCTCGGGAACACTGCCCCCACTTCAGCTCCTGATGCAGAAGGGTCCTAGCCTGCCATGCTTGGAACTGTGTGTCTTTATTCTCCTGGGCCCAGTGGGATAAAGACAAGGAGGCATCAACATGAAGACTGTTGTTCCATCTTGTGCAACTAAGATGCTCTGACCAAAAGAGTTGCTTCGGTAGGCATGTAGTCCTTAGGAACGTGTAATTGGGAAGCAAGACACATCTTGGATATGGGAGGGAACTGATGTTCAAAAGATGCAAAGAGTGACTCTGATGCACAGCTGTGGTCTTGAAACTGTGCAGCTCAGATTGGGGTTTGAACCCATGTACAGAGACTCAAACCCAACCTAAACTCTGATTGGGACTTGAACCTGGTCAAAGCTCAATGTTTCTTTTAACTGAGATCACAAGATCACACAGTTGGTTTCAGGATTTACTGAAGCTCAGGTTCTTGATGTCTTACCATAGAAAGAATTCGGGGAAAGACAAAGTGATAGGTAAGAAGTAGATCTATTTAGGGAGAAACACACTCCACAGACAGAGTGTGGGCCATTTCAAAAGGTGAGAGTGGCATCGAAATATAGTGTGGTTAACTTTTATCGATTGGGTAATTTTGTAGGCTTATTCCAACCATTTTGGGGAAGTAGGGGAGATTTCCAGGAACTGAGACACTCAACTTTAGGTCTTTGATGGTCAGCCTTGGAACTGCTATGGCCCCTGGAGGTCTGTCATTTAGCTTATAAATGTGTTAAAATGAGAGTATCAGTTCAGTTCAGTTCAGTCTCTCAGTTGTGTCCGACTTTTTGCAACCTCATGAACTGCAGCACACCAGGATTTTCTGTCCATCACCAACTCCCGGAGCGTGCTCAAACTCATGTTTATTGAGTCGATGATGCCATCCAGCCATGTTATCCTCTGTCGTCCCCTTCTCCTCCTGTCTTCCATTTTTCCCATCATCAGGGTCTTTACCAGTGAGTCAGTTCTTCGCCCCAGGTGGCCAAAGGATTGGAGTTTCAGCTTCAGCATCAGTCCTCCCAGTGAATATTCAGGACTGATTTCCTTTAGGATTGACTGGTTGGATCTCCTTGCAGTCCAAGGGACTCTTAAGAGTCTTCTCCATCACTGCCATTCAAAAGCATTAATTCTTCGGTGCTCAGCTTTCTTTGTAGTCCAACTCTCACATCCATACATGACTACTGGAAAAACCATAGCTTTGACTAGATAGACCTTTGTCAGCAAAGTAATGTCTGTGCTTTTTAATATGCTGTCTAGGTTGGTCATAGCTTTTCTTCCAAGGAGCAAGTGTATACCGAGGCTCAAGGTCTAGTGTAACTCAACTTTTCCACCACCTTGGACTCATTTGGTTCTAATCGGTTTGTTGTGGCCTCGAGCTACGTTATTCTTTCAAAGGTTGTGCCCTGTCCCTTCCCTCCTGTTTCAGTCTTGTGATGTCAAGAGCCAGGTGAGGTTATGAGGAAGCTGAATCAGTGAATAAGCAGAATGAGCAAGAGTGAGTTAATAAGTATAGTGGGAAGAGAGATGGGTAAACACACAAAGAAGCAGAAAAAGCAGAGTAGCTGAATGGGGTTAAGGATAGAGCCTTAGAAAACAAATCTAGAAACTTTCTGCTGAGATCCCTAGAATTGCTTTGGATTTAGAACAATTCTTCTCTTTCTGTCCCCACTTCAGTTTTTCCCATAGGGCCTGGTTATTCATCTTTTCCTGAATTGTACTGAAGCCTAGCTTCTTGGCTGATATTTCCTTCTTCTTTATTACTGTGCACATTCTGATAGGAACCTTCATTTCCTGAGGCAACTAGAGTGGGTAGCTGTTCCGGGGGATTAAGAGAGTCAAATGCAAATGTGACAGGAACTATGACAGGAGGTGGGGGTGATGCCCCAAAGGACAAGGACAGTGGGACACTGACCACCTCAAGCAGGAGGTGTGGGTAGACAGTGCCTCCCAGCATCTGATTCAAAACTGATTTTTGGATTTGCCAAAAATTATTCAGTTAGCTGCAAATTTTGGCAGAAAATTTCATGGTTCATTATAATATTGTATCTTTTTCATGTTGGTGATATTTTAATTCCATTACATGATGTGCTATTTATACTAAAAGCTTTGTTTTATGTGTTGGGAGAGGGTTTGGTAAAGAGGAAACATTAGTAAAAAAAAATTAAGGTCACTAAATGTGACCTTAATATTTAATAATGAAATCTCATTTAAATCTACTTCTCTTGGTAATTGATAGTAATGTGAGAAAGCAAAAAATGAGCTTAAAATCTGAAGTTGTACCTGAATCACTTTGTAGAAAAGAAAGGGCAGCCCATGTTAGATATGAAGGAAGAGGGTTTGGGGACCAAATAGGGATTCACTCATTTAGCTACGTAATGCCTGTCTGTGTCAGACACAAGCTAAACAGATGGTCTTGGAGGAGCTTGCTTCCACAGGAGAAAGATAAACAATACATAAAAATTAGCAAATAATTAGATAATAATACACTGTGAATCGTGCTATGAAGATTGCTAAAGAAGACTTGATAGAAGTGAGCAACAGGTAGGTGGGGGCTAATTTAGATAAATGGATCAGAAAAACCTTTGAACTGAGACTTGAAACTTGAGATGAGTCGGCCCTGGAGCCACCAGAGGAAATACATTCTAGCCAGAAGGAAACAGAGGAGCACTTTAGAGAGGAATTCGTGACAGGAGTTTAGGGAGGCAGCGGAGAGAGAGAATAGTATGAGTGAGGCTGGAGGTAAGCAAGGACCATTTGCTTAACCACAATTCATCAAATACCTTCAATGGACCAGGCTCTGTGCGTTTCCTCCAGGGATATAACAGTGAATAAAACAGACAAAACCACCTGCTGCTAGGGAGCTCACACTCTAGAGCGGACCAGGTTATAAGATGCTCTGTTCGTCATATTCAAGGATTTGGATTTTAGTCTAAAGACAATGCAGAGGCTTTGACTCAGGGGCTCACAGATGGGGAGTGACATATTTAGATATGCATTTTAGAAATCATAGCTGAGAGCAATGTGGGGAAGGGCTAGGAGTGGGAGCCTGGAAACAAGGAGACTATGAAGAGATTACATATAGAGGTGCCAGAAAAGAAGATGCTGTTCTGAATTGAGGGAGTGCTAAAGTAAAAGTTGCTCAGCCGTGTCTGACTCCTTTTAATCCCATGGACCGTAGCCCGTTCAGCTCCTCTGTCCATGAGATTCTCCAGGCAAAAATATTGGAGTGGGTAGCCATTCCTTTCTCCAGGGGATCTGCCCAACTCAGAGATCAAACCCAGGTCTCTTGTATTGCAGGCAGATTCTTTACCATCTGAGCCACCAGGGAAGCCCAGTAGGTTGGAAATAAATGGAAAGACTCCAGATGTATTAAGAAGGTACAATGATCAGGTCATGAACAGGTGAAAGATCTAGAGGGATGCAGATGTATATGGTCAGATTTCTGACTTCAAGAACTGAGCAGATCTCCAGTGTTTATCCACAGGGTTGCAAATTGAGTAGAACTCCAATGTTCATTCATAGGGTTGGAAACTGAGTAGATCTCCAACGTTCATCCATAAGGTCACAAAGAGTTGGACATGACTGAGCGACTGAGCATGCACTCATACCAATGTTCATAACAGCACTATTTACAATAGTGAAGACATGGAAGCAACCTAAGTGTCCATGTACAGATGAATAGGTAAAGAAGATGTGGTACATATATACAATGGAATATTACTCAGTCATAAAAAAGGAATGGAATAATGCCATTTGTAGCAACATGGAGGAACCTAGAGATTATCAAACAAAGTGAAATAAGTAAGACAAAGAAAGACAAACATCATATGACATGATGTACATATGAAATTTAAATATGACATGAATGAACATATCTATGAAACAAAAACAGACACATTGACATTGAAAACAAACATGGTTACCAAAGTGGAAGTGGAAGAGGGATAAATTAGGAGTTTGGGATTAATGGATATATATTACTGTATATAAAATAGATAAACAATAAGAATTACTATAGAGAACAGGGATATTATAATATTTTATAACAACCTATGATCTCTACTTTTCTTGAAGAGATCTCTAGTCTTTCTCATTCTGTTGTTTTCCTCTATTTCTTTGCATTGATCACTGAAGAAGGCTTTCTTATCTCTTCTTGCTATTCTTTGGAACTCTGCATTCAGATGCTTCTATCTTTCCTTTTCTCCTTTGCTTTTCACTTCTCTTCTTTTCACAGCTATTTGTAAGGCCTTCCCCAGACAGCCATCTTGCTTTTTTGCATTTCTTTTCCATGGGGATGGTCTTGATCCCTGTCTCCCGTACAATTCACGAATCTCCGTCCATAGTTCATCAGGCATTCTATCTATCAGATCTAGTCTCTTAAATCTATTTCTCACTTCCACTGTATAATCATAAGGGATTTGATTTAGATCATCCATGAATGGTCTAGTGGTTTTTCCTACTTTCTTCAGTTTCAGTCTGAATTTGGCAATAAGGGGCTCATGATCTGAGCCACAGTCAGCTCCCAGTCTTGTTTTTGCTGACTGTATAGAGCTTCTCCATCTTTTGCTGCACAGAATATAATCAATCCGATTTTTGTGTTGCCCATCTGGTGATGTCCATGTGTAGAGTCTTCTTTTGTGTTGTTGGAAGAGGGTGTTTGCTATGACCAGTGCATTCTCTTGAATTTGAGTGAACTCCAGGAGTTGGTGATGGACAGGGAGGCCTGGCATGCTGCAATTCACGGGGTCGCAAAGAGTCGGACATGACTGTGTGACTGAACTGAACTGAACAACCTATAGTGGAAAAAGGAAAAAGAAAAAAAATAACCAAATCACTTTTCTGTACACTTGAAACTAATATAAAATTGTAAATCAACTATACTTGAATAAAAAAAAAATCGAGTGGATCTTGTTGCCTTTTGGGGGGAAGATAAGAGAAAGTATACATTTTTGGTTGAAAAATTAAATTGTATCATTCTTGCCCTTAAAATTTCTACTTTATTGAGGAGACAGGCATGCAAGTAAAACCACTTCATCAACCAATGTACCACTTACAATAAGCTAAATTAAGCTGTACTAATAAACCATCACCAGAATAGTGGCTTAATACAGCAAAAATTTATTTTTTTGTCAAGCTACATACCAAAGGAGACAGGATGGGGTGGAGTGGGGGTATTGGACAGCTCTCCCCATTGTAGTTAGTAGACTGAGGCCAACATAATGTCCCATCTAGAAACAAGCTTCTATCCACTAAGACAGGGTTAAAAAAAAGAGAAAGAGATGGAAATAGTGACTCTGGCTCTTACATCTCCTATCTGGAAATGATTCATGCCACTTTTGCTCACAGTTTGTTGGCCAAGTCATAGAGTTATGCCTAGGAACGCAAGGAGGTACAATAATACTGTGCACCGGGAAGGAAGAAGACTGGTCGTTTATTACATCCTATCACGTGGTACACAATAGCAATTTTGTGCACAGTCATTTTGATACCTTGACTAAAGTGGTGTCTGCCAGACTCCTTCATTATAAATATCTTCCCCCTGCAATTTATGTGTATACAGTAAGAAGTTACTTTGAAGCTATGTAAACATCCCATTCTTCACTAAACTCTTCATTTATTCATTCATTTCCTTATTTATATCTGGATAGACCCATGGTTTCCCATTGACTCATTAGGCTATCATTTGTTGCTATCATTATTTATCTTGACTCTCAAATTGTCCTAGATTTTGGCCAGTGGGAATCCCTTTAGTCTGGCTTCTGTGTCCGTTTGTCACATACCCAGCATTCTTTGAGTATTTCCTGGTCACTGGCTTTAGCTAGACTCATCTTACACTTTCCTTCCTCCAGCTGGAGCCTTGAAATCAGCCACTTTTTCAAAGGAGCTCTGACTGTTTTGGGTGGAGAACAGCACTTAGATGATCACAGTGTTTGGAGTGCTCTTTGCTTTAAGAGTATTGCTGCTCCCACACGCTCTTTGTGGACAGAACTACAGCATATCAGCGGGCATGGTCACACTGGGGCTTCCCAGTGGTAAAGAATCAGCCTGCCAGTGCAGGAGAGGTAGGAGGTGCAGTTCAGTCCCTGGGATGGGAAGATCCCCTGGAGAAGGATATGGCAACTCACTCCAGTATTCTGGCTGGGAAATCCCATGGACAGAGGAGCTTGGTAGACTACGGTCCGTGGGGCTTCAAAGAGTCAGACATGACTGTGCACACAGTCACACACACATATACAGAGACATACAGTCATGCATTCACACGCACATTTGCATCTGTGCTTGTATCTTTGTCTATTATGTGTAATGAAAACCACGAGTTTATGTCTCCAATTCCAGTTCAACACTGCAAAGTATATTCCGATTTTCTCTCTTTCCGTATTTATAAATCCATTCTCCTGCACTGAGAGAATTGGCTATTGTATCCTGATATGCTTACTTATTTCATCAGTCTAACCCGCTCCCTTTCCCACCCTCTCCCCTACATGGATTCCCTTCCTGCTCTCCTTGGCTCCCAGTACTTCATTTCAAGTCTCCTTCCTCACCTTCAAGCNTCAGTCTGAATTTGGCAATAAGGGGCTCATGATCTGAGCCACAGTCAGCTCCCAGTCTTGTTTTTGCTGACTGTATAGAGCTTCTCCATCTTTTGCTGCACAGAATATAATCAATCCGATTTTTGTGTTGCCCATCTGGTGATGTCCATGTGTAGAGTCTTCTTTTGTGTTGTTGGAAGAGGGTGTTTGCTATGACCAGTGCATTCTCTTGAATTTGAGTGAACTCCAGGAGTTGGTGATGGACAGGGAGGCCTGGCATGCTGCAATTCACGGGGTCGCAAAGAGTCGGACATGACTGTGTGACTGAACTGAACTGAACAACCTATAGTGGAAAAAGGAAAAAGAAAAAAAATAACCAAATCACTTTTCTGTACACTTGAAACTAATATAAAATTGTAAATCAACTATACTTGAATAAAAAAAAAATCGAGTGGATCTTGTTGCCTTTTGGGGGGAAGATAAGAGAAAGTATACATTTTTGGTTGAAAAATTAAATTGTATCATTCTTGCCCTTAAAATTTCTACTTTATTGAGGAGACAGGCATGCAAGTAAAACCACTTCATCAACCAATGTACCACTTACAATAAGCTAAATTAAGCTGTACTAATAAACCATCACCAGAATAGTGGCTTAATACAGCAAAAATTTATTTTTTTGTCAAGCTACATACCAAAGGAGACAGGATGGGGTGGAGTGGGGGTATTGGACAGCTCTCCCCATTGTAGTTAGTAGACTGAGGCCAACATAATGTCCCATCTAGAAACAAGCTTCTATCCACTAAGACAGGGTTAAAAAAAAGAGAAAGAGATGGAAATAGTGACTCTGGCTCTTACATCTCCTATCTGGAAATGATTCATGCCACTTTTGCTCACAGTTTGTTGGCCAAGTCATAGAGTTATGCCTAGGAACGCAAGGAGGTACAATAATACTGTGCACCGGGAAGGAAGAAGACTGGTCGTTTATTACATCCTATCACGTGGTACACAATAGCAATTTTGTGCACAGTCATTTTGATACCTTGACTAAAGTGGTGTCTGCCAGACTCCTTCATTATAAATATCTTCCCCCTGCAATTTATGTGTATACAGTAAGAAGTTACTTTGAAGCTATGTAAACATCCCATTCTTCACTAAACTCTTCATTTATTCATTCATTTCCTTATTTATATCTGGATAGACCCATGGTTTCCCATTGACTCATTAGGCTATCATTTGTTGCTATCATTATTTATCTTGACTCTCAAATTGTCCTAGATTTTGGCCAGTGGGAATCCCTTTAGTCTGGCTTCTGTGTCCGTTTGTCACATACCCAGCATTCTTTGAGTATTTCCTGGTCACTGGCTTTAGCTAGACTCATCTTACACTTTCCTTCCTCCAGCTGGAGCCTTGAAATCAGCCACTTTTTCAAAGGAGCTCTGACTGTTTTGGGTGGAGAACGGCACTTAGATGATCACAGTGTTTGGAGTGCTCTTTGCTTTAAGAGTATTGCTGCTCCCACACGCTCTTTGTGGACAGAACTACAGCATATCAGCGGGCATGGTCACACTGGGGCTTCCCAGTGGTAAAGAATCAGCCTGCCAGTGCAGGAGAGGTAGGAGGTGCAGTTCAGTCCCTGGGATGGGAAGATCCCCTGGAGAAGGATATGGCAACTCACTCCAGTATTCTGGCTGGGAAATCCCATGGACAGAGGAGCTTGGTAGACTACGGTCCGTGGGGCTTCAAAGAGTCAGACATGACTGTGCACACAGTCACACACACATATACAGAGACATACAGTCATGCATTCACACGCACATTTGCATCTGTGCTTGTATCTTTGTCTATTATGTGTAATGAAAACCACGAGTTTATGTCTCCAATTCCAGTTCAACACTGCAAAGTATATTCCGATTTTCTCTCTTTCCGTATTTATAAATCCATTCTCCTGCACTGAGAGAATTGGCTATTGTATCCTGATATGCTTACTTATTTCATCAGTCTAACCCGCTCCCTTTCCCACCCTCTCCCCTACATGGATTCCCTTCCTGCTCTCCTTGGCTCCCAGTACTTCATTTCAAGTCTCCTTCCTCACCTTCAAGCAGGTTACTGGCGCCACTGCATTATCAAAACCCTTTGCAAGGTCATATCCTACATCCTATCGGGAATCTGTTTGGGGGCCATTTTTACAGGGCATATGTGATAATGGAAAGGAATTGCAGCCAAATAAGAGTTAGAAACCTGTTTTCTCATTCCTTATTCTTTTTTTTTTTTTTTCCTCCAAAACCCATGGCATCAACAGCACTGAATAGAATCCATGGAAGATTTATCTGGCTTCTCGTTCTCAGTTTCATTCCCAAATGGATTTATTTTGGAAAGTAAAGTCCATTTACTCAATTCAGAATTACTTAAAGGTGAAAAAAAATGCTATTTTTTTCAGCATGTCAGAGATTTTTCAAATGCTTTTTCTGTCTTCAGATTACTCAAAAGCAGCTTTGTTCGGAAATTTTAAACTTAGCATCTCTGGTACATAACCCTGAGTAAGGAATGTGTGCTTTGCCTTGTTTGAAGAAATTTAGTTTTAAAATAACAAAATTATGGATGTTTAAATATACTGCACTGAACAGACACTGTGGGTTATGTTCCTTTGCCTTTAAAACATACTCTATACTGTGACGCTGATAACTTCCATGGGTGGAGAGTTTAATAACATGTACTGAACTGATGCATAAGTGAGGTCATTTTATAAGCCACGTGGGAATCTAGTTGAGTTGTCTTTTTAGTTTTCACTTGCAAAATTCACATGAGCTCCAAATAACGTAGAATCCTTGGGCACAGTGCCTGTGCATATTATCAGGTGTACAGTAGTTATTGGGATGATGTGAATCTAACATGCTTGTTCTCATCTGGCTACAAAGTTTCTCTCTAGCTCTGAGTATCTAACTGTGGTCTAGGACAGGCAAATTAGGGCCCTCGGACCAAATCCAGCTGGCCACCAGCCTTTTTATGGCCCACAGGCTGAAAATGGCTTTCACATTTTTAACTTGTTGAAGAAAAATCAAAAGAAGACTAATATTTTATGACATACAAAATTTATATGAAATTAAAATTTCAGTGTTCATTAGTAAAGTCTTATCAGCACATAGTCATGTTCATTGATTTACATACCATCTAAGAGTGCTTTCATGTTAATGACAGAGTTGAATAGTTGTGACAGGGATTCTATGACCTGCAAAATATTTATTGTCTGGCACCTTATAGAAAAAGTTTGTGGACCTCTAATCTAGAAGATAATGCATGCTGTCTGTTCATTTTAAAGATTGCCTGCTATGAAATTTAAAGTCAAAGCTCCTTTTTAACTTTCTACCCATCATACTTCTGGCCTGCCTCCTCACTGGTCTTTAATTGGATTCTAAGTTAATTTCATTAACACAAATTATTGAGAGAAGATGAAAAGTATAAAAGATAAAGTCAAATATAAAATGTTTTGATTCTGTCCTCTTGTTAATAGTCTGCACCAGTGTTTCCATACTGTTGCTGCTGTTTAGTCGCTCAGTGGCATCCAACTCTTTTGCAATCTCATGGACAGTAGCCCACCAGACTCCTCTGTGCATGAGATTTCCCAGGCAAGAATACCAGAGTGGGCTGCTGTTTCCTTCTCCAGAGATCTTCCTGACCCGGAGATTGAACCAGCATCTCCTGCTTGGTAAGCGTCTCCTGCGTGGCAGAACTCGTTACCACTGAAGCACCTGAGAAGCCTTTAGGTGACCAATGAAGATAATCATCATGAGAGAAGAATCTGGAATGATACTCTACTGCCTATTACGTACATCATTGGGTTCGCTTCTAGTTGCTTTGTTATTCTGCTTTCTCAAGCTCTTTATAAACTCCATGAAGGTAGGCACTAGCTTTTGGCTTCTTCTGGATTTCATGCACATAGTATAGAAGCCAGAACTGAGAATCACACCTATCTAATGGCACTGTCCTGCATCTGAACCCCTGAATGATCCTGGAAATAATCACATACATCTGATGACAGATCTCAAAAAGATATGCCTCTCTGCCTTGTCATCCTACGGAACATCCCTAGGAAGTTTGCTTTTCTGGTCTCATCCTCCTGGTTAACTCATCCTCTACTTCACAGAGAAATATAGAGGGAACTGGATGAGAATTACTCCAGTTCTACCCATGTGCATACATCTGCACCTGCATGGTGACTTAGCTTGTCTGTAACAATAGGTCTCTTACTACAGGTAACAGTCCTTCCATCTACTCTGGATCTCATTCTTCTAGCCTTTGAAAGGACTTGGTTCCTCACTCACTTCTTGTCTCCAGCACCAGTTGTCCTCTTTTGCATCATTCCAATCATTTCATAAGCTAGTCTTTAGTAAGATCTGTCTTTTAAAGCCCCTCCTAATTCCTGACACTCTTTTCTGACTACTCTTAAAAGCACCTCTTGATATCATTGTGCATACTTGCTATCTGCACCTTTTTTACTAGTCTACACCTGCATTTGTCTATTTCCCCCCAACCCATTCTAAACAGACTCTATTTCCCACCATGCATGATACTTGTCAAAGACACAAGTGACTCTGATCTATATAAATACAGTAGTTGATCACCTGTTTGTACCTTATTATATTTATCATTAACATACAGTGTGGTTGTTTACTTTGTCATGAAAACACTTTCTTTCCTGGTCTTCTGGGGATCGCAGTTCAGTTCAGTCACTCATCTGTGTCTGATTCTTTGCGACCCCATGGACGGCAGCATGCCAGGCTTCTCTGTCCATCACCAACTCCCAGAGTTTCCTCAAATTCACGTCCATCGAGTCGGTGATACCATCCAGCCATCTCATCCTCTATCATCCTCTTCTCCTACCTTCAATCTTTCCTAGCATCAGGGTCTTTTCCAGTGAGTCAGTTCTTTGCATTAGGTGGCCAAAGTATTAGACCTTCAGCTTCAGGATCAGTCCTTCCAATGAATACTCAGGACTGATTTCCTTTAGGATTGACTGGTTTGATCTCCTTGCAGTCCAGGGTACTCTCAAGAGTTTTCTCCAACACCAAGGTTCAAAAGCATCAATTCTTCTGTGCTCAGTTTTCTTTATAGTCCAACTCTCACATCCATACCTGACTGCTGGAAAAACCATAGCTTTGGCTAGATTGACCTTTGTTGGCAAAGTAAGGTCCCTGCTTTTTAATATGCAATCTAAGTTTGTCATAACTTTTCTTTCAAGGAGCAAATGTCTTTAATTTTATGGCTGCAGTCACCATCTGCAGTGATTTTAGAGCCTCCAAAAATAAAGTCTGTCCCTGTTTCCATTGTTTCCGCATCTATTTGGCATGAAGTGATGGGACCAGACGCCATGATTTTAATTTTCTGAATGTTGAGTTTTAAGTCAACTTTTCACTCTCTTCTTTCACTTTCATCAAGAGGCTTTTTAGTTCTTCACTTTCTGCCATAAGGTTGGTGTCACCTGCATATCTGAGGTTATTGATAGTTCTTCTGGCAATCTTGATTCCAGCTTGTGTCTCATCCAGCATGGCATTTCACATGATGTACTCTGCATATAAGTTAAATAAGCAGGGTGAAAATGTACAGCCTTGATGTACTCCTTTCCTGATTTAGAATCAGTGTGTCCAATCCCAAAGAAAGACAATGCCAAAGAATGCTCAAATTACCACACAATTGCACTCACCTCACACACTAGTAAAGTAATGCTTAAAATTCTCCAAATCAGGCTTCAGTAATACATGAACCATGAACTTCCAGATGCTCAAGCTGGTTTTAGAAAAGGCAGAGGAACCAGAGATCAAATTGCTAACATCTGTGGGATCATCAAAAAAGCAAGAGAGTTCCAGAAAAACAAAAACTTCTGCTTTATTGACTATGCCAAAGCCTTTGATTGTGTGGATCACAACAAACTTTGGAAAATTCTGAAAGAGATGGGAATCCCAGACCACCTGACCTGCCTCCTGAGAAACCTGTATGCAGNCTGTGGGATCATCAAAAAAGCAAGAGAGTTCCAGAAAAACAAAAACTTCTGCTTTATTGACTATGCCAAAGCCTTTGATTGTGTGGATCACAACAAACTTTGGAAAATTCTGAAAGAGATGGGAATCCCAGACCACCTGACCTGCCTCCTGAGAAACCTGTATGCAGGTCAGGTAACAACAATTAGAACTGGACATGGAACAATAGACTGGTTCCAAATCAGGAAAGGAGTATATCAAGGCTGTATATTGTCACCCTGCTNGGCACAGTCGACACAGCAGAAATAGATCTTTTTCTGGAACTCTCTTGCTTTTTTGATGATCCAGCAGATGTTGGCAATTTGATTTCTGGTTCCTCTGCCTTTTCTAAAACCAGCTTGAACATCTGGAAGTTCACAGTTAACGTATTGCTGAAGCCTGGCTTGGAGAATTCTGAGCATTTCTTTGCTAGCATGTGAGATGAGTGCAATTGTGCAGAAATTTGAGCATTCTTTGGCATTGCCTTTCTTTGGGGTTGGAATGAAAACTGACCTATTTCACTCCTGTGGCCACTGCTGAATTTTCCAAATTTGCTAGTNAAACCAGCTTGAACATCTGGAAGTTCACAGTTAACGTATTGCTGAAGCCTGGCTTGGAGAATTCTGAGCATTTCTTTGCTAGCATGTGAGATGAGTGCAATTGTGCAGAAATTTGAGCATTCTTTGGCATTGCCTTTCTTTGGGGTTGGAATGAAAACTGACCTATTTCACTCCTGTGGCCACTGCTGAATTTTCCAAATTTGCTAGTATATTGATTGTAGCACTTTCACAGCATCATCTTTCAGGATTTGAAATAGCTCAGCTGGAATTCCATCACCGCCACTAGCTTTGTTCGTAGTGATGCTTCCTTAGACCCACTTGACTTCGCATTCCACGATGTCTGATTCTAGGTGAGTGATCTCACCATTGTGGTTATCTCAGTCATGTAGATCTTTTTTGTATAGTTCTTCTGTGTATTCTTGCCACCTCTTCTTAATATCTTCTGCTTCTGTTAGGTTCGTACCATTTCTGTCCTTTATTATGCCCATCTTTGCATGAAATATTCCCTTGGTATCTCTAATTTTCTTGAAGAGATCTCTAGTCTTTCCCATTCTATTGTTTTCCTCTATTTCTTTGCATTGATCACTTAGGAAAGCTTTCTTATCTCTCCTTGCTATTCTTTGGAACTCTGCATTCAGATGGCTATATCTTTCCTTCTCTTCTTTGCCTTTAGCTTCTCTTCTTTCCTCAGCTATTTGTAAAGCTTCCTGAGAAAACCATTTTCTTTTTGCATTTCTTTTTCTTGGGGATGGTGTTGATCACCACCTCCTGTAGAATGTCATGAACCTCTGTTCATAATTCTTCAGGCACTCCCTCTATCAGATCTGATCCCTTGAATCTATTTGTCACTTCTACTGTATAATCATAAAGGATTTGATTTAAGTCATACCTGAATGGTCTAGTGGTTTTCCCTATTTTCTTCAATTTAAGTCTGAATTTTGCAATAAGGAGCTCATGATCTGAGCCACAGTCAGCTCCCTGTCTTGTTTTTATTGACTTTCTCTTTCTCTTGTACCCCAGAACCAATCCGTGGTAGGAACAATTCTAAAATGATCCCAGGAAGGCACACTCTTATTTAAACTCCCCTTCTTGAGTATTGGAGGAACCTATACTTTGCTTCTAGCCAGTGGAATAGAGCAAAGGCGAGAGCTTAAGCACAAGTCTCAGGGAATTCTGACCCAAAGAAATTGTGAGATAGTACAAACACATGTTGCTTTTAAGTTGCTAGGACTGTGGAAATTGTTATACAGTAATGGAAGATGAATACCAGGTCTCTCAGCAAGTTGGTTCTCCCTTGAGCTCTTATCCACAATCTAACCACCACTCCCCACTGCCACCAAGTTCTACTCCAGTTCATGATACCATTTCTTCACAACTCTAGCCAGACTCATCTCTGACCTCCCTCCCTCCACTCTTGCCCTTCCACATCTCACTCACCAGTTTCCAAAGTTGTCTTTTAAACATGGAAATCAGGTTACATGACTATGATGGGTTGGATTTGGCCTCAAGGCTGTAGCTTGCTAAATCCTCTGCTAGTATAATACCTTCTTTCTAAAATTTTTATTTAAATATAAAAAACCTTGAAGTATAGTTGATTTACATTGTTGTGCTGATATCTGCTGTACAGCAGTTACTCAACTATACACATATACACACTGGTTTTTTTTCATTTTTTTCCATTATGGTTTATGCCAAGGGATTGAATGTAGTTCCCTGTGCTACACAGGAGGAGGGCCATGTTGTTTATCTATTCTAAATGTGATAGTTTGCATCTACCAATCCCAAACTCCCAGCCCACTCATCTCCCTTCCTTCCCTACCCCTTGGCAATCACAAATCTGTTGTCTATGTCTGTGTTATCTTCATAGAGCTGACGATTATCTTATTTGTTTCTTTGTTTTTGTGCTTTGCATTAACCTGTTTGAACACGGTCATCTTGAGGGCAGGAGCTTAATCCCTAGGATCTGGACCACTGTCTTGACTGCATCCTGCCCAAGCTAGTGCTACCCCAGGGCAGACATTACTTCATTTCCAGAGCCCTCCTTTTCCAGAAGCTTATTCACCTTCTTCTCTCATACTGACAGCTCTATTCTTAGGAATTCAGGGTTCATTTCAGGAGAGAGAGCCAGGAAACATGGTGTCTGGTTGGAATAAGAATCCCAGTTTTCAGTGAAGAGAGGCTTAGTTTATCTTGATTACACCTGTATCTCCAGCATCTAACTGTTCTAATCACATCTAATTCAGCCCTGGAGTAAAGGAGTAACTTTCTGACATAAACTTTCTGACACTGGACAGATAAAACTGGCAGTTTCTTAGTCATACATACTCACATTCTGGGGGTGTCGGATACTGCCATGAGGGGCTGCACTCAGGAACTGTGAACCACCAGGGGCGGTGGGAGGTAAGCTTTGTGGCGACAAGAGGTCAAGGTGAGCCTCGGTTCTCATAGGAGGTTGTGATTGGCTTGTTTGAATAATTCATGGTCCAACAGGAAGGTGAAATCATTAGGTTGAGGACCGAGTAGGGTGCAACTGGTTGAGGTGCTAAGGGAACGAGGACGATGAGGGTTCTTTCTTGCTGTGTGGTAGGGGCGCATATCTGGCAAAAGAAGGAAAACTCACGGTTAGACCTGTGGGGCCCTGTGACCCTCAAAGATATCAGGATGATACTTGACGTTTTAGGTCTTACAATATACTCACATAGCACAAAGCTGGTAATAATAAATATTCGTGGAATGAATGATTTCACTGAACCTTGATTCAGTATCTGGTGTGTATGCTGCTCTATGTTAGCTGTTTTTGGCACAAAAACAGGACTGAGATACAGTTACACTTTCTTTATAGGATGCTGTAGAGTACAGTCACAGTAGAGAGCGATGCTCGGTGTGATGAATGGATGTCTCAGGAGGTGTCAGAAGGCTGAAGGTGAGGTGGGATGGGTACCAGAAGAGGGCGTTTCATTGAGTTAGTTCTACATTTCTGTATTCCTCCAATCACCCACTCACCCGCTGATCCTTTCATTTAGTGTTAATTGAAGGTCTATCATGTGTCAAGCTCATTCGCCCAATGAGCATTTGTCCTTTTCAATCTCATCCGAGAGATAAGCTAAAACCATGACGCACGGAGGGCAAACCGGGATTATGCAGGACACGCTAATGTGGTTTCAGCAATTCGCCTGAGAATTGCAGGCATGCGGAGACCGGATGTGTGGTGCTCTCACGTGGGTGTGGAGAGTCAGGGGGCTCCACGGGGCAGGGGGAGGTGGGGCATTTGGCGTCCAGGGAAGTGATGGACGCTGGTTGGCAGGAAGGAGAGGGAAAGCGATCCAGGCGTGAGTCAGTCCCTGGTTGGTTTCCTTGTTAAACAGATTTTTCATGGGGAAGAGCCATGTCCTGTCCAACCACTTTCTTCTGATGGATTTGCGCAGCAGTGGACCACACCACGCTGTTTATGGGATTATGAGGCCATGTTTGCAGCTGAATTTTAGTCAAGCAGAACCTCTCAGGGTTTAGAGCCTGGTCTTAACCATAACATACAGGCAGAAAATGGAAAGTACAACTCCCTGGATCGACTTATTTTGACAAGATTTTCTAGTCTTCTTTTCTTTCTCTGTGTGGTGGAAATTTGTGTGTATATTCATTTATCTCACATTCACAGAGCAAGTGCTCAGTATCAGCTACAAGGCCAGGGTCTGGGAGAAGCAGTGACAGCAACAACGAATAGATTTCTGTCGTTGAAGAACTTGTAATCTAATGGGAAGATATAATATCGCAACAAAAACAGCAAGTAAAATCCGATGTGATAAACTTTAAGACATTGACTTTTTTTTATAATTAGTAATTAAACTATAGTTGATTTACAGTGTTGTGTTAATTTCTGCTGTATAGCAAAATGATTCAATTATATATGTGTATATACATATATATATACACACATACAGTTTTTTCATATTCTTTTCCACTATAGTTTACTAAAGGATGTTGAATCTAGCTCCCGGTGCTATATAGTAGGATCTTGTTGTTTATTCATCCTGTGTGTAATAATTTGCATCTGCCAATCCAAAACTCCCAGTCTTCTCTCCACTCCTTGGCAATGACAAATCTTTTCCTTATGGACATTGACTCTTATACCAGAGAACTCTGGGTTTTAATTCAGCCACCTGCTATCTTAGCAGTTTAACCTTGGAAAATAGCTTAACCCGTCTGTTTGTTCTTTTCTAGAATGGAAATAATAGTAGAACTACCACATAGTGTTACTGGGAGGATTAAGTATTGCAAGAATGTAGGGAAGTGTCTACACACACAGTCAATAATCGCTTGTTCTCATTATTGTTATTATTGTGAGAGAGATATCTTTAGGGACAATAAGTGCATACAGAACTGACACCCAATGGGGACAAAAGGATTCATTGAAGGTTTCCTGTAAGTGGTGATAACTGAATCTAGAAAGAAGAGTAAGGATCACAGCTAAAATGTATCCAGGGCTTGTGTGTTAGTTGCTTAGTCATGTCCAACTCTTTGAGACCCTATGGACTGTAGTCTGCCAGGCTCCTCTGTCTATGGGATTCTCCAGGCAAGAATCCTGGAGTGGATAGCCATTCCCTTCTCCAGGAGATCTTCCCAACCCAGGGATGGAACCCGGGTCTCCCACATTGCAGGCAGATTCTTTATCACCTGAGCCACAAGGGAAGCCCATCATGGGCTTACAAGAGTCCATATACTGTTCTGAGGATGTAACATGGATGACCTCTTTTAATCTTACAACCCTCTGGAGTATGCACTAATATTATCTTTATTATTCCAGCTGGAAGGCAGATAGGTCTTAACCTGGCAGAGAAGCACTTTGGACAGTGGTACAGATACAGTGGTCCAGGGATATGATGGAACAGCAGATTAATGGGGTTGAAAGCAGTGCAGTGTGGCTGGAAGAAAAAGGATGTGTGGGCAAGCTGTGTGAGCTGAGGCTGGAGAAATAAGCAGGTCTGACTGTCATGGCCATCCAGATTGATGGGACCCCCCAACTGAATAGAGTCCAGCGCTGTCTTCGACAAAGTTCTGGTCATCCATTTTCCATTGTATTGATGGAAAGCAGATGTCATCGGACTCTTCATTGGAATGGGTGCTCCACGTTTATAAAAACACATCAGAAGGTTCTTGGATATTAATTGAAGATAGCAGGCCAGAAAAAGTTGGACTGAGAGACAGATGCACAACTACTAGCATCTCTTTTTCTGTGACCAGTTCAAGTGATTTTAAACCCCCAAAGTTAAATCCACATAAAGACGTGCTCCATTTGAACTCAGGAATATGTGCGCATAAGTGGTTCTGATTTAATTCTATGATCTTCTATGACAATTGCCTTCTTCCTAGACCTTGTTCTGGTCTTTTGGGGTCACTTGACTCAAGGCAATGAAAGACTGACCCAACTTAGCCTCCAACCCTCCTAGCAGGTGTGAACAAGCACCAAAAACTATTTTTAACCAAGACACCTACAAAGAAACGTGCATAAGAGGAAAACATGGAAAAGCAACAAATCAATATAGAACTATAAGATGAAGACCTTCACTTATGTCAGGTCTGTGATTTAGTGCTGGTCTTGAAAGGTACTGGAAACTTCTAGCTCTTAGGAACCCTAAAACCACCAGATCAAGTGGGTAACATGTTTGAAGGACAGACCATTGGATGGGTCTGTTTCAAAGTGCAGCTCACACTCTGCTATTTGGGATCCAAGATTGGCCAAGAAATCAACTACTTCATTTCTCCCCTCGTCTACCCAATGCACCCACTGCGGACTTCCATTAATAGCATCTGCTCACTTGTGACTTTGGAGTAAACATTTCTTTTTTTTTAAAATTTCCTTTCTCTGCTCCAAATCATAAAACATAAAGGAAACGTTATGACAAACATTATAAAGGCAAGCATTATTTCTGGGGATAGTACACAAATTCAGAATCATCTTAATATGCCAATATCTCATTCTGGTGAGACCAGAACATTAAACATATCTCCAAATTTAGAGAAGAGACTGAAAAATTGATGTTCAAATGGAGGAAACAAAGACTAGGATGTATCCATGACATGCCTTTTTCTTTTCTTGCAAAGAACTTGAACTTGAGTTTGCAATGAACTGAACTATAGTTTCTGTGGAAGAGAATTTTAGAAATATTGTACGTATGGTTAATTTACTTATAAATATTTAATTGAAGGAATTATGTTGCCTCCTCCATGTCTCTACTCCTACCCACTACATCTATTTTTTGTTTGTTTTTTCTTTTAAAGTCACACCTATTTTTTCCTTCTCTTTCTTATGCTTCCTAGAGGTGTCCAGTGGTCCAGGGTGTCCAGTGGTCCAGGTTAGATACTTTGGGAACATCCTCAACTCCTCCTGTTTTCTTGCCCATGCAATGAATTACTGACCTGACTTGACTTAATTCTTATTGTGGGAATAATGTTTATTGAGCATCTCATCAATCCAGAGGTTGTGTTGAAACTTTCACATTTTAAATTTATTCCTCACTATAGCTTCCCTGGTGGCTCAGATGGTAAGGAATCTGCCTGCAATGCAGGAGACTTGGGTTCGATTCTTGGGTCAGGAAGATCCCCTGGAAAAGGGAATGGATACTCACTCCAGTATTCTTGCCTGGAGAATTCCGTGGACAGAGTACCCTGGAAGGCTACAGTCCATAGGGCCACAAAGAGCTGGCCACAACTGAGCAACTAACACAGCTATTTGAGAATAATTTTAATTTGCTGAGGGAGCCAAGGATCAAAAGATCTGAATGTTTGCTGAATATACCTTGGGAATATATGAAGAAACCAAGTTTTGAGTGAAGTTTTGTGTTTGTGTGAGGCTTCAGATCCAAGGTCTTTAAGCTTATATGTAATAAGCTTATGTTTACATAATGTTTGTGTTACTGGTTGATGAACATTCTAACCTGTATGTATTATAAGTACCTGAAACACAATGTGTGTAAAACAGAGCCTATCATCTTCTTTTAAAGACTGCTCCTCCTAACTTCCCTGATTTTGTTCTTCATATCACTCTAGAGTAGTGTTTCTCAACCTGGACGCTTCTTTGTTGAAGGGGGCTTTCCTGTGCATTGCATGATGCTGAGCAGTGACCTTGATAATGGGAGAACCCCCACAAGCCCACATGTGACAATCAAAAATACTTTCAGATGCTAAAAAATGTTCTTTTGGTGAAAAAAATCTTCACAGTCGATAATTGTTGCCTTATAAGTGAAATTCCAGAATCTCCTTTCTGCTCTCCTTTCTCTTTTTGTGTTTAATACTGATAAAGAACATAGAAAACCAACAAGGAACTACTGTATAGCATAGGGAACTCTACTCTATATTCTATATGAGTATAGATATATCATATATATCATATAGATATTATCTATATGATAATCTATACAGAAAAGAATCTTAAAAAATGAATATATGTATATAAATCACTTTGCTGTACAGCTGAAACTAACACAATATTGTAAGTCAACTCTACTTCAATAAAATAGAAAATTACTATATCAATTACTGAATTCTGATATTTCTTGTGCAGTGTTTCTTGCATCTATCCTGAGTTTTTATTGCTTTACCTAGCACTTGCCCTTCTCTCTTCTAATTTGTCCTTGGTATTTACTACTTCTAATCTGTCCTACACATCTGTGGCAACTTATTTTCTCATACGTCATGACACCGATATGCCAAAACCTCTCAAACAGCTTCCTGTTGCTTATTGAATGAATTTTGAACTCTCTGAAACTGTATAGCTCTCTTTGTGATTAGTGAGCAAGATTAAATGTGTGAGCTTAGTTTCAGGAAACTGTTGTAGACACAAATCAGAGGTACCAATCAACTTCATGAGAACTGAGGGTGATCTTTTGAATCTCCATTTATTTGATAAAGCCTAACATTGCTGACTTTATTTAAATCATTGTGGATGGTGATTGCAGCCATGAAATTAAAAGATCCTTGCTCCTTGGAAGGAAAGTCATGACCAACCTAGGTAGCATATTGAAAAGCAGAGACATTACTTTGTCAACAAAGGTCTGTCTAGTCAAGGCTATGGTTTTTCCAGTAGTCATGTATGGATGTGAGAGTTGGACTATAAAGAAGGCTGAGTGCTGAAGAATTGATGCTTTTGAACTGTGGTGTTGAAGAAGACTCTTGAGAGTCCCTTGGACGGCAAGGAGATCCAACCAGTCCATCCTAAAGGAAATCAGTCCTGGGTGTTAATTGGAAGGACTGATGTTGAAGCTGAAATTCCAATACTTTGGCCACCTGATGCAAAGAGTTGACTCATTTGAAAAGACCCTGATGCTGGGAAAGATTGAGGGCAGGAGGAGAAGGGGATGACAGAGGATGAGATGGCTGGATGGCATCACCGACTTGATGCACATGAGTTTGGGTGAACTCCGGGAGTTGGTGATGGACAGGGAGGCCTGGTGAGCTGTGGTTCATGGGGTCACAAAGAGTAGGACACAACTGAGTGACTGAACTGAACTGAACTGAATGATTTTTTTGTTTATTTAGGTTTTCTATTTCTTAAGCTAAAGTTTAAAATGTATTAACTTAAAAACACTCATACCTCTTTTAATTTTTGAAAACTTTGCCATATCTCTAGATATGTCCTTTTTCTCACCTTAGTCAGTTCCGTTGCTCAGTCGTGTCCGACTCTTTGCGACCCCCAAATCGCAGCATGCCAGGCCTCCCTGTTCATCACCAACTCCCAGAGTTCACTCAGACTCACGTCCATCGAGTCGGCGATGCCATCCAGCCATCTCATCCTCTGTCGGCTCCTTCTCCTCCTGCCACCAATCTCTCCCAGCATCAGGGTCTTTTCCAATGAGTCAACTCTTCGCATGAGGTGGCCAAAGTATTGGAGCTTCAGCTTCAACATCAGTCCTTCCAATGAACACCCAGGATTGATCTCCTTTAGAATGAACTGGTTGGATCTCCTTGTAGTCCAAGGGACTCTCAAGAGTCTTCTCCAACACCACCTAATATTTTTAAAATATACCCTTTTTCCTTGCTTTCTTTTTCTGAAATTGACATGCAGTTGATTTACAATATTGTGTTACTTTCATGTTTACAGCAAAACTATTTAGTTATACATGTATGTGTATGTGGCTTCTCTGGTGGCTCAGAGGTTAAAGTGTCTGCCTGCAATGTGGGAGACCCGGGTTTGATCCCTGGGTGGGGAAGATCCCCTGGAGAAGAAAATGGCAACCCACTCCAGTATTCTTGCCTGGAGAATCCCATGGAGAGAGGAACCTGGTAGGATACATATATATGTATGTATACATCTATATTATCTTTTTTTGATTCTTTTCTGTTATAGTTTATTACAAGCTATTGAATATAGTCCCCTGTGGTATTGGAGAAGGAAATGGCAACCCACTCCAATATTCTTGCCTAGAAAATCCCATGTATAGAGGAGCCTGTTTGGCTACAGTCCATAGTGCCGCAGAGATTCGGACATGACTCAGCATGCACACACACCACTTCCCAATGGTAACAGTAATTTTGTTTTCTATATGTGTGCGTTTGTTTCTGTTTCATAAATAAGCCCATTTATACTATTTTTTAAATTCCAATTTAAGTGACATCATATAATATTTGTTTTTCTCTGTCTGAGTTATTTCATTTAATGTGATAATCTCTAGGTCCATCCATGTTGCTGCAAATGACTGTTTTCTTGACTCATTCTGCTAAAATTTTGTCTCTTTTATTACTTTTTTGAAAGTATCAGCTTTTATTTTTAATTTTACCAAAGTAGAATTGATTTACAATGTTGTGTTAATTTCTTCTGTATAGCCAAGTGATTCAGTTATACATACATACATACATATATATATATATTTTCATATTCTTTTCTATTATGATTTATCACAGGGAATTGAATATAGTTCCCTGTGCTATACAATAGGACCTTGCTGTTTATTCATCTTATATATGGTAATTTGCATATACAAAACCCAAACTCCCAGTCCTTCCCCTCCCCAAGCACCTTGACGACCACAAGTCTGTTTTCTATGTTATGAGTCTGTTTCTGTTTTGTAGATGTGTTTCTTTGTATCATGTTTTAGATTCCATGTATAAGTGATATCCTTTGTCTTTCTTTTTCTGACTTGAGTATGATAATCTCTAGGTCCATCCACGTTATTGCCAATGGTATTATTTAATTCTTTTTAATGTCTGAGTAGTACTCCAATCTAATCTTTCCTTAAAAGAATTAGCCATGAGGAGCACAGGTAGCTGAAGTCTTCCACCTTTTGTATCTTCCAGTCCTTTCTTATATTCACACTCTGGCTTATTCCCTTGCTGCTGCTGCTGCTGCCAAGTTGCTTCAGTCGTGTCCTTATTCCCTTAGGCTGATCCTAAACAATGACTGAACAGAGATGCTAAAACCTGGTCACCTCTGGACTCCTCTAACGGGCCGTCTTTCCTCCAGAGCCTCTCCTAAGTCTGGCCAAGACTTTCTTACAGGAGCACTGCAGTCTGAGGCCCCTTCCACCTGCAGGGTGGAAGACTTTCTTTGTTGATTTTTACTCCCAATTCCTTTAAGGGATGGGGGGCTATTTTATTTAAAGGAATGTTTCTCAAACGTGAGTGTACACATACACTGAAGACCTTGTTAAAATGCACCTTCATTTTCCCTAATTTGGGGTGACAGCTGGATAGTCTGTGTTTCGAATAACCTCCCAGGTGATGGCAATGCTGCTGGCCCAAAGACCATGGTTGAGTGGGAAGCATTTAGATTGTCATTTGTGTTTATCTGCCAAGTAGATTGCTACAGAGAGAAGTAATCAAGTGCACTTTAGGAACTGGGTCTGTTAGTGGAACTAACAACATACATTTCCACAGAACCATTTTTTATCATTGCTTTGACCTGGTAGTAGAATGCCATGATAAAGTGGGCTTGCATATTTAAGTTACAATGGGAGACATGTTTCATATTTTGGGGCATATCATTGGAGCCATCATAAAACCAAAGTGGTATTATAATGAGACACTTTAGAATGGTCTTTAATTGTTAGGTGGATTTAGGTTTCCACAGCAAAAATGCCTTCTGAATAAATGTCCCACAAGGAGAAGTAGAATGTCCCATGGATATAAGAATTATGACCAAAGCAGTTGGAGGGAAGGTCCAAAGAACAGAAATGTATGTAGGGCTGGAATGCAATACAGAAGGGGAAAAAAGCTGAACACAAACATCCAAACCCAGTGGGCTTGCCATTTAGATTTGAGCCAAAAGAGAAGGCTAGAGATCAGTCAGCCTGCAGACTCCACGATCTGAAGGCAAGAGAAAGGCTAAAGTTAGCATGTGTGGCTTCCTAGAAACTGGAAGTTAATCTAAAGCAGATATTCTCCAAAGGACACTTCCAATGTTTCCTGGCCCTGGGCCAGACACTTCAAAGCACCATTATCAGTGAGTTGTGGTCCTGTGTTGGGAAAGTTGGGCGATGCTCTGAGGAAATGTCAGCTCCGGATCACAGTTTCCTCTCATTGCAGTGTGAGGAGGTCAAAGTTGCTGAGGGCGGCTCACACTCCAGTGGCCGGCCAAGTTGCCAACTCTATGCGCATTAGAGTTTGCCTTCAATCTCACGAAGAGCTAGGATGCTATCTGACAGGAAGCAGGGTTTGAAGTGGTCTCTACTGGCTGATGGATGACGCCTCTCCAGAAGTGTGATTCTGCCAGAAACCCCTCACCTTTTTAATGAAAAGAGCACAGAGAAATTCAGGGTTCTTCCCTTCTTCCACTCAGCTTGGGTTTTGGACTTCTCTCAGTTGAGTCGGTTGGGTTGTTCACCAGCACTGGATATCCTTGCGTTGCTGAGTATCAAATACTAGTCAGCTTACAAGGTGAGGAATCTTGTGAAGGCCCTTTTGAACCTATGAGGGTGTCATACATTTCTATTTCCCCAGTCTCTTGAGCTTTCTCATCATTTCTGAGCAGTAGTACCTGCTCCATTAGACATGAACTGTGGAGTCGATCTCCTTCAGCCCAAGAGCTCCTTCGTTAGGGTCTACTTGTTATCTTTGTAGCTCAATGAGCTGAGGTGGGTATAAAGAGGAGACCACATCCACACAGCAGACCAGGGTCCTGACTAAGGAGCAGGCACAATGCTGTTTCCAAGGATGGCAGGGCATTCTCATTCCCTTTCCTGTCTTTGAGGAAATATCACCCAAGAGGTTAAGGTGACTAACTGGCGTCCAGGGAATGTCCTTTTTTTTCTCTCTCTCTTCTGAGATTGGTGGATTCTTGTGGGACTTGGGTAGAAAGAGGAGAGAAATAAATTGGGCACAAATAGTGAGAAAAATTGCTCCAGGGCAGGTAGTACCCACCTTTAATTCTATAATGGCTGAAGTGGAAGCTTGGTGTGCAAAGGAAATGTCTCTGAGGGGATTAACTATCACGTGACTTTGTAAAAATGGTCAGAGTTTTGGGTTGTCTAGTAAGTGTGTCATGTCCTTAGGGCAAATTCTTTGAAAAATTAGGAAGTTTGTCCTTAATAATCACTTTTCATTCTCTTTCTCCAGTAAGATATTAACTAATGAGGCTTACTATGGGATCTCTCTCAGGGATAACTGCATCTTTTTCTAAGTCTTTAAAAAAAGTTTTGCTTGTTTGAAGTTTAAATTATTAGGGTATAACTTATATACATCAAATTATACATATTTAAAAAGGCCAATTTGACAAGTTTTGATAGATGTATATACCAGACCTATGAAACCATCACCACAATATAAATCATGAATATGTCCATTATGCCCCCAAATTTCCTCTCCCGCTTTCTACACTTTCCCTCTCAACCCTCTCTGAATCATCACTATATAGCTACCAATCTTCTTTCTGTCCCTGTAGATTAGTTTGCATGATCTACATTGTTGCACAAATGCAACTCTTTTATAGCCTGGTTTCTTTCACACAAAATAATTATTTTGAGATTCATCTGTGTTATTCATGTATCAATACTTTCTGTATAAATATACCATGATGTGTTTATCCATTTACCTGTTGCTTTGGGTTGTGTTCCAGCTTTTGGCTACTACAGTCTGCTATGAACATAGGCACTGTTATGAACATTCCTGTCTAAATTTTTATATGGACACATGGTTTTACTTCTCTTAGGTCAATACCTAGGAGTGGAATGGCTAGATCATGGAAGAATGCTTAACTTTTAAAGAGCCTGAGTTCCTAGCTTTTAAGGAAACTGGCAAAGTATTTTTTCTGAAGTGACTGAGTCATTTTATAGCCCTAAAATCTTCTGCATTCTCACCCAAACTTGGTGTAGTCAGTCTTTTAATTTTAGCTGTTTTAAGATGAATGTAGTATCTTCGTGGTTTTAATTTGTATTTATCTAATGACTAATGTTGGCAATTTAATCTCTTGTTCCTCTGCCTTTCCTAAAAACAGCTTGAACATCTGGAAGTTCACGGTTCATGTATTGCTGAAGCCTGGTTTGCTTAATTTTGAGCATTACTTTACTAGCGTGTGAGATGAGTGCAATTGTGTGGTACTTTGAGAATTCTTTGGCATTGCCTTTGTTTGGGATTGGAATGAAAACTGCCTTTTGCCAGTCCTGTGGCCACTGCTGAGTTTTCCAAATTTGGTGGCATACTGAGTGTAGCACTTTCACAGCATCATCTTTCACGATTTTAAATAGCTCCACTGGAATTCCATCACCTCCACTAGCTTTGTTCGTAGTGATGCTTTCTAAGGCNCATGGCATCCAGTCCCATCACTTCATGGGAAATAGATGGAGAAACAATGGAAACAGTGTCAGACTTTATTTCTTTTGGGCTCCAAAATCACTGCAGATGGTGACTACAGCCATGAAATTAAAAGATGCTTACTCCTTGGAAGGAAAGTTATGACCAACCTAGATAGCATTTAAGCAGAGATATTACTTTGTCAACAAAGGTCCATCTAGTCAAAGCTATGGTTTTTCCAGTGATCACGTACGGATGAGAGAGTTGGAATATAAAGAAAGCTGAGAGCAGAATAGATGCTTTTGAACTGTGGTGTTGGAGGACTCTTGAGAGTTCCTTGGACTGCAAGGAGATCCAACCAGTCTAAAGGAGATCAGTCCTGGGTGTTCATTGGAAGGGACTGATGGTAAAGACGAAACTCCAATACTTTGGCCACCTCATGTGACGAGCTGACTCATTGGAAAAGAGCATGATGCTGGGAGGGATTGGGGGCAGGAGGAGAAGGGGACGACATAGGATGAGATGGCTGGATGGCATCACCAACTCGATGAACTTGAGTTTGGGTAAACTCTGGGAGTTGGTGATGGACAGGGAGGCCTGGCATGCTGCGATTTTGGGGTCACCAAGAGTCGGACACGACTGAGTGACTGATCTAAACTCTACATATAAGTTAAGTATGCTTATATATACTTATATATATGAATATTTATTCGGCCATAAAAAAAAGATATCTTGCCTTTTGTGACAGCATGGATGAACCGTGAGGGCATTATGCTATGTGGAATAAGTATATGATCTCACTTATATATAAACTCTAAAAAGCAACACAATAGAAAACAAACAACAAAATCCCCAATAAACCTCACTCTGAGCTCATGGATACATAGAACAGACTGGTGGTTGCCAGAGACAGGGGTTGAGGAGAGCAGATGAAACAAATAAGGGGGTTAAAATGTAAAAATTAACAGCTGCAGAAAAAAAAAATCACAGGAATGTAAACTACGATATGGTGACTATAGTTAATAATATAGTGTCATATATGAGAAAGTTTTAACAGAGTAGGTCTTGTAAGTTTTCATCACAAGAAAAAATGTATGGTGATGGATGTTAAATAGGCTTCTTGTGGTGAACATTTCATAATATGTAATGTATACAAATATAAAATCATTATGTTGTACATCTGAAACTAATATAATGTTGTATGTCAGTTACTAAAGAAAAGTTCAGTTTTCTATATATTGAGGCAAATATGGAACATACATCTTTTACGCTGACCGTGTCTCTGTTGATGACAATATCACATTGTATTGATTACTGTGTAGTGTTTGTTCTACATCTTTGGTCTTCTTTTTCAAAATTGTTTTGGTTTTTTAAGGTCCTTTTTATTTCCAGACAAATTTTAGAATAAAATTGCTAGTTTCTACAAAAAATGCCTACTGGGATTTTGATTGGAATTGTATTGAGTCTATTTCCAGTAGTCATGTACAGATGTGAAGATTGGACCATAAAGAAGGCTGAGTGCTGAAGAATTGATGCTTCCGAACTGTGGTGCTGGAGAAGACTCTTGAGAGTCCCTTGGACAGCAAGGAGATCAAACCAGTTAATTCTGAAGTAAATCAACCCTATATATTCATTGGAAGGTCTGATGCTGAAGCTGAAGTCACAATACTTTGGCAACCTGATGTGAAGAGCTGACCTATTAGGAAAGATCCTGATGTTGGGAAAGACTTAAGGGAGGAGAAGGGGACAAGATGGTTGGATGGCATCACTGTCATCAGTGATGACTTTGAGCAAACTCTGGGAGAGTTTGAATTTGAGCAAACTCTGGGAGATAGTGAAGGACAGGAAAGCCTGGTGTGTTGCAGTTTACAGAGTCACAGAGTTGGACATGACTTGGTGACTGAACAACAACAAAATAGATCAGTCTAGGAACAATTGACATTTTAACAATTGAGCCTTCCAGTCAATAAACATATTATAATCTTACCATTTATATAAATTGGATTTAATTTCTCTCTGCAATATTTTGTTGATTTTAGGTCTTGCACATATCTTGTGATATTCACTCCTAAATATTTCAAGTATTTTGTTGCTATTTTAAGTAGTATTTTCAAAAATTCAGTTTTAATTAGTTTTTTTCTAGTATATAGAAATGCAGTTTATTTTTGTACACTGATCTTGTATCCTGAGACCTCAATAAACTCACTATCTCTAGTCTTTTTCTTGCAGATTCCGTTGGATTTTCTACACAGACTATGCTGGTGTTAGACTACTCTTCAAGATTAAAAAGACTAATGCAATTTAGTTGATGTGGAGTGGGAGGTGGGGGGGTGGTTCAAGATTGGGAACTCATGTACACCTGAGATGAAAATAAATAAATAAATAAATAAATAATATTTTATATCTTTTTATAAAATAAAATTTAAAATATTTTATAAAAAAATAAAAGTAGCATTTTTGGTACCTACATATGTGAGCTTAATTAAAACTGCTCAAGGAGAACGGTGAGTGCTTTGACAGTTTACTTCTGATGATGTTTCTGAAGGGCACCAAAAGGTGATGAGTGTAATAGAAGTCTCCTAGGTAGACACATGGACCCTTGTCTTTAATTTGCCCAACAATGAATGGTCTCACTCAATTTCTCTAGCCAAATCTGTTGCTGGACTGTAAATTTCATTTTATAGTTATTATACTTCATATGCACTTAGAATAACTTTAAAAACCACACAGGAAAACCCTGTATGAATGGCTATATGCTAGCACACATTTCAAATTGTGGCTTTCAATTAATTGATAGTGAGTTATGACTTTTAAAACATTTTAAACTGTTTTCTAAAGGGGAGAGAGAATGAAAGCAACAACTTCAACAATAGTATTTTCTCATCTTTATTCTTTCTTTATAGTCCTAAAGGCTTAAAGTAAAATTAAAATTTGCTTTCTTTTTTTGTTTGGTTGGGAAAGTTGTACAGGTAGCTAAACCACATGGTGAAAACTCATATGAAGACCGAGCTTTTGATGTGTTTATTTTTGCTGGGTCAGGGAGGCATGGTGATTGACAGGTGGGATTGTGCACCTCCCAGATGGTGTAGGTACAGGGTTATTAACCATGAGCTCCCTAACATCATTTTCTCATGCTTATCCGTATGCATAGTCTTGTATTACTTGCAGAATCTCCCTGACCTTTATGAACTCCATATTCCTCACTCCACAGTCTACCCCATCTTTCCTGGCTCAGTGTATCTCAGTGTACTTGATGGTGCTGTGGACCATAGGTATTCTTCATGCTTGTGATTCTGGAAGAAAAGGGAAGATTAGAAAACTCCTTTATGTACACATGTTCATGAAACCACCTTAGCTTCAGTGCTTACCATATGGAGATAACGGAAACACGACAAGATACTGAGTGGCCAAGGAAAGACCTCATGATTGTCCACTAAGCATATTATTGAGGGAGTGGGTAGTGGTTAGGATAAGAAGATCTTTGCTAGCATTTATCTGTTCAACAAATAGTTTTGAGTGTCAGCTAGGTATTACCTTCAATTCTAAGCATTTTGGAAATTCAATCAATGAAAAGGACAAAAGTTCCTGCCTTCTGTTGTTCAGTCGCTAAGTTGTGTCCAACCCTTTGTGACTCTGTGAACTGCAGCAGGCCAGGCTTTCCTGTCTTTCATTGTCTCCCGGAGATTGCTCAAAGTCATGTCCATTGAGTTGCTAATGACATCCAACCATTTCATCCTCTGTCACCCCCTTCTCCTTCTGCCCTCAATCTTTCCCAGCATCAAGATCTTTTCCAATGAGTTGGTTCTTCACATGAGGTATCCAAAGTATTGGGGTGCCAGCTTACGCATCAGTCCTTTCAATATTCAGGGCTGATTTCTTTTAGGATTCACCGGTTTGATCTCCTTGCTGTCCAAAGGACTCTCAAGGGTCTTCTCCAGCTCCACAGTTTGAAAGTATCAATTCTTTGGCACTCAGCCTTCTTTATGGTCCAACTTTCACATCTCTACACGACTACTGAAAAATCATAGCTTTGACTATATGGACCTTAATTGGCAAAGTGATGTCTCTGCTTTTTAATATGCTGTCTAGGTTCATCACAGCTTTTCTTCCAAGGAGCAAGTATTTTTTAATTTCATGGCTTCAGTCACTGTCTACAGTGATTTTGGAGGGGAGACGAAAAAGAAATAGAAGTGTAATTAATTAATAAATTACACAGTATATGAGAAGTTGACACATATGGATAAAAGCAACAGGGTAGTGTTGGCAGGAATTCAGAGAGGAGTAGGGAATGATTACAATTTTAAATATGAATACAGTATAGAAAATATAGCAGAAGCTTGAAGGAGGTGAGTTAGCTATGCATAAGAGCCATTCAGCCTATGTGAACAGTGTAAAGTGAGACCATGCCTGGCATGTTTGAGGAATAGCAAGGGGTTAGCACTCCATTACTGAGAACTGGTCCGGTCTATCTTGGTCTCTGATAGCCCTGAATGTGGAAAGAAACCCAGCTTGAGACTAGAGGATGGATTAAATGTCTTTCTAATGTCTAATGTCTTAGTCACCAGGATCAGAGCTTTTGAGCTTATCTTAAGAGAATACCAGCCTGTGCTTTGGTCACACTACACATTATCCTCTAATCTCCAGCTATTTTATTAAAAAACAATTCGGACCTGGAAGGGAGGGGAGTTTGGGGGAGAACAGATACATGTACATATGCATGGCTGAGTCTCCCTGCTGTTCACCTGAAACTATCACAACATTGTTAATTGTCTATACTCCCAACACAAAATAAAAAGTTTAAAAAAAAAGCAGTTGGGTAAGAGTGAACACTGATAGAGGCTTCAGTTGCGAGAATAAATTGGAGTGTCCTTAGAAGGCTGTTTGGGCTGTGTGAGAGGCGGTGGTGTGGGGTGCACGTGTGTGGAGGAGATGTTGTTGCCTGACAGCTGTTCTGGATATGCTCAAATTATGACAAAATGTTTGGCCTCTTTTCAAGATCCAACTGCATATGTATGACAAGTGGAAAAACAAAATACAATGAAATTGACAAACTTGGGTGAGCCATAACTTTGATCTGAAGGCAATTCTCAAAGTGAAGTTGCAAAAGTGGTTTTAGCATCAGCAGGGCTTTTAGGGTGTGTGTATGTAGCTGCCTAGAGGGTTGCCTTAAGGGGAGTACTGATTTGGTGAATGAGCTATGGAGCTTAACTTGATCATCCAAAAAGAGATGGCTTATTTTCAATTTTTAATTAAAAGAATTGAAACATCAGAGGGAAGGCCATCTCTTCTCCAAGCGCTCTGGCTTCCTAAAATGTGGAGTTGGTGGAGAAGGTACTAAACTGCTTGGACCTTGGGTCACCTGGACGGAGCTATATCTCTGTTGCTGCCTGCATACACTTTTCATGATTAGAAAGCCATGGCCATTATCTATTTTAACAAAAATTGTGTGAGTCTGTAAGGAGGTGTGATTGAACCCTCACAGGGGATGAGGGTGTTTCTGGCACGAGGAAGAGTGACGGTTCAGGTTAGAAAATGATAAAACAAGGGAGAGAATGAAATGATCTCAAGTGTGAATTAATTGTATTCATCTAATGCTTGGTCGGAAGCATGGATGAAGGTATCAAGATGTTTCAAAGGGGACTAGCAGTGTCAGGACCTACTATGGTGGCTTCTTCGTGGAAAGACGTCAGAAGTGAGTAGTAGAAATGGGCATGATGGGCTGCCAAGGGGGTACTCCCTTTGAGACTTGGGTATAATTGTCTCAGTTGGTGGGACAGTATCTGTGGGCCTTGGGACCCAGCATACCCCAGTAGGATCAGAATCCAGATTCTTTGTGTTTCTTGCTTTCTTTGGACTTTCTTCATTTTAAATGAAAGGATTTTGGAAGTTTGAATTATGCTAAGGGGGACCAATGAAGAAGGCAATGGCACCCCACTCCTGTACTCTTGCCTGGAAAATCCCATGGACGGAGGAGCCTGGTAGGCTGCAGTCCATGGGGTCGCTAGGAGTCGGACATGACTGAGTGACTTCACTTTTACTTTTCACGTTCATGCATTGGAGAAGGAAACGGCCACTCACTCCAGTATTCTTGCCTGGAGAATCCTAGGGACAGGGGAGCCTGGTGGGCTGTCATCTATGGGGTCGCACAGAGTTGGATACGACTGCAGCGACTTAGCAGCAGCAGCAGCAGGGGGGNTTACTTTTCACGTTCATGCATTGGAGAAGGAAACGGCCACTCACTCCAGTATTCTTGCCTGGAGAATCCTAGGGACAGGGGAGCCTGGTGGGCTGTCATCTATGGGGTCGCACAGAGTTGGATACGACTGCAGCGACTTAGCAGCAGCAGCAGCAGGGGGGCCAATCATGTTGTAAGGGAAACAACTCACCATAGGGCCATTGAAGTGATAGTCGTGGCCATTCAAATCAGAGAATTTGAAGGGAAAGGTCAAAGCCAAGGGAATAAATCAAGGCTAAGGCTCTTTCACGTCTCTCATCACACCTGGAGGTTTGTCTTCTCAAGCTAAAAATCTCAAGTGGGCAGTTCGGGCTTTAGTTCTATTAGGAAAGCTGACATTCCTTTATAAGCTCTCACATCTTCAGTTGAAAGTCAGACCAATTCTATCTCCAGTACTTAGCCCAATGAAAGCCACACCCAAAGATTATTGTTTCTATGCAGTTATCTGGCTCTGATGCATCTCTTCATAAAGTACATCGACAGGAAGGCTGCTTAGTTGATTCAGTTTGGATAGTGCTTGGCATCNTTGGAAGGACTGATGCTGAAGCTGAAACTCTAATACTTTGGCCACCTGATGTGACTAGCTGACTATTTGAAAAGACCCTGATGCTGGGAAAGACTGAAGGCAGGAGGAGAAGGGGATGATGGAGGATGAGAAGGCTTGATGGCATCACTGACTCAATGGACATGAGTTTGAGTAAACTCTGGGAGTAGGTGATGGACAGGGAGGCCTGGCGTGCTGTGGTCCAGGAGTCACAAAGAGTTGGACACGACTGAGCAATTGAACTGAACTGAACTGGAATATAAAACAGATAGCTAGTGGGAAGCCACTGTATAGTACAGGGAGCTCAGTTGGGTGCTCTGTGATGACTTATAGGGGTGGGATGTGGGGGGATAGAGCGAGGTTCAAGAAAGAGGGGACATATATACAAGTATAGCTGATTCTTGTTGTTCAGCAGAAACTAACACATTATAAGGCAATTATACTCCAGTTGAAAAATAAATTTTTAAAAAAAATTAAGAAAAAAGAAAGAATGAATATGGTTTTCTCATCGACAATGCTATAGCTCAGTTCCCCATTTTGGAAGCCTGTAGAGTTCAGGTGTGGCCAACCTGATCTCTGGCTTCCTTTGCCTTTTCATATGGGCAGGTCTGCTTCTGTTTATGGGGCTCTTTGTTTGAAGAGTATCCTGCTCTCTTGGAGTCCTTTGTCTCATAGACTTTTTTCCTTACAGGATGATGATATCATCTGAGAAATCAGTTCTTAAAAATTCCATCTCCTCCAAAATGGGAAATGAGCTCATCTTGGTTAAGCTGTCTACCTGTTGTAGTATCTCAATGCTATCCTGTCCCACCATTCCCTTTGTCTTTAGTGTTAAGAGGAAGAAAAAATGCGGCAGCCTCAAGTGATCCACGGGAAATATCTCAGAAGTTTTCATCACTTAACTTAGCTATTATCACCTCTCCTGGAAAAGAACCTTAGGCAAAATGTGAGAAAGTGGCCTCTTAAGTGGAAAACATGAAGAGAGGGGAAAAAATGAGATCAGAGCAAAATGAATATAGCACAAAACTCCAAAGTGATTCAACTTTCTAAAAAGTAAAGTGATGATAGCTACAGGGAGTGCTGTGATTGTGGGTTATTTTCTGAAACCCCAAACAAAGGATTTGGAAAGCTGAAAGGCAAATCTGTCTCTTATGCTTCCCCAGAGAGACCTTGCAGGGAAAGCTAATGTCTGCAGCTATGTTGAGAAGGTCACCTATTAAACAAGAACCTTGTGTGCCGGATTCAGGTGGGGCTAGCATACAAGGTCATGGACATTCACGAGTCAAAATGTTCCCGAATGTGGAGTGTCTGTAGCCAGTTAGACTCTGATTAAATTTCTTCTGCAATTAGAATAAATTCCTTATCTCTAAAGACTCTAGAGACATAAACAAATACTAGACAGGAGTGTTCCAGTGGATCTGAAATGATTCCATACATTTGAATGGCAGATCCATATATTCTAAGTCGTGTTCTTAGAAGCAGGTTTGTTGTTATTCAAATGCTCACATGTTCTCTTCTGGGTGGGTGCCTGTGCAGGATACATGTGTGAAATTTGGATTTAGGCACATGGTCTAGGAACCCAGCACCAGGAGTGGGCGACTCATGCAGGATTCTAGGGGCAGAGACCAGGAATTTGATGGAGTTTAGGAGATAACAAGACTTCCCTTGTGACTCAGATGGTAAAGAATGTTCCTGCAGTGTAGGAGATCTGAGTTTGATTCCTGGGTTGGAAAGATCTCCTGGAGAAGGGAAGTATTCTTGCTAGGAGAATTCCATGGACAGAAGAGCCTGGTGGGCTACAGTCCATGGGGTCATAAAAGAGTTGGACACGACTGAGTGATTAACACTTTCGGTAGCTAAGAACATGACTTTAGAATCAGATAAGCTTCCCTCAGTCACCTACTGTTTACACGGCAGAGGACAACTTAAGTAAACCTATTGCCTTATGTAAGTAGGATGGAGATAATAATATCTACACCATGACCTTGTGTAAGGATTAAATTAAATCAAGCATGTGAAAAGTATCCTGAACTGAACTTAACCAGGGTCAAGTGGTGGATGTTGTTATTATTCTCCAATTGGAGAGTCAGTGTGACAGGAAATGACCAAGAAACTGGTCTCTTGTAGCCTCTGTATTCTCTTCTCATAGGGAACCATCTTCCCAGTGACCAATGCATTTGACTGGTGGAAATGGAGTTTAGGTTCAAAGGGGAACCCCAAATGTGTTGAAATAATGTACTTTAGCAACAAGATTTTATATTTTCTCTTCTGTCATTGGTTTGAGTGATTTAAGTTTGGTGAGCTGCTTTAGGAAATTTATCATACTTTTTTTTTGGCAAATGAATTCCAGGCTATGGACAACTGGAATACAACTTACTTGTCTGCTGGGGATTTTCAGTACTGGGGGAAAGAATTTTAATTGTGTTGGAAGTCAGTACTCATTACTCCTGGTGAAATTAAGCAAATCCTTCAGAAAATTTCTAGTACTCTGGCAATATTACTGGCGAGGAATTGCAGGGTCAGGGTTAGGGTTAGGGCTACAGGGCTTCAGGCCGGTCAGCCTTTTCCTTTCTTTCTCCATCCCCACTTCCTTCTGTTTCTTGTCCCAGGATCTTAGATATTTTTCTGGGTCAAAGAACCTACTTGGAAGGTATGAACTTCCATTCAAGGCTACTGTGTTGATGCACCGTTTTCAAAATGTTAATACACCAATTTTAATAAAGAAATATTTTATAGCATCCAGTTTGTCCCCACATAGATTAAGGCTATAAGATTTCCCATTCCTACCATTGCCTGTTTTCTCTTCAGCTTTACCAGTAATAGGTATTATTGTTATTTTTGTTTTTCTCAGCCTGATCAATCTCAAGTGTTAGTTTCCTGTCCTTGCTAATGAGTTTGTACCTACTTCCACACATTTGATGGCTTTTTGAAATTGTTCTTCTCTGGAGAGTGTATGAATATTCATCCTACTGTTGTAATTTTTCAGTAGGCTTGACATTTTTCTAAATGTTGGAAAGAGAAGCACTGAGTATACAAGAAGAGGAATTAGAGACAGTGCACACATTTTTGGGGGTATCGAGTGCACAAATAAGGAATTGAAAGCACAAAAGATGTGCTGCTTTAGATGGACCACATCATCAATAAAAGGCAGGAAAGCAGAGTGTGTTGGTCCAGATGTCTGCAGGTGTTGGTGGAGATGGTAGTGTGAGTCTGTTGAAATATTTTCTGATTTTTCATTTTTCTCATTGAAGTGGGAAATAAGATTGTCAGCTGAGCATAAGGCTGTGTGAGGAAGTATTAGAGGCTGAAGGAGAGAGAAGGGGAAATATGGGGAACTGAGAGGACCAGGGAAATCTAGTATGATTACCAAGCAGCATGGAGGGGCTATTTGAATTACAGTGACCAAGTCAGAGTAGCTAGTCTGCAGAGTATTTTTCATTAGTCATGCTCAGATACTGGATATGGGTAAGAGCATAAGAGTTGGAGTGTTGGATTTAATCAGGGTTGTGGTATTTTAAGAAAGTATTTGCAAAATCAGAGGGCAAGATTGATGAAGGTGTGTGCAAGGACATGATTAAAATGATTGATCTTGGAGTAAAGCTGAGAGAGAGGTGAAGGCCAGCAAAACAATTGTATGACCAATGGATTAGCGATTCTGTTTAGGGGAATAAGGGTAAGACACGAGTACCACCAAAGAGATTGAGCTGGAAAGATCAGAGGTGGTGGTCAGAGACTGGGAAGTATGACAAGGAATTTATGGAGGGTTTATTGAATCACTCTTGCATTTCTTGGATAAACCTTCCTTAGTCATAGTATATTATTCATTTTAAGACTGCTGTATTTCTATTTTATTTAGATATTTTGCTTTTATATTTAGAAGTGAGATTATTTTTATACACTTGCTATGTTCTGGTCTTAGAGATATACTGATTTCATAAAGTGAAATGGCAAGCATAATTTCTATGGCCAGAGCAGTTTAAATAGCATCAAAGTTACCTGTATTGTAAAGATCAGATAAAGCTTAGCTGTTGATCCATTCATCCTGTGCCCTTGTCCATAGTAGATTTAAATTACCTTTACCATTTCACTCTAGGCTATTATTCTAAGCAAGTTTTCCTCACTTAAAAAAATATTTTTATATTACAAGCAAATCATTTCGGTCTTAAGGATTTGAATATTTGTTGGCACAATTTTGTATGAAATGCTGTCTTATAATTCTTTTGATCTCTCCTGTGATTTTTAATCCTTTTTCTTTCTCTCTCTTTTTTTAAAAAATGAAGTATAGTTGATTTACAGTATTGCATTAGTTTCAGGTGTACAACCTAATAATCCAATATTTTTATTTACTTGTGCTATACAATATATCCTTATTTTCCCAATATATCCAATATATCCTAATATTGTCTATTCCTGCTATAATCAACTATACAACAGTACTCCTTATTTTATCTTGTTTTCGAAAAATAAACTGTTAGTTATATATCATGTCTATCAGTGTTATTTTCTCATTCACTAATAACATATTTTAGATTTATTAACTCACTCTTCCTACATGTTTTTAATTGATTTTAATGGTCTATTTTTAGTTTAGTAATATGTGAACTATAAACTTAGTTCTTTTGTTTTAAATCTGTTTTTAAGTTTTGAAGGCATTTAAAGCTATGATTCGGAGAAGGCAATGGCATCCCACTTCAGTACTCTTGCCTGGAAAATCCCATGGGTGGAGGAGCCTGGCAGGCTGCAGTCCATGGGGTCGCTAGGAGTTGGACACGACTGAGTGACTTCCCTTTCAATTTTCACTTTCATGCATTGGGAGAAGGAAATGGCAACCCACTCCAATGTTCTTGCCTGGAGAATCCCAGGGTCGGGGGAGCCTAGTGGGCTGCCATTTACGGGGTTGCAGAGTCGGACATGACTGAAGCGACTTAGCAGCAGCAAAGCTATGATTAAGCTTTTGTTAAGAGATGACTCATTAGAAAAGACTCTGATGCTAGGAAAGATTGAAGGCAGGAGAAGTGGATGACAGATGACGAATGGTTGGATGGCATCACCAACTCAATGGACATGAGTTTGAGGAAGCTCTGGGAGATGGTGAAAGACAGGGAGGCCTGGTGTGTTGCAGTCCGTGGGTTCACAGAGTCAGACACGACTGAGCGACTGAACAACAGTATCATAGGATTTAATATGAAACGTACTCCTTTTCATTACTCTTCAGATAGTTTGTGAATAAGATTTCCCCTTTGAACAAATGATTATCTAGGTATTTGTAAATACACTTCTATATAATTAATTAATTAATTATTTTTGGCATGCTGAGCAGCATTTATGGTCTTAGTTCCCCAGGGATTGAACACATGCCTCCTACAGCGGAAGCTCAGAGTCTCAACCTCTTGACAACCAGGTAAGTCCTTGGCATCAACTTTTTATTATTTGTAATTTTATTGTATTATCATCAGAAAATGTGGCCCGTAAAATTTCTGTTATATTCAATTTGTTAAACTTTTCTTTTCTGGTCAAATACACAATTTGCTTTTGCAAATGTCCCACGAATACATGGAATGAATATATAATCTTTATTCAAGGGATTTAAGATTCTACTGTACCGAAACCAAGTATTACTTAATTTACTTAAGTTATTTATACCTTCATTACTGGATATGTTCAATTTTTATAAGAAATATATTAAAATCTCTTTCTATACTTGTATTTTAGCCACATTTTTTATATTTTTAGCTTTATGTGTTTTCTATATTTAACTGCTATGTTATATGATGCATTTAAGTTTATCACTAGTTTATCTTCTTTATAAGTTGTACCTTTTATTCATATAGTGTTCCACATTTGGTTCCATCATATCCTTGACATTTGATTGGCATGTTCTTGTGTTTTGCTTTATTGTCAACCATTCCTTATCTTTTTAAAAATGTGTTTGTTGTAAATGGAATACAGCTTTACTGTTGTTTAGGTTAATCTGTCAGTCTTTTTTAAATGGGAGAATTTGATCATTTTCTGCTGATTGTAGATACATATACCTGCTTTGCTCTCATATATTTTCTCACTTCTGGATGCTGAACACCCTTAGATGCTATTCTACTCTGTGAGCTCAGGGAGGCTCAGGTCTGGTTTGAGGTATTTTTGTTGTTCAGTTGCTCAGTTGTGTCTGACTCTTTGCTATCCCATGGACTACAGCACACCAGACTTCCCTGTCCTTCATTATCTCCTGGAGTTTGCTCAAACTCATGCCCATTGAGTCAATGATGCTGTCCAACCATCTCATCCTCTGTTGCCCACTTCTTCTCCTGTCCTCAGTCTTTCCCAGCATCAGGGTCTTTTCCAGTGAGTTGGCTCTTTGCATCAGGTGGCTATAATATCGGAGCTTGAGCATCAGTCCTTCCAATGAATATTCAGGATTGACTTCCTTTAGGACTGACTGGTTTGATCTCCTTACTGTCCAAGTGACTCTCAAGAGTCTTCTCCAGCACCAAAGTTCAAAAACATCAATTCTTCAGTGCTCAGCCTTCTTTATGGTCCAACCCTCACATCTGTATGTGACTACTGGAAAAACCGTAGCTTTGACTATATAGACCTTTGTGGACAAAGTAATATCTCTGCTTTTTAATTGCTGTCTAGGTGTGTCATAGCTTTTCTTCCAAGGAGCAGGTGTCCTTTAATTNACCAAAGTTCAAAAACATCAATTCTTCAGTGCTCAGCCTTCTTTATGGTCCAACCCTCACATCTGTATGTGACTACTGGAAAAACCGTAGCTTTGACTATATAGACCTTTGTGGACAAAGTAATATCTCTGCTTTTTAATTGCTGTCTAGGTGTGTCATAGCTTTTCTTCCAAGGAGCAGGTGTCCTTTAATTTCATGGTTGCAGTCACAGTGCACAGTGATTTTAGAGCCTAAGAAAATAAAGGCTGTCACAATGGCTGCAGTTTTGCCAGTAGCAAGGAAGCTATTGAAGCATCATTTCTCCCTGATCTCCTTGCATTTTTCCAACTTTGGGGAAAAGAAATACTCAGTCCATCCCCTTAGGTCCCTCCTAGCTGTTTTTAATGCCAACTCTCAGAGAGAAATGCTGGTCTCAGTTCTCTCTGTTTAATTTTATGCAGAGCTCAAGGTTTCACCTGTACCTGGGTGACCATGGATCCCATGGCCTTTGGCTAAAAATGTATGTATACATATATAGTGGAGTTGGGAATGGAGAGATTGGGAGATGATTTGAGGTTGCCATTTTTCTAACTTCTTTTCCATGACTCTGTCACCAATTTTTTAAAATTTTATTTTTCAAATTTTTATTGAAATATAGTTGATTTACAACATTGATATTTTCAGATATATAGCAAGATGGTTCAGTAATCTATATATATAATCTTTAAAATATTTTAAAAAACATTTTCTTCTATAGTATATTATTACAAGATATTGAGTATAGTTCCCTGTGCTATACAGCAAGTAGGTCCTTGCAGGTTATCTTTTTTTTTTTTTTTTACCGAGGTAGGCTGGCTTGGTGTGAGTGCCCAGGCACACTTGTGTTCTCCATCCTTACCCTGCTGTCCTTTTTGAGGCCACAGCATGGCGGGGATGTCTGAACATGGAACTCCCAGAATTCCAGACTGTCCTCGCTGTGGAACAGTCAAGAGCAAGTGCTGGGCATACTCAGACTCAAATTCTGCCTCCACCACTAACCAGCCATGTGATCTTGAAGATACTGAACTTCACTGTGCCTCAGGGTCCTCATCTATAAAATGGGTCTATATTAATAGACCCTGCCTCTCAAGGTTGATGGAGAATCAAATTGGCTCCTGAATGTCGAGGGCTTAGCGGAGCGCTTGGCACAGAGTAAGCTTGCAATACACAGGAACAGCTATTGTTATTATTACTACCATTGTTATCAACTGGAGGACTCTTAATGAAGTGCTCTTATTTGCCAAAAGAGCCAGTGAGCTTTAGAGAGGTGATATGGCTTGTTTAGGTCCTGCTGAGAGAGAGTGACATTCGAGTCAAGTTCCTTGACTCCCAATCTGGGAGAAGGCTGCCAACACGGGAAGCTGCCATCCTCTGTACCAACACAGAATCCCCAAAGGAGAGATGCTGATCCCAGGAAAGGTAGGCCCCGAAATTGTTTAATTGCTAAATGGTGTCCAATTCTTTTGCAACCCCATGGACTGTAGCCTACCTGGCTTCTCTGTCCATGGGATTTCCCAGGCAGGAATACTGGAATGGGTTGCCATTTCCTTTTCCAGGGGCTCTTCCCAACCCAGGGATCAGACCTGGGTCTCCTGCATTGGCAGGCAGGTTCTTTACCACTGAGCCAGCTGGGAAGCCCAGACGCCCCGATGGTCCCCGGGGTACCCAGGGGTGAGGCAGCTTCTGTTCCCCCAGGTTGGTGCTACATCTTTCTGCACCTCATCGCTCATCCTTACCCTGGGGAGGTCAGATCATCAGCCCTGTTTCGCAGATACAGAAGCAGAGTTGCCCAGCAGGCAAGTAGCTCATTTGACACAGCTGATCAGTAGTGACTGGATCCACACTGGACCCCAAAGCTCCTTTACCAAAGCCCTGGGGAGCAGAGGGCCCCTGCCCCTATCTTTGTCCGAGCTCACAGCCTGATGGCTGCAGCTGGTCACAGAGCCTCAGCTTACCGTAGGCCAGGAGTGTGGTGAAGACCGTGACGCCCAACATGTCGTGAATGCTCAGGATCAGGTGAACGTCGCGGTGGCCAGGGCAGCACTTATAGGCAGGTGGGGGTGGGCCCACCTCATCAAGGCCGAGCCACCACTTGGAAGAAACCTGTTCTGCCGAGGCCTTTTCCCTGACCTTGGGTGGTTACTGTTTAATTTGGGCAGAGATGGAGCTGGCTTGGAGGCACGGATTTCCCAAATATCCAGTCAGAGCAGACTCTTGCATTTGCAGATCTGGGGGCCCCATCACGCTACTTGGCCTGACTCATTCTTTTCAGTTGTCATTTTCTAGGCACCTACTCTGTGCTCCATGCTCAGTAACTCTTGGAGTCCCTTAATTCTCCCAACAACATGCAGTAGATTCTCTTGTCTGCTGATTAAATGTGACAAAGCTGAAACTCAGAGGGTCAGTGACCATCCAGGGTCACACAGCTGTACGACAGGGTTTGAAGCCAGCCTTTCAAATGTCAGCCTATGGCCCAGAACTGCTGTGATTCACCGCTTCCTTCTCTGTCTTTATAGCTCTTTGTTCACTTCCTGCCTTTTTCTTTCTCCCTCATTCAGCTGGATCTGTCGGATCTTGGGGTTCTCCCCGCTCTGCAGCACCTTCTCCCCCTTGGCTTTGGATGGAGGCTGAGGCCCTGGCATACCCTGGAAGGTTTTGGTTGGCCAAATTCCTACTTGGAGCCAGCTTAGTTGTCTCCCTGCAAGGCCCTCAGTCTCTTGTTCTTTCTTTCTTTCTTTCTTTTTAAAATATAAGTGTACTTATTTTAATTGGAGGTTAATTACTTTACAATATTGTATTGGTTTTAAAATGGGCATGTAGGATCAGATGAACTCTTGGCCTCTTTTCAGATCTTAGATTCCATGATTTAGATGTAAAGGCTGAGTGCTACTCTGGATGCCCCAAAATTCCACCTGGAGCCTCGGCAATTTGGGTTCAGCCTTGACCTCGGGAAGTTGCTTTACTTCATTTGCCCCGAGGCCTGACTTTTCTTCTTTGAACTCCTCCACGTGCTGTTTGGAAGTTGTTTTCTGAGCTGGGCCTACTGGTCATGGGCATTATTTAACCATGCTCTTTCATTGGGAGCAACTGGGCAGAGGTAGGCGACTACTAGNGCAATTTGGGTTCAGCCTTGACCTCGGGAAGTTGCTTTACTTCATTTGCCCCGAGGCCTGACTTTTCTTCTTTGAACTCCTCCATGTGCTGTTTGGAAGTTGTTTTCTGAGCTGGGCCTACTGGTCATGGGCATTATTTAACCATGCTCTTTCATTGGGAGCAACTGGGCAGAGGTAGGCGACTACTAGTGTGCATGGCTAGTGTGCGTGGCTAGTGTGCATGGCTAGTGCCAGCCCCTCCTGACCTAGTCCTGATGCAGGGAAAACCACTGGCCAGAGGATGCCATCACTCCAGGGGCTCAAAATGCCTAAAGTTCTGGTGGTGACACTTGGCTGGCTGACCTGGTCTTCTGACCACCGAGATGAAGAAACAGCCCCAGAAGGGCTGGTGAATATCTGCAGAGAGGTGCCCTGGGAAGTGGATTGCTGCGATTGGAAGGCAGAGGGCTTGAAGTTGGATTAACTTAAAGCTGTGTGTCTTGCTTGCCCAGACTGTGAGGCACTGACTTAGTAGGTACACAGAAGCCATTCATTCCTTCATTCCTTCCGCACCAGCTGAGCAGCTCCGGTGTGTAGGCTCTGTGCTGGGGCTGGGGCCACAGAGAGGATAAGACCCTGTTCAGCTCTGCTGGAGCTCCCCGCTGGGCAAGGTGATAAACGTTCCTTTGAATGTTCTGGGCCAAGGTCTGGGAGTCCCGAACGAGAGCGTGTTAATCCACAGCGAGGGAGCTTGATGGGCGCAGGTGGGAAAGGGTCCCTTTTCTGCAGATTCCATGTCCAAAATGAACTTGAGATTCAAAAAGATGCACGCAGCTCTATTTTCCCAGCAGGATTATTTACAGTAGGCAAAACGTGGAAACAGCCTAAATGTCCATTGACAGATGAAAGGATAAAGAAGACATATGTGCAATGGAATACTGCTCAACCATAAAAAAGAATGAAATAATGCCATTGCAGTACCACGGATGCAACTAAAGATGATCACACTAAGTGAAGTAAGTAGAAAGACAAATACCCTATGATATCACTTATATGTGGAATCTAAACTATGGCATCAACAAACCTATCTATTAAGGAGAAACAGACCCACAGACATAGAGAACAGACTTACGGTTGCCAAGGGGCGGGAGAGGGAAGGACTGGAACTTTGGGATTAGCAGATGTAAACTTTACATATAGGATGGATAAACAATAAGGCCCTTCTGTTCTAGCGCAGGCGGCTATATTCAGTCTCCTGTGATAAATCATAATGGAAAAGAAGATATAAAAAAGAATGCCTATATAACTGAGTCTCCTTGCTGTACAGCAGAGATTGGTGCAACAGCGTAAATCAACTATACTTTGATAAAAAATTAAAAATAACAACAACAAAAACCCAAATGAACTTGAGGACTTGAGGCTGTGAGGATGCTGTAACCCCATTCTATCCTGTTGGCCCTCGTACGCTTCAGGGCCTGAAGTGGGGCCTGCCAGGGTGAGGGCACTTAATGTCAGCCAGCCACTCAGGGCCAGACTGTGCTGGAAAAATAACCAGGAGTGACTTGGCAGAGGCTGGGCTTGGGGGTGTGGGGAACATTAGGAGAAGCGATGCCAAGGTTGGGAGTCAATGAGGATGCTGGTGAGAGCCTGAGAGCCTGAGAAACAGGGCAGGTGCAGGATGGGGGCCCGTTATTTTTAGTTGCTGGGACAGGACTCTCGGGTGGCAGCTGTTACATCCTGGGTGGGGCCCATTAAGCAGGCAGGCCTGGGGCTGGCAGCATTTCTCCTCAAAACCAAGTGAAAGTAAGGAGTTGGGGGGCTGAGTGAGGGATTCGGTGTTGGGTNGGATGGGGGCCCGTTATTTTTAGTTGCTGGGACAGGACTCTCGGGTGGCAGCTGTTACATCCTGGGTGGGGCCCATTAAGCAGGCAGGCCTGGGGCTGGCAGCATTTCTCCTCAAAACCAAGTGAAAGTAAGGAGTTGGGGGGCTGAGTGAGGGATTCGGTGTTGGGTGCTGGGAGCTGGGACTCGGTGGTGGGGAGGCTTACTGAGAGGCCAAGGATATGGTTGGGGATTGAGGAGCCATCTCCCTTCCCCACTCTTGGTCCCTTAAATCCTTCAGGACTTCTTATTCCTCTTGTGCCCTCTGCCTCGGCTGGGACAGGGGGTTCTCATGGTGGCTGAGGCTAGGGCCTCTCCCAGCTGCATCTGGTGGTGGAGGGCCTGGCGTGGGACCAGCGGCCAATGTATCTCACATTCCATGGGCTCGAGGCCCATGTTCATCACCAGCCCATCTGGGCCCGGGCCCTGGGGCTTGAATGCCCTTGCCTGTCTGTATCCTCTCAGCTCTGAGACCATTTTGCTAGGATGTCAGGGCTTCTGATAGTCTTCCCTTGGGAAGGCAATTGAGGGCAATGCTTCACCCAACATGCAGTGTTAATGGCATCTCGGGCCACAGGTGGCACGTGGGGTGGCCTTTCTCAGGAAATAGCACTTCAAGGAGGAAGCCTTCTCCAAGCAGGAAGCCAGAGGCATAGGGCATTAGGCTGCTGTAGTACCACCTATGTCCACCTGGGGGCAGCGATGTACAGCATCATCTCAAAATCCTGCCGGCCCACCCCCCTCACCAGATTGTACCTGGGAAAGGGGACACCCTACCTCGAAACCAAAGGGAAGACCTTGAGACCTTAGCCCACCTTAGCTCCCCATCACGTGGACCAGATGGGGAGACTGAGACCCAGGGGGAGGCTAATATGTTCAAAGTCCTCTAGTAGGGGGCACCCCAGCTTGTTCCTCATCACCCCACCATCCCAGTCTGTAATGGAGGAGGCTTGGAGTGCCTCTGAGTCTGAGGGAGTCTTGGCGGGGCTCCCGGCTGCATGAGAGAATCCCCGTGACCTTGGTGCCACTCCTGGTGCATGTCCTCGGATAAACTTGGCAGGCAGGGTGGTTACATGGGTAGGGACATGGGCTGTGGACTGAATGAGCTGGAGCCGCCCCATTTGCCTGTCTCTCGAAAACTTTCTGGGTCTGTTCTTGTCTGAGAAAGGCCACCCCACTCCCATGGGCTGACTGTGAGGACTAAATGAGTTAATACACTGACTTCTCTGGTGGTCTGGTGGCTAAGACTCCATGCATCCAATGCAGGAGTCCTGGGTTTGATTCCTGGTCAGGGAAATAAATCCCACATGATGCAACTAGGCGCTTGCATGCCACAAGTAAAGATTCTGCGTGTGGCAGCTAAGACCCAGTGCAGCCAAATAAATAAGTAGATTTTCCTTTAAAAAAAGAGCTTAGATGAGTCCCTGGTGATAGCATGAGAGCCATCAAACTCAACTTCTCCCCTTAGGAAGAAGTCCTGAGTCCCCTCTTCTCCCTGGCTTCTGACATGGGAGCCACCTGAGCAAATGCTGCCCCCGTACCCNACATTGGGGTACATGCATCTTTTTGAATTATAGTTTTCTCCAGACGTATGCTCAGCAGTGAGATTGCAGAATCACACAGGAGCTCTCTTTTTAGTTTTTAAAAAAATATTATTGGAGTATAGTTGATTTAAAACTTTGTGTTAATTTCTGCTGTAGAGCAAAGTGAATCAATTATTCTTACATCCACTCTTTTTTAGATTATTTTCCTATATAAGTCATTACAGAGGATTGAGAAGAGTTCCCTGTGCTATAGAGGAGGTCCTTGTTGTTGTTGGTTTTTAGTCACTAAGTCATGCCTGACTCTTTTGTGACCCTATGGACTGTAGCCTGCCAGGCTCCTCTGTCCATGGGATTCTCTAGGCAAGAATACTGGAGTAGGTTGGCATGCCCTCCTCGAGGGGATCTTCCCAACCCAGGAACTGAACCCAGGTCTTCTGCATTAGTAGGTGGAGTCTTTACCAGTAAACCACCAGGGAAGCCCCAGAGTAGGTCCCTTTTAGTTATCTATTTTATATATTTAGTGTGTATGTTATGTTTAGTTTTTTACCAATTCACATTCCTGCCAATGGTACTTATGTGTCACTAATTTTTGTAATGACAAGTTTCCCCTCAGTTTTGACATATATGGGGCTTAGTTAGGTTTACCACACAATTGGGTTGCATTTTGAGAAAACTCTCAGTAATTTTCACTCCTCTGTATGCTTTGGCTCATGTTTGCAAAAAGCATGTATCTATAATTAGCCTCATAAGAATAATGAACATTAGTCAAACGAGAAAGAGCAAGTGGTTTGTTTTTGTGCTCAAGCTGTTTGGCATTAGCTTTTAGAAAACGTTCTCCAATTACTTTATGCCTTCATAGTCTTTAATACTGTAATCTTTATACAGTCTTTTACCAAAAGCTAAGGGGCAGTGACAAAGTGTTCTTTGACTTGGGAATTTCTTTCTCTTTTTCCTATGTTTTGTAGTAATCCCGAGTACTTCTACTCTGAGCTACTTCTACTCTGCAGGAAGAGTATGCAGAGACTATGACAATGTTTTTTTTAAAGTTTAAGTATAGTTGATTTACAATATTATTAGTATAATCATTTCAGGTATACAATATGATTATTCAATATTTTTATAGATTATACTCAATACAAAATTATTATAACATATTGATTATATTCTCTATGTTGTACATTACAGCCTTGCAACTTGTTTCACATTTCATTTAAAATTATGCATCAGGATCACCTGTGGAACTTTCAAGATATCAGTGTTGTATTGATTTTAACTCAGTGCCTATAGAGTTCAAAGTTTTTCTTTGCAGGCTCTTAGATGACTGGTATATTCCCAGGGTGTAAGCTTCTCATTATCGCTATTCTTTTTTTTCCCTTTCTTATCCCCCGACTCCCTGATCATTGACTTTCATTATCAGTGTATTCCAAAGCCTTAAAATGTTTTTAAGGCTGATCTATGAACATATATTGACTCCCCACAGCTACTATGCTTACTTGTTCTCTAAGATGTGGGCTCAGCTGTGGATGCAGACTTTCATTGTGTTGTTGCTAAAAACTGGAGCTAGCGTGAATGCTGAATGTTTTGTGCAATAAAGTTCCTTTTAAAGCTGTGTCAGATAGTTTCTACCTGTGGTTTTATATCCATTCACTCCTCTTCTTTCCTCTTCTCTGTCCCAGGAGGCTGACCTAACTGGACTACAGCGATAGGCTCCCTTGCTTGATTGGGTTGGGCCAGTAGGAGCCATGATCAGAGAATGAGTTTGGTGTATTCATTACTCTGGATTCCTCTTTGTGAGCACTTGGAACTGACTACCTGTGATTTGAGCACTTGGAACTGACCTCAGTGAAAGTCTCTGCTCCTTTCTACATGGCTTTCTTTGCATGGTATTTGCTCTCCGGGTTCCAGTATCCTCTTCTTCCTTTCTTTCCTCTAGCCTAGGAATTGTGATGGTTACATGGCAACCTTGTTCTTCCCTGTACCTCACCTATATCTTTGCAAATAACACCATTGTATTGGGTTGGCCAAAAAGTTTGTTTGGGTTTTTCCATAAGATGTTACAGAAAACCTGACCAAACTTTTGGGCCAAGCCAATAATTCAGCCTTCTTTACACTGCCCCATCTCCAGTGTGTCATCTGCTTCCCGACTGATCCTCACTATTCCCCATAGTAACAATTAGTCTGATCTCCTTAGAGCGTGGTGATCAAGGCAAAATCATGCCATTTCTAGGATAGTAGATAGTAGATGCCTGGTGTGTTGCCCAGATCTCCTCGCTCAAGACTTATGTACTCATTCCTCCAGCTGTCAAGGGTGTTGGTGGATGTGTTCCCTTCTGGTGACTGTCCTCTGCTGAAGAGAGCTTCCACCATCAATATTATACTCCTTTCCTGAAGTCAGCCTGGATCCAGTGATTGGTCTGATACAATGTAGAGTAAAAAGACATATTTGGAATGTCTTTTTATGGCCCGTCCAGCTCCAGAGCTCTCTATAGATTGACTGAGGCCTTTGTTGTAACTATATCACAGCTCGCCTTCTCCCTCTGCCCAGTCTGCTTTCTTCTCTGTCCGACAGGAGTTCATTCTGAGCATTCTGACCGGTTAGCTTGCTGCACGCAAATCTCTAAGNGTCTTTTTATGGCCCGTCCAGCTCCAGAGCTCTCTATAGATTGACTGAGGCCTTTGTTGTAACTATATCACAGCTCGCCTTCTCCCTCTGCCCAGTCTGCTTTCTTCTCTGTCCGACAGGAGTTCATTCTGAGCATTCTGACCGGTTAGCTTGCTGCACGCAAATCTCTAAGTCAGAGTCTGAGTCCCAGGGAGTCCAGCCTGTGACAGTATTCTTTTGTCCCCCTTTCCCCCACAACTGTCCCCTTTATAGGTCTCTATCTTTTCCCATTGCTCACATATGCAAAGAGACCTGGGGGACTTGCTCTGAAAGCAGTTTTAACACAAATGAAGGAGAGATACAAGTGTGATCTTTAACTAATGGTGGTGATTCTGGGCATGAGATATGTGGAGGGCTGGGTGAGGTGGGCCTCTTACGCTCTCTCAAATCTAGAGACATATGATTGGTATGGAAAGAAAAAAGGGAAAAGGGATGAGAAAGATAAAGGAAAGTAGAAAGAGATAGTGGAGATATTTTTGAAGGATAAACTATAAAGATGGATTCTAGCTATTGAACTAAATAAAGTTGATTGTGTACAGACCTGTCACCTACTGAGGTGTCCAATCCAGATTTGCAGAACTGCCCTTGGCTGTGAATGAGACACAGGAGAAGTAAGGGTAAATTTGATTTTCAAACTAAAAATTTGGTTTCTTCTGGAGAATGCATACTGGAAAACAAAGTTCCCTCTTCCATAAATAGCTTATGGAGACCTCTTGGAGAAAAATCATATACTTTGCCTTTTTAAAGTATTAAGCAGAAAAAGAAAGAATGCAATTTTTCATTGTAGAAGGACTCAGAATAGATCATAAAAGGGGCCTCCAATCCAACCCTAGCTCAGTTCGGTTGGATTATCAAGTTTATGAGCAAACCACCAATTTGTCACCAAGAGTGGTTGGTGGCAAAGGGTTCTTTCAGCCTGCTGGATATTCTTGGAGGGCAGACAGAGTCCCTAATTCACTGCCTGCTTGAGAAAGCTTTGAAGTCCTTGCCCAAAGATAAAATTCTCCTCGAGACTGTTCTGATGAGATTGCCTCCCACAGAGGAGAATGAAGTTTGGCCTAAAAGTGATTTAAGCTGCAGTGTGGGCTTGATTAAGAAAAGCACCTAGTTTATTTCCAGTCAGATTTAATAAACTGCAGTATGCTGTGGCTCTGATTAAAAGCCTGCAAAGCACAAAGTGTTGTTGAAATCTACAAGTGCATGGTGAGGACTGCTTCCTGCAGGTGCTGGGAGGGAATGTTGAGTGTATTTCCCTTCTTCAACTGGCCTTTCTGACTGCATCTGATTGCTATATTCTACATACTCTAAATACTACAAAACTTTCTTGACTTGCTTGACAGCAGTTTAGGAGGGCTTGAGATTTTTTTTTTCCTTAACTGATTTTTCTGTGGAAGGAATGCAGTCATCTCAAGTATAGCTAATGTGTTGATATGACTTTAACCTATTTATGGCCTCAGTTTTCTTTATAAGAAAGTTTTGTTTCTTTATAAAAAAAAGCTGAACGCTAAAGAATTGATGCCTTTGAACTGTGGTGTTAAAGAAGACTCTTGAGAGTCCCTTGGATTGCAAGGAGATCCAACCAGTCAATCCTAACGGAAATCAGTCCTGAATATTCATTGGAAGGACTGATGCTGAAGCCAAAACTCCAATACTCTGGCCACCTGATGGGAAGAACTGACTCATTTGAAAAGACCCTGATGCTGGGAAAGATTGAAGGTGGGAGGAGAAGGGGACGACAGAGAATGAGATGGTTGGATGGCATCAATGACTCGACCGACATGAGTTTGAGTAAGCTCCGGGAGTTGGTGATGGACAGGGAAGCCTGGTGTGTGGCAGTCCATGGGGTCGCAAAGAGACGGACACGACTGAGTGACTGAACTGAACTGATGTCCTCAGTACTTGATTGATTGATTTGTTTTTAGTTGTGTACTTCTACTATATTGCTTCCTACTGCAAAATTTTAAAACTTGGCTGAAATATTTTTATTAATGACAATAATTATGTACACTCATAATTAATTGTTTATTTAATGTTTTTCTCCCATACCAGATTATAGGCTCTAATAATCGATTTGGTGTCAGTTCCTAGCAGTGCCAGCCCATAATGTGCTACAAAAATATTTTTTGAATGAAGGAATGAATTTATATAGTACTTTCTAAGTTGCAAAATGTTTTCATAAGCATTTTCTAAATCTTGATGTTCATAACATACTCTTTCATATTTGGGTAAATATTACTGCTGTCTGAATTTTACAGATGAGATCACTCAAACTTTAAGAGGTAAGTGACGTACTTATGGTCACAAAGCTACTAAGAAGTAAAGTAAAGTGTGCTTCCTGGACTAACAGCAACAGTGTCACTTGGGAACTGGTTAGAAATGTAAATTCTCAGGCTCTGCCTCAGACATACTGAATCTGAAACTCTTCAGGTGGGGTCCAGAAAATTTTGAGAATTGCTCCAGGTGATTTTGAAGTATGCTAAGGTTAGAGAAGCACTGCTGTAATGGTTGAACTTTCACTGTATCCTCTTAATCTAAATTCTATATTGTTTCTGTTTTACCATTTGGCTCTCTAGTACTGCTTCACTATGAAGAGGAAGATATTTGCTGATATTATCATGCCAACTTGAGTCTCTTGGAGGAAGAGGAACACTGGAATTCGTGTTTATTCTCCTTTAAATGTTTGATGGAATTCTCAAATGAGACCATCTGAGCCAGGAAACTTAATTTTTGGAATATTTTAAGTTAGACATTCAATTTTCTTCTTAGTTTGAGAGCTGTTCATATAATCTATATTATACAGGCTGAGTTGTGATAGTTTGCATTTTTTGGGGAATTGGTCAATTTTGACTAATTTATGTGTGTATAGTTGTTCATGCTAAGTTGCTTCAGTTGTATCCGACTCTTTGCAACCCTATGGACTGTAGCCTGCCAGGCTCCTCTGTCCATGGAATTTTCCAGGCAAGAATACTGGAGTGGGTTNTTGAGGCTGTGCCTTCATTTTGTCAGTAATGCCTAACATGGCTCCCGACAGATGGGAGCTAAGATTATTGATTTGAAACTTTCTCTTGTTTTAAATGTGCGCATTTAATGGTATAAATTTGCACAGCACTGCTTTAGCTGTGTCCCATTTGGATATGCTCTATTTTCATTTTCATTTGGATAATTGTACATATTTTAAAATTTGCTTTGAGACTTCCTCTCTGACCCATAGATTATTTGGAAGAGTACTGTTTGGTTTTGAATTGTTTGGATATTTTCTTGTCTATTTTTCATTGATTTCTAGGTTGATTCTGTTGTGGTTGGAGGACACATTGTACTTCAATTCTTTTAGATTTGTTGAGGCTTGTTTTGTGGCCCAGGATATGGTTTATTTTGGTTTCAAAAGAATGCATATTTTGATGTTGTTGGATGGAATATGCTATAAATGTCCAATCCTGTTGGTTGATGGCATATTAGTCTGCTACAGCTGCCACAACAAAACACTACAGGTTAGGTGGTTTAAACAATAAACATTTATTTTCTCCTTAGTTCTGGAACATGGAACTCCAAATTTAAGGTGTTGGCAGGTTTAGTTTCTCCTGACACCTCTCTCCTTGGCTTGCAGATGGCTGCTTTCTCACGGTGTCTTCACAAAGTCTTTTCTGTATAAGCATATATCCCTGGTGTCTCTTTCTCTGTATGCCCAAATATATTCTTTTTATAAGGATACTAATCAAATTGGAGTATAGCCTACCCTAGTGGCCTCATTTAAACATAATTTATGTAAAGGTTCTATCTTCAAATATGGCCCCAACCAAAGTACTGTGGGTTAGAGTCTCAACATATGAATTTGTGGAGAACACAATTTGGGCCATAACAGACGGTATTGTTGAGTTCTTATATTGTCTTGCTGATTTTCTGTCTAGTTGTTCTATCAATTGTTGAGAAATGAGTGTTGACATACCCAACTATAATTCCTAATTTGCCTCTTTTTCCTTTCAGTTCTATCCGTTTTTACCTCACATGTTTTGAGGCTGTGTTTTTCAGTGCAGACACATTTAAGATTGCTATGCCTTCTTAGCGTGTTTACTCTTTTATAAAACTTAAGGTCCCTCACTGTCTCTAGTAATTTTCTTACTTTATATGATAATAATATAGTCACTCTTCCTTCTTTTGGTTAATGACAGTTACCTCTAATGTTTGAATGGCTTATCTTTTTTCCATCTTTTTACTTTTAATCTACCTATTTGTATATTTGAAGTGAGTTTCCTGTAGCCAGAATATAGCTGGGTAAAGTTCTTTAATCTGCACTGACAATTTGTGTCTTTTAGTAGGTGATTTTTTGGGCTTTCCCATTGGCTCAGTGGTAAGGAGTTCACCTGCAGTGCAGGAGATGCAGGAAACATGGGTTCTATCCCCCAGGGAAGATTTTCTGGGGGAGGGCATGGTAACCCACTCCAGTATTCTTGCCTAGAGAATCCCATGGACAGGGGAGCCTGACCCTCTATGGTCCGTGGGGGTCACAAAGAGTCAGATACGATTGAAGTGACCAAGCACATGTTTTTAGGTAACTTTCATTTGATGCAATTATTGAACTGCAATACAAAATATTGATATACTCTTGAACAATATGAGGGTTGGGGCACTGACCCTCTACACAGTTGAAAGTCTGTGTATAACTTTATAGTCAGCCCCCTGTATCTTCTACATCTACAGGTCTACATTTCCACAGATTCCGCATTTCCACATGTAATTGTACTTGCTCAGTTCAACCTGTGTCTTTCAAGAGTCAACTGTATTAGGGTTAAATTCTGCAATTTTGTTTTGTTTTCATTTTGTTCATTTCACTTTTTGTTTCTGTTATCTTTCTCTGCCTTTCTCTAGATTTCTTGAATTTATTTTAGAATTCCATTTAATCTGTCTATAGAGTTTTTGAGTGTCTCTTTGTATAGCTTTCTTAGTGGTTGTTCTTGGTATTACATTATATTATACATAACATCAGAATTTAACAGTTATGTTAATTTACTATTTCAAGTGAATATGGAGATCTTATTTCCCTTTATATTCCAATTTCCTTCCCTTTTTCTATTTTAATTTTATTAAAATTTTCTTTTACAGAGACTACATCAAACAGTGTTATAATCTTTGCATCAATTATCATGCATAATTTAGAGAGGTCAGGAGGAGAAGAAAAGCTTATTGGATTTAATTATTCTTCCTTTGAAGGTTCTTCGTTTTATTGTTTGTTTTCTATTTAGAGAACTTCCTTTGGCCATTTTTGGATGTCTCTACTGNATATCCCTGGTGTCTCTTTCTCTGTATGCCCAAATATATTCTTTTTATAAGGATACTAATCAAATTGGAGTATAGCCTACCCTAGTGGCCTCATTTAAACATAATTTATGTAAAGGTTCTATCTTCAAATATGGCCCCAACCAAAGTACTGTGGGTTAGAGTCTCAACATATGAATTTGTGGAGAACACAATTTGGGCCATAACAGACGGTATTGTTGAGTTCTTATATTGTCTTGCTGATTTTCTGTCTAGTTGTTCTATCAATTGTTGAGAAGTGAGTGTTGACATACCCAACTATAATTCCTAATTTGCCTCTTTTTCCTTTCAGTTCTATCCGTTTTTACCTCACATGTTTTGAGGCTGTGTTTTTCAGTGCAGACACATTTAAGATTGCTATGCCTTCTTAGCGTGTTTACTCTTTTATAAAACTTAAGGTCCCTCACTGTCTCTAGTAATTTTCTTACTTTATATGATAATAATATAGTCACTCTTCCTTCTTTTGGTTAATGACAGTTACCTCTAATGTTTGAATGGCTTATCTTTTTTCCATCTTTTTACTTTTAATCTACCTATTTGTATATTTGAAGTGAGTTTCCTGTAGCCAGAATATAGCTGGGTAAAGTTCTTTAATCTGCACTGACAATTTGTGTCTTTTAGTAGGTGATTTTTTGGGCTTTCCCATTGGCTCAGTGGTAAGGAGTTCACCTGCAGTGCAGGAGATGCAGGAAACATGGGTTCTATCCCCCAGGGAAGATTCTCTGGGGGAGGGCATGGTAACCCACTCCAGTATTCTTGCCTAGAGAATCCCATGGACAGGGGAGCCTGACCCTCTATGGTCCGTGGGGGTCACAAAGAGTCAGATACGATTGAAGTGACCAAGCACATGTTTTTAGGTAACTTTCATTTGATGCAATTATTGAACTGCAATACAAAATATTGATATACTCTTGAACAATATGAGGGTTGGGGCACTGACCCTCTACACAGTTGAAAGTCTGTGTATAACTTTATAGTCAGCCCCCTGTATCTTCTACATCTACAGGTCTACATTTCCACAGATTCCGCATTTCCACATGTAATTGTACTTGCTCAGTTCAACCTGTGTCTTTCAAGAGTCAACTGTATTAGGGTTAAATTCTGCAATTTTTTTTGTTTTCATTTTGTTCATTTCACTTTTTGTTTCTGTTATCTTTCTTTGCCTTTCTCTAGATTTCTTGAATTTATTTTAGAATTCCATTTAATCTGTCTATAGAGTTTTTGAGTGTCTCTTTGTATAGCTTTCTTAGTGGTTGTTCTTGGTATTACATTATATTATACATAACATCAGAATTTAACAGTTATGTTAATTTACTATTTCAAGTGAATATGGAGATCTTATTTCCCTTTATATTCCAATTTCCTTCCCTTTTTCTATTTTAATTTTATTAAAATTTTCTTTTACAGAGACTACATCAAACAGTGTTATAATCTTTGCATCAATTATCATGCATAATTTAGAGAGGTCAGGAGGAGAAGAAAAGCTTATTGGATTTAATTATTCTTCCTTTGAAGGTTCTTCGTTTTATTGTTTGTTTTCTATTTAGAGAACTTCCTTTGGCCATTTTTGGATGTCTCTACTGGCAACAGTTCCCTTCAACTGCGAATGTCATGATTTCTTCTTCATTCCTGAATAATATTTTTTACTAGCTATAAAATTCTGGGTTGGCAGAGTTATTTCTTTCAACATAAAGAATATTTCATCACTCTCTTCTGGCCTTGATGAAAAATCTGTTGTCATTAGAATTATTTTACCCCCAAATGGTTCTCAGAATTCCTTTCTATGGAAATACAAGGGAGATATGTCATCTTAGTAATTTAAGTAGAAGTGCCTACTGCCAAAAGACCTCCAATATCAAGTAATTCTGGTTGGGAAGTGGCTAGAAAATATTAAAATTTGTTCATGGAAAGTAGATAAACCTTTAATCAACTAATATATGATAAAAAAAAATAGCATATAGACAACCTGTGGTTGCGATTCAACCATGACCTGAAAAATGGAGTTTCATCTTTATCTGACCTTTCCCAGTAAAATTTATTTCCATCACATCTACCACATGATCTATGATTAAACTGTTTCTCATTCTTATACAAATCACATCAATTAACAGAAATCTCTTTTAGCATCAGTACTATACATGTCAGAATTTCACTCACTTATCAATGATATGAGTGATTTCTTTGCTGCATCGGATACTTTTTCAAATACTGGAAGAGTCATGCCTCCCTAGTTTGTGAAACATTTAAAAAATGTTTCATCTGCCATGTTAACATTTTCTTTATCTCTTTCTTAAAACTTAGACCATCAATAAAACAATAAATTAAACCTAGATTTTTTAGCTTTTGCTTATTTCCATGGTGCAGATATTCCCAAGATGGCTGATTTCTAGTTATCAACATGAGGCTCCTGAAAGAGGAATTGGGAAGAGATGGTCAGTAACCCACCATTTATAGAACAATCGTCTCTGTAACCATGGGAAGGGGTACCAAAATCTATATATGCTCAAGTTCCTTAAATAAAATAGTACAGTATTTGCATATAACCTAAATATATCCTCCTGTGTAATTGAAATCATCTCTAGATTACTTATAATACCTAATCCAATGTAAATGATATGTAAATAGTTGTAAATATGATATAAATGCTATGCATATAGTTACCAGCACCATGGAAAATTCAAATTTTGCTTTTTAGAACTTTCTATAATTTTTTTCCCAAATACTTTTGAATAATTGGTTGAATCTGTGGGTGTGGAACTAGAGGATATGAAAGGCCAACTGTATTTTCACACAAATACCATAGATGTACATACAGGAGTATAAATTTTTGTAAAATGCCATAAGGTAATTAGGAAGTGAGAATTCTGAGTAGTTTTTAAGCTTTTCTTTTTCAGTGTAATTCACTTAATTTTAATTTTTAATAATGGCTATGTTTAACACTGGTTCTCAAAATCCTTGAAACTTTAACAAGGCACTCTTTGTGAGCCTGTGTGAGCCAGCTGTCTCACACCACTCTTTTATTTTTTTATTACAGTCTTTTTTTTCTCCCCTTTTTACAAATTGTCTATTACAGATGTTGAATTTCTTTATTTTCTTTCTTACATGATAGTATACATGTTTCAGTGTCATTCTCCCAAATCTTCCCACCCTCTCCCTCTCACTCAAAGTCCAAAAGTCCATTCTATACATCTGCTCACACCACTCTTTATGTTACTGTCAGAGAAAGAGTTGAAGGAGATCAGAATATGTCATGCCAAACTATGTTACTTTGGCATAAAGATTATTTTGAGATGAAAGTAATTGAGAAAAAGCTGGTACAAAGAGCTCTCTACTCTCCCCTCATTACCTAACAGTAGGGCATAAATTTATGATAGTGTCTCTAAGCTCCCATACTGGGAAGAGGAGAACAAGTCTATCATTGGAGTCAGAGATGGCACTGATTTCTTTCTTTTGTCCAGTCGCATACCCACAATTTGTAGCCCTTTGTTAAAATGGTATATAAGCTTTTGGATCTAACTGCTTCTTTGGGTCTTTCTTTTTTTTTTTTTTTCCTGTTAAACCCTTGTGCAGGCAAAATTTAAAAAAAAAACTATAATATTTATATGCTTTTCCCCTCATTATCTGTATTTTGCAGTTTAATTTTGAGGCCCATGTTATAGAACCTAAGAGGAGAGAGGAATAGTTTTTCCTTTTCTATAGTTCATTGAGGATAATTCTGGCTTATAAGGGGGTTTCAATTTTCTAAGGCCAAATTCTAAAGAGTAAAAAAGACTTTAGATTTTCTACTATTAATGCTTAATTACTCCTTCCGTTATAGCCTCTGAATAAATCTGGTGTTGGGTGCATGCAGTTTCTTATCCTTCACATTCTTTACTCTTTACATCTTTTATTCTTTATGAGTGTTTTTTTTTTTTTCTGAAATAATGACCTTTGTAATGGTCACTTCAGTGATGAGAGATGATGATGGTGTCAGAGAAGAGAACAATTCCTGGGAACAAAAGCCTTCTTATTGTTGCCATCCCTGATTGCAGTGATGAAGGCCTGTTGGAATCTGCACACTTTAACCTTTTGAAAGGGGAGCAGTATGTTTCTTTGGTTTTCTTTAGGTAGTGGGATGTTCCTTTTGATATCCTGAAATGCCAAGGCAGAGGCTGCCTGCTCCATGGGAAATGTTTAATTAAGTTTTTTGAGTCTTTCTTATCAAAAATATTTTTCCAAAGCTGGACTACTCTCTTCTGTCATAAAGTTAGCTTGAAGTCACTTTCTAAGAGAAGGAGACCAATCTGTTATTAGCATTCTTGGCCTCTTGATGCCTTCTTAAAGGGGTAGACTCTCCGAAGCAGTTGCAAGTTTGTTGTTGTTGTTCAGTAGCTCAATCGTGTCTGACTCTTTGTGACCCCATGAACTGCAGCATCGGGCTTCCCTATTCTTCATCTCCTAGTTTGCTTGAACTCATGTCCATTGCGTTGATGATGCCATCCAACCATCTCACCCTCTGTTGCCTCCTTCTCCTTCCTCCTGCCTTCAATCTTTCCCAGCATCAGGGTCTTTTCCAATGAGTCGACTCTTTGCATCAGGTGGCCAAAGTATTGGAGTTTCAGCTTCAGCATCAGTCCTTCCAATGAATATTCAGGGTTGATTTCCTTTAGGACTGACTGGTTGGATCTCCTTGCTGTCCAAGGGTCTCTGAAGAGTCTTCTCCAGCACCAGAGTTCAAAAACATCCATTCTTCAGTGCTCAGTCTTCTTTATGGTCCAACTCTCACATTTGAACATGACTACTGGAAAAACCATAGATTTGACTAGATGGACTTTGTCGGCAAAGTAATGTCTCTGCTTTTTATATGTTGTCTAGGTTCTCAAAGCTTTTCTTCCAAGGAGCAAACATCTTTTAATTGCAGTTGCAAGTACTGAACAATAATCAGCATCAAGACCGCAAAGAACAAAGATCTTGATTTGTGGTCTTAAGAATTGCAATTTTGGAGACATAGATTAGGGTGAAACCAAAAGACTGTTCCAAGGAGGAGAAAGTATCAAAGGCTTAAAGGCACAGGGTTGTTAACGTTGCCAAATGAGAATTGCATCCAGACAGACTCTGATGCAAGTCTGGAAATATTTGTCCTTAACGAATCATGAATTGTTTTAACATGGTGGTTTGATATGTAGACAGACTGTTATAAGTTATTTTAGAGTAAGAAGCTGATAAATATATTGAACTTCTGGCAGATGTTTTGGACGCCTTCATTGGGACAATAAGTGGTCGATGATCAGATTACACCTGTGCTGGGACATGCCTAAGTCACTTTCTCAGTGATCTTCTGGCTTCATTTCATAGAGCTCACGTGGGGATATAAACTCCATTTTGCTTTTCTTTTAACACAAGACAACCCCCTTCTCCTATTGCTACCGATCACATCTGTGAATGATATGGCAGTATTCTATCAGAAATTTGCTTTGTAAGTACAGATATTTCCATTCTAACAACAAAATTTGTCTGTCTGACCCCACTGTGATAGGCAAAAGAGTGTATGGGAAAAAAAGATAGCAGTTAGGAGTGATATGGTGAGGACTAGTAACATTTTTTTTCCTGACAAAGAAAACAAGCACTATACAGTTTTTTATGCTGTGTTGAAATTATGGTAATTCAGTGAAGGTGTTTAGCTGTTTTTTATACATCAATGACAAGAAAACAGCCTCAGGAGATTTCTTTGATTCTTTTTGATCTTAAAAAGGAACACAACTTAGAAGTGATGGAACAAACAAACTTAATTGTCAGAATCCATAAATTCTATTTTTTTCCCTTTCATTTGAAAGGAAAGCTGTCAACTATCTAGAAAGCAGTTTGATGAGTTTTCCCTTGCCTATCTCCCATGGATATTGTCCTGTTGTTTTAGAACTGAAAGTCTTTCCCTGTGGCTCATCAGTAAAGACTCTGCCTGCAATGCAGGAGTCACAGGAGATGCAGGTTCAACCCCTGTCTCACTAAGATCCCCTGGAGAGGGAAATTGCAACCCACTCCAGTATTCTTGCCTGGAAAATCCCATGGACAGAAGAGTCTGGTGATCTGCAGTCCATAATACTCTTTCTTGAAATTCTGAGGTCTAGTTTCAGAGGTGTCCTCCTAGACACGAAAAGTATTACTGGAAAAGGAGAAAATAACTGTTTTTTTTTTTTTTTTTTAGAGTGTTGAGTTAGAGACAGCAGCTTATTCAGAAGGGATTCTGAATTGGAAGCGGGTTAACAAGGTCAAGCGAAAGTTTGAGAATCAAGTTCAAAGTCAAGCTCCACAGGTAATTCAAAAGTGTGAAAGGATAAAGAAGTAAGCAAAGAAATTGTAAAGGCCAAAGAAACACAATCCTGAAAAGCAGAGTCAGAGGGAATTTACTCGTGAGAAAAATTCCCTTATAGGCGGCAAAGCCTGCTGTTGGTAACGCGGCACGTGTTTAGGTGTTCCAGTGATATGTGTATCTTGCATTGTGGCCATCTCAGAATTACAGTGGGAAAGGAATGTCTCTCTCTCTCCAAGTTCTGGTGATCTTTTTTCCCTCCTCCCCTTTTATTTTTTAAATTATGAAAGTATTATGACACATTTACAGGAGGCTTGGAAAATACAGGACAAAGTTACACTTAGTCCTACTATATATTACAATTATTTTTTAAGTAGATAAATTAAGGTTTTTAGTTGGAGTTTCAATGATCAAACTCTCAAAAATTAATAGAATGAATAGACCAAAAAGTAGAAGGATATAGTAGACCTGAAAAGCACTATGAGCCAATTCTACATAATTAAGATTTATAGTTTTCGTAAACTCAGTTTATCTCTACGAACTCAGCAGAGATATTTAGAAAATGATTTAGTATTATAATATGTCTCCAGCCATGCCTATTAATGTTGGGGTTTGTATTTTGTGGATCACGTAATTAAAGATAGGAATTCCATCTGTTTTTTAATTAATAAATATGTCATTAGTATTTTTCCTTATGAAACAAATCAGTGTGAAGGGCTCTGGAATCCAGCAAACATATGACCCTTTAGGGAGGCAGCTAAAGATTCTGTCCTTCAGCTAATTTATTTCTTAGCTGAACGTGTTCTTCTTTTGTGATAATGGAATTAAAAGTGACTTTTATTCTTATAGATCTTAAAGTTCATACCCACAGTAGACTGTTAGTTAAATATTGGATCATAAAGAATACTGATGCTGAAACATGGGTATAATTCTGTAAGGTAATCAATCTCAAGATACTCTTCGTTATAAGTTTAATTTATCTGATGGAAAAATTTATATAATACATTGAGCTGTTTCTAGAACTTTTAAAGAAACTGATACTTACAGAGCAACTATAACAGATTATATACAATTTATTGGGAATAAAAACTATATGCCAGCAATATATTATATGTGAAGGGGGTTTACAAGTAAAAGTATAAAACTTTCTTTCTGAATTAATTTAGAATGAAAATAAAAAGTTGTGAAAAGTCAAGTTTGTTGTCAAAATTTGGTTAATTTTAGTCTACGTTATAATATATATATATTTTATATCTACATGTGTATTTATGTGTATGCATTTATATAATATATAGTTTATGCTCTCAAAACCAAATATGACTTAAGCCATGTTTTACTTTTTTTGGTAGATTGCTTTATATCACAAATTAATTTAATGGAACTTAAGTCAAAATGAGTCTTCAGACATTATGATGGTTATTAATGATAATGTTAGTAGGACTTTTATAATGTAGTCAATATTATCCCAATCTAAAATAAAAGCAAATCTTATTTAAAATGGCTTCTTTTCTAAGCCAGAAAGAAAAGCACCAATACAGTATATTAACGCATATATATGGAATTTAGAAACATGGTAATGATAACCCTGTATGCGAGACAGCAAAAGAGACACAGATGTATAGAATGGACTTTTGGACTTTGAGGGAGAGGGAGAGGGTGGGGTGATTTGGGAGAATGGCACTGAAACATGTATACTATCATGTAAGAAACGAATCGCCAGTCTATGTTCGATACAGGATACAGGATGCTTGGAACTGGTGCATGGGGATGATCCAGAGAGTTGATGTGGGGTGGGAGGTGAGGGGGGGGGTTCAAGATTGGGAACTCATGTACCCCTGAGATGGAAAATAAATAAATAAATAAAATGACTTCTTTTCAATACATGCACCCCATATATTCAAAGCAGCACTATTCACAATGGCCAAGACATGGGAACAACCTTAATGTCCATCGACAGATGAATGGATAAAGAAGATGAAATATATATATACAGGCATACATATATATATATAGAATGGAATACCACTCAGCCATCAAAATGAATGAAATTATGCCATTTGTAGCAATGTGAATGGACCTAGAGATTATCATATTAAGTAAAGTAGGTCAGAAAGAGAAAAACAAACAGCATATGATACCACTTATATATAGAATCTAAGACGTGATGCTAATGAACATATCTACAAAACAGAAACAGATTCACAGACGTATAGTACAGACGTTGCCAAGGGGGAAGGAGGAGGAAGAGGGATGGGCCCGGAGTTTGGGGTTAGTAGACACAAACTATTACATTGAAAATGGAGAGACAAGGTCCTACTGTACAGCACAGGGAACCACATCAAGTTTCCTGGTATAAATGATATTTGAAAATAATATAAAAAGAAAGTATATATGTGTGTAACTGAGTCACTTTGCTGTACAGCAGAAATTAGCACAACACTGTAAATCAACTAGACTTCAACAGGAAAAAATCATTTCTTTTTGTATACCACTTAACAGTTAAAAACAAAAGTTATAAGAGAGTTTGCGGGGTGGAAGGAGTTCACAGTTCACACTGTGCTAGAAATGCGAGATGCAGTGCTAAACTGCGATGATCCCTTTAGTGGTGTCTGAGCAGTGCCCTCGGTTGTGTAGGTGAGGGATAATTAAGCTTAAAATTTCATGCATTTCTATCTGACACAGACCAAATGTTGTACCCTGGGACACTGCCTCACACTGCAAAAGGCTGATACACTATGACTTGTTAATGGCACAGATGGCATTCAAAAATATATTCCCTGTGTGAGTTTCTCTTCTATAAACAGAATGATGTGAAATTCATTATTTTTGTAAGAAACAGTGAGCAGGAATCATCAACAAAAGTATATTTTCTGCTTTGGAAAATGGGCTCAGCTTCTTTGTCCACTGACCCTATCCTCTGAACAATGGATTGTGAGTGAGTTTATGGTCAAGTGGCAAAGAAATACACTGTTTGGCAAGAATATTTTGAAATAAGTTTATTTAAAAATATTACTTGTTAAGTATAAATATTAAGTAAGGAAAAGTTAGTTCGAACTCTTAATTATTTTTATTTGTTGGATGAACTTTGGTACGTGTTTTTCTCATCCAGCCCACTCCATCTATGAATTAGAACACAAATATAGTCCAGGCTGTGGGCATCCAGGGAGTCCTATTAAAGTAAGATATTTTATCCGCAAATGCAGAGACTTTTGTGTGTTCATGTGCAGTTTTTTTCTTCTACTCCCAGCCAATACTCTCACCCATGACTGCTGGAGGGAAAAGTAAAGGTGAGCAATTGTTGCGCAGGCTTTTGGGAAGTGCTGCTCTGAGGCCTGTTAGCAAACACATCTTCATGGGGTCCTTCTTTCACCCACATAGTCAAAGGACTCCTCAGAGCTGCTTTAATCTCCTATATTTCTGAGTTCTTCTGTGGTCCTAGAAGAGAGGGTGACGTTGGTTTGGGACTCAGCTGTACTGTAATCTAAGATGTGTAGATCTGTGAGCTTTTGTAGTTATTTTCGTACTTATGTCTCCCAGCAACCCTGAGAGGTAAGTGTATATCATCTATATTTCACAGTTGAAGGCACTGGGGTATTTAATCACCAGGGAATCTGAGGTTGGGAAAGAAGCAGGGACAATACTACCACAAAGAAGTAATTCCTTGGCTCTTGGGTCAGTAGCAATAAATTGTCACAAGTGAAATCTGAAGGAAATGGTTGAGTTTGGGCATGTTGCTTAGAGCCATCCTTCTTTGGATGGGCTGCCCTTAGAACTGGCCATATTAGCCTGATGATGTTTTCTTAACAAACACATGAGAACTTTCCAGGTGAATGGAGACTCTTGGCCATGCTCATTCTGTTGACAAATCCATCTGAGAAATCAAAAAATTCTTCTGGCAGCCTCAGTGCTCCCTTGGCTTTCTTACCACTTCAAGAGCATTCCTAGCATTTTAAAATATGAGGTTATACTCATTTCAATCACAACTTGAACTGAAAATGCTGACCGTTTTCAATGCATTTATAGAATCTTCACCTCCTGGAATCTCTCTCTTCTCAGGGATGAGAAACATCAATTGACAGAAAATGTTCTGGCAGCAAAAAGTATCATTACATATTGAGTACTTGGGACTCAGTTTCACAGAATAGCCATATTTTGCTTTTTGGGACATTTATCATTTGAAATGCCAGCACTTTTCTAAGTCAGAGTTGTAGTTTGGAAGCTTACCTCTAGGAAGAAAGTCTTGAGAGAAGGGAAAAAAATTCACTTTAAGAAAAAAAAAATCTATCTATCAGTCAAGCTATGTTTCTATCTATCTTTCTTAGTACCTGTCTAGGTATGTATGTAGGTAGGTGAAAAACTGAAAGTGAAGTCACTCAGTTGTGTCCAACTCTGCAATCCTGTGGACTGTAGCCTACCAGGCTCCTCCATCCATGGGCTTCTCCAGGCAAGAATACTGGAGTGGGTTGCCATTTCCTTCTCCAAGGGGTCTTCCTGACCCAGGTATCGAACCCAGGTTTCCCGCATTATAGGCAGAAGCTTTACTCTCTGAGCCACCAGGGAAGCCCATGTATGTATGTATGTATGTATGTATGTATGTATTGTTTATTTTTCTAAGTACCTGTCTCAGTATCTATCACTCTATCTGTAATGATGACTGTGGGAAATTAATAGCCATCCAGGAGTTTTGGATCAAGGACTCTTAGATCTTTCTAGTCCCCTTTTCTTTCCCTTATCTATTCATCTGAGCATCATCATTGCATTCTGATAATTCATAAGTGGATAAGATATGCTCTTTGTTTCAAAGGGTTTTTCAGATTCATAGAAAAAGGCAGAGATGTAAACAAAATAAGTATTCAAAGTACTTTAAAAAATCTGTTAGACGATAGTAGAGTCATAAAAATGAGAGAAAGATTTCATAGGTTTTATATCCATTATTCAGTAAGACTTGGATGTGGAACTGGTATTTCCTAAATCAGAGGTTCCCAGACTAGCAGATGATATGTGGACTATGTGCTCAGTTGTTCAGTTGTATTCAACTCTTTGCAGCCACATGGACTGTAGTCTGCCAGGTTCCTCTGCCCATGGCAATTTCCAAGCAAGAATGCTGGAGTGGGTTGCTTTTATCTATTTCAGAGGATCTTTCTGACCCAGGGATCAAACCCATGTCTCTTGTGTCTCTTGCATTGGCAGGTGGATTCTTTACCACTAGTGCCACCTGGGAAACCCCAACATGGATTATAATTGTTTTAAATTGTTAAATTCCTTAGCCAGTGAGCTCTTGGAACCTCTTCCATAGTTTTCAACATGCTGTGTAAAGTTGCCATTTTTAAATGTGTGCCATGATATGAAAAACGTGGAAAATCACTGCTAAGCTGACAAGTGGGAAGAGAGGTCAGAGGGAGGTGCTGAAGCAGAGATACCGAGGTGGGAATCAGCACGGTTTTAAGAAAGGGCTAAAGGAGACAGCCTTGTTCAGATCTGTATCTTAGGAAGTTCACTCTTCTCCAAGTATGTCAGTTGGATTGGGATGGTCTAAGACTAGAAGAATGAAGATATTTAGGGACTCTCTGTAATAGAGTCATCACGAGGTTGTTAAACTCTGAACGAATAGCACTGGGGATGGAGAGGCAGAGATAAAGATGAGGGATGTGAAAGAAAAGGATTTAAAAACATTGGTTACCTATTGTTTGGAGGCAGAATAGGTAATTCTTGTATTTATTCATGATATTATTTATTCATCATGTGTTGACCACTTAAAACGTACTAGACTTTGTATTAGGCACTAGAGAAATAATGGTGAGTAAAACAGATACAGTCCTTACTCATGGATATTGCGTTTAGGTAGGGGACTTAGTGACCAAATAATCACAAAGAAATATCAAATTATTAATAGTCTGAAACACAGGAGCAGAATGACATGCATTGTGTGTGTGTAACAGAGTGCTGGACTGAGTCTACAATTCACAGTAGGTTGTCCCAAGGAAAAGAGGCTTGGATAGGGATCTGAAGTTTAGATAGAAATTGTCCAAATGCTAGGGCAATAGATGGGGCAAATAGGTGGGAAAAAAATGGAAGCAGTGACGACTTTATTTTCCTGGACTCCAAAATCACTGTGGATGGGACTGCAGCTGTGAATTTAAAAGACATTTGCTCTTTGAAAGAAAAGCTATGACAAACCTAGACAGCATCTTAAAAAGCAGAGACATTACTTTGTTGACAAATTTCCATATAGTCAAAGCTATGGTTTTTTCAGTAGTCATGTATGGATGTAAGAGTTGGGTCATAAAGAAGGCTGTTGTCCATTTCCACCTCTTTGCAACCCCATGGACTGTGGTCTGCCAGGCTCCTCTGCTCATGGAATTCTCCAGGCAAGAACACTGGAGTGGGTTGCCATTGCCTTTTCCAGGGGATCTTCCCAACCCAAGGATTGAAGCTGTATCTTCTGCATTGGCAGGAGGATTCTTTACTGCTAGGCCACCAAGGAAGTTCAAATTGAATTTTACCGTATTGATAAAGATCACATTGGTTGCAGTAGTGGGGGGATGGATTGAGGAACAACTGTGGAGGCCTGAGGAGACCAGTCAAGCTTATTGCAATAGTCAGGGCGAGGCTGAGAGCCAGCTTGAACTAGGGTGACAACATGAAAGACAGATGGGGGTGGCTCTGAGAGATACTGAACTGTTGGTGTCAACAGACTTGGTAATATCTTGGGAAAAGGAAGTGAGATGAAGAGTGTACTCATAGCTCTCCGGTTTGGGTGTAGGGTAGATAATTCTTCTGTATTTTCTGAAACTGGAAACCTGGGGAAAGGTTGAAATAAGGGAGGAATATTAGTAGCTTCACGTTGGAGACATGCCTGTGGTGGACATGTCCAGTGAACACTTAGAATTCAGGAGTAAATCTAGGTGAAGCTATAATTTGGAAGTCCTCAGCCTCAGGTTTTTATTCCCAGGTGATGCTAGTGGTAAAGAACCTGCTTGCCAGTGCAAAGACGTAAGAGACTTCAGTTTGATCCCTGGGTCTGGAAGATCCTCTGGAGAGAAGTAAATGGCAACCCACTCCAGTATTCTTGCCTGGAGAATCCTATGGACAGAGGAGCCTGGTAGGCTACTGTCCATAGGGCTGCAAAGAGCCAGACATGACTGACGTGACTTAGCACACATGCAGCCTCTAAGTGATGGTTAAGATGTAAGAGTGGAATATATCTGATAAGCAAGGAAGATCACTTGGAGGAAGAGAAGATGATCGAAGCAGATGCCTGGGCAGTACCTGTAGGTGGGAAGGGCCAGCAAAGAGGACCCATCCTCAGAGGCTGGGAAAGAGGATGCTCCTCAGTCAGGGCCCCTGAGGATGTTGAAGGAAACATATTTGTCAGCCTCCAGGAGAAATGAGAGAACCATTGAGCACCGAGTCTTCAGAGAACACTTCTTTCTCTCTCTTTACAAAACCAAAGACTGGATCTATGAAGTAGCAAAATGGCTCATTCAAAAGTGAGCAAGATGATGTTTGAATGACATTAGACATCCAGCCAGACTCAGGTTTGTCCCTGACAAGCAAGAATTTGTCCCACTTTCCTTCCTTTCCCTTAATCTTGTGACATTGAATACAGAGGCTAATTTTTTTTTTTTTTTTTTTTAGAAACCCAGAAATATTGGGTTGGCTGTAAAGGTTGTTTGGCTTTTCCCATAACATTTTAATGAAAAACTTGAATGACCTTTTTGGCCAACCTAATAGATTGGACTACAATCAGAAGAAAGAAAGAAACAAGAACCCAGCAACAACCCTGATTAATTGAATAGCCAGTTCTTAGATCTTCTTCTTTGTGCCCCATCACCTTATAAAGAAAGGATTTTTGACTCTCTATGTGGGGACTAATTGAAGTTTGACAAAAGTCGTGTCAGATGTGATGAGGATTATCGATACTCCCATGTGATTCCTTAGCAAGTTGCTAGAAGCTTAGGAAGGCACATTTTCTCATTGGGGTCGTGAAACCTTGGGATGATGTTTTAGCTAACTGAAATCTCAGAGATATTGCTGCTGCTGATTTATGGAGAAGTATATTAGTCCTTATTTTGGCTCCCTTTTCAATCAACACATAGTTATTACGTATCTATCATTTGTAAGACACTGTTAAACCCTGGGGTGGCTACAAAGGAATAGAAGTTCTTGTTCCCTTCCAGCTTGGCCCATGTTAGTTTTCCTTCATGAAACCTCATGATGCCTCCAGCCCCCAGTGATATCACCCTCCTTTGAACTCTTGTTGGGTTTCACACGCTCTTCTAATATCTAGTTTTAGCAAGATGATGGCTCAGAGAGGCTTGGATCCTGCCGTTCTTCTGAGACAGTACTTGGCAGGTTAATTGTAAATTAATCATAGCCATATGGATTTAATCAGACTTGCAGAAAGATTTTAGAAGGATCTGGACTCACCAAAATGTTCACCAGCCTGGAAACATTCCGATAAAGATAGCAAAGCTTTATAACACTCGGGAGAATTCTACATATTTATGAACTAGGACCCAAAGCTTTGTGATATAATTGAATAAAAATATTGACCTTCCCAATGGAATAGAGCATTCTTACACCTATGTGTGGGGTCATATATCTCCCGTGTTGTCTAAGCCTGTTCTTGCAATGGAATCTGAACTCAGCTTTCACAGGCTGTGTGCATTCATCCATCTTGTACTGCCTTGGCTCCTACAAAGTTACAGAGGAGAAGTTGCCTTTGGGACCCTTTTCTCCTTGTCTGTACACTATCTGTCTTCCCTGGGCCCTCTTTATCTAACCCCTGTCCCCACCCCCGCCTTCTGAACTAATTACAGTCTTCCTTTGTAGCCATTCTTCCTGCACACTGGCTTAGGGCTCTATCCCCTGTTTTCTAAGGTGAGTTCTAGTTATTTAATAAAATTGCTTGTATTTACCTTTTTAACAGCAGAGGATGTTTGGGGAATTTCCTAACCATCCAGCGGTTAGAACTCTACTCTTCCTGTACGGGGTGGGGGTTCAATCCCTGGTGGGGGAACTAAGATCCCTGCAAACTGCACAGTGTATCCTAAAAAAATCCCGTAAAACAATAGCAAAAACCCAACTGTGAATGTTTTCATATGTTGCCCTGCCCTGGGACTTTTGGGGGAGATACTAGAAAAATTCTCAGAGTGTCAAAAATGAGTGAAGGGCTTTTGAAATACATTTGGCGATTTAAGACTCTACGTGTTGCATTAATACTGACTTAACTTTTAGGGACAGTCTGTCTCATTTGTTAGAATTTTGTTCTGTTGATCACTTGAGTTGCTAATCATGACTCCATCAGGTGTCATTGATTTAATATCCATCAATTATGCATTGATTTGTATTTAATTATGTTAATTGAGTTTGGTTTAATGGGAGNTCAGAGTGTCAAAAATGAGTGAAGGGCTTTTGAAATACATTTGGCGATTCAAGACTCTACGTGTTGCATTAATACTGACTTAACTTTTAGAATTTTTTTTTCTGTTGATCACTTGAGTTGCTAATCATGACTCCATCAGGTGTCACTGATTTAATATCCATCAATTATGCATTGATTTGTATTTAATTATGTTAATTGAGTTTGGTTTAATGGGAGACTGTCTAGACTTGGCTTCCTATCCCTTCTAAGCACGGGCATCTAATAACAGAGCTAAGATCAGCACACACTGTTTTTCCCTATACTCAGTTTTCTTCCCCGATTTCCTCTCTTTTTGATAGGTCTGTCCCTTCCTCTTCTTTCAAGGGTNAGTTTGGTTTAATGGGAGACTGTCTAGACTTGGCTTCCTATCCCTTCTAAGCACGGGCATCTAATAACAGAGCTAAGATCAGCACACACTGTTTTTCCCTATACTCAGTTTTCTTCACCGATTTCCTCTCTTTTTGATAGGTCTGTCCCTTCCTCTTCTTTCAAGGGTGTTCTAACCGCAAAGTGTGGGTGGTGTAGCTGGCGCATGGTATCAGAAATCCTGGCAGGACTGGACCCTATTAGGGAGTGGGTGGCCTGAGCTCAGAGAAGGTTCCTTTCAACAGCATGGTGGGGATGGAGCGCACCCAGTTCTCACCCTGAGCTCTCCTGCAGGGCGGCCCTGCTGATGCTTCTCCCCACCCTCCCTGGCTGCCCTTATCCCAGGCGAAACATTGACCAAGTTATCTCCCTGTGGTTTCTTGCAATTTGTTCACTTCATATGTTAGTCATCCTTCCCTCAGTTTGTTCTTGGATGCTGTTCATTGGTTACCTCAGCTAATCCCACAGACCACATTTCATGGATATGTACATATAGCCTCCATTTACCATGCTACGTACAAACATTTACCACTGACTATTAAAAAAAAAGAAAAAGATACTTAGCTAAGTGTTTTGTGTGCATTTTCTCATTTCATCTTACCATAACCTCGTCATCTGTTCTATGGGTAAGGAAGCTGAGGCTGAGGGACAATTAACTGGCAGAATGTCCCACTCCTTCAAAAATACTTGTGCTCCCAAACACTGTCCTTTAGCATCTCGTTACAAAAGTGTTCAAATCTTTTTATTTGGAGTTCTTAGTGGCAACCCACTCCAGTGTTCTGGCCTGGAGAAGCCCATGAACAGAGGGGCCTGGTGGGCTACACAGTTGCAAAGAGTCAGACACGACTAAGCAACTAACACACACAGCACAATCACCTCATACCTACAATCTTCCATCTACGTATCACCCATTCCCTTCCCATTATTCCCTATCCTCAAAGCATCATCATGGAAGCCACAGGCAAGGGAGACGACTCCAGCTGGACCTGCAGAATGGGGACAAGAGAAGTATTCCCAAGGTGTGAAGGTCCTGAAGAGGCTGCTGACGGCACACAAGGCGTGCTCAGTGAATAATCTGACTCTATGGACAGATGAACTGAACAATGGTCAGTCCAGTCTATCAGGTTTGTTGTGTATATTGTACTCCGATATGGTACATTTGGCAGTTCCTAACTGTGATGTGTAGATGCAACATCGTACAGCAATCTGTCATGAGACTTGTTCAATGATTTCTTCTTGAAACAAAGCTTTTTAAATGATTTACTAAAAAAAAAAAAAATAGCATTTATAGTGTAAGGCAAGGCAACCACTGACAATTAGATAAATAGAAAGTAGAAATATAGATGAACTAAATGACAGTAGGAAATTAGATAAACTTTCCTGGATGGGAGAAAAAGGAAGAAAAGGGTAGGAGAAGCCAGAATCAGCCTAATCTCACAGGCTGAAGTGAGAGATTTTTGCATTTCTCAAAGTTTGCTGCACCGTTTGTTTTCCTTCTCTGACAGTTTGAGGGGGAGTTTTTCTCAAAATCTGGTGGTACTCATGAGATTAAGCACACTGTGCAGAGACAATGTGATTGCACTCATCACTATTCACTTATTCTTCCATTTTCCTCCTGGGTACACAGCAGTTCCATATGTCCCAGGCTCCTTGGGCCTAGTTAGGATCATGTGACTGATGGAGGCCAATGAAACACGAGCCGAAGTCATGTGTATCACTTCCGGGAGATGAAGACGCATCCAGTGTATCTTCCTTACTCTCAATTCCCCTTCCTAGTTGCTTGGTACAAGAACTGAAGGATTCCAAGATGGCAGAAGCATGATGGACAAAGCCTATATCTCTGGAGGACCCCTGGGGCATAGAGCTGAGAACTCAAAGCAGATAGTGATGTGAGTGAGAAATGAACTGTTATTTTGTCAACCCCTTGAGATTCAAGATTGTTTACCTTGGGTAGTGCTTACATCTTCTGTGTCATTACAGAAAGGCCAAGAACTACTGATATATATTTTTAACTGTAAGTTTACTCTAAAATTGTACTTTCTGATTCTGACATTTGGAAGTTTATTCTAGTTTATTTGTATTCCTAAAACGCCATTGTCATCAACAATGATCATCACCTGAACGTACATATACTAAGCACTTACTGCGGGTGAGGTAGTAGCATAAGGCTCCTACACACAGCTTGTTAAATTAGAACTCTCCATCTGTCTGCCAAGTATATTCAGGCCCAGCCACACAGGCCAAGTTCTTTAATCTTTGAAAAGGCCAAACATGTTTCTCTCTTAGGGCCCTGACATCTATTTCATCTACCAGATCTTTGCTGTTTGGCTCATTTGAGTCACTCAGATTCCATGTAAATCATGACCATCCAGTTCCTCCATCCAGTTCCTCCCTTTCTACATACCTGTTTTATTGTCTTCATGGTTGATTCTACCATCTGAAATTATCTTGTGTCCTTCTGCATTGTTTCTCTCTTTCCCTGGTCCCTCCTCACTCATTTCTTTAGCCTCTGTCCTGAAACAATGCCTGGCACATTGTGGGCACTCAGTGAATACTTGTTGGATGAATGAATGAATGAATATATCTTGTGTAGTGGAAACTATTATAACTCTAAATTTTAGATGAAAAAAAAAAAGGCTTAAATACATCCTCTATCCTCCCTTTCCCCCTTCCTTCCTCCTCTTTCT